>QJNX01000033.1:0-328276 GCA_004155925.1 Monosporascus sp. MG133
GTGGAGCGTGAGGGGGGGGTCCGACTTAAACTATTCGTTTAAGTTTAGTACTCTAGTAGTTAAATGGGCCGTTATAGCTTTTTTATTGCCAGGTTGGGTTTAAGGTTAGGTAATTGCATGGCTTTTTCGCACGCGCACTGCTTTTATGTAACCTAGCAGCGGAACATATATACTTTGATCGGAGGCTAGCTTGCTTGGTTCGTCTGCTATAGTACACCTGGCTAGCTGACAGTACTCTTCGTCAAGACCTTGACGACGGCCATGTCGTGCGAGGCAAGGCTGAAGCTGACGCTGCTGCCGCTCCCCGTCTTCCCTGTCCACAGTTCGGTCCAGCTGTAGGTGCCAGACCCGAGGCCGGGTACATCCCTAAAGTTGACCGACAGAGTCTGGGGGCCGCTAGCGGCAACAAGGCCAATGACGACACCGTCACTCAGCGCGCCGGCCCAATAAGGGTAGAGCTGCCCCCTGACGGGGGCCGGGGCTCCCGAAGGGCGGAAGTATCCGGCAGCCTTGCCAAGCGGGTCTTGGTTGATAGCGATGATGGCCTATTTAGCAGAGTGAAAGTGTGTTAATGGCCAGGTTTGAGAGGAGGGACAAGTGGAAACAAGCTGATATGTTCGCCTTACATTACATTGGGAGAGGGCGAGGCGAGAAAGTAAGACAGGAGCTGCAACGTACCTTGTTTTTAATAATATTTAGCGATGAGGTCTTGATCCTGCTGAGGTCGGTGCCCAGAATGATAGGCGACTTGGCAATAGCCCAAAGCCCGAAGTGGGTGCGTTCCTCGGCCTCAGTCAGTCCACCATTGCCGATTTCCTGCGAGAGAAAATGAGATAGTAGTGTTAGCCCAAGCAGAAAACAACCGAGAGAAAATGGGTAAGCCCCCAGTACCGAAACAGCTAGCCTATTGGCAAGCCCACTATGGAGGAGTGTATCATATTTACCATCATGTCTAGGTCATTGAAGCCACCGGGACCACCATACTGGGCTATGTCGCCAGCGATAGAGGCAATGCTCGCCACGGAGTTCCAGTTGTTTTGGATATCGCCAGAGATACGCCACGAGTTGCCAAAATTAGTACCCCAAGTCCACACGCTATCCCGGCCCCACGAGCACAGAGAGTACAGGATAGACCGGCCCGAGTTAGCCAACGCATCACGCATAGTGCCGTAGTAACCGCTAACGTTTCTGCCCGGGGTCCAACACGTCTGAGGGACGCCATTGTCGCATGGTAGATAGCAGGCATCGTACTTCCAGTAGTCGACGCCCCACGAGGCCAGTAACCGAGCATCTTGGGCTTCGCGGCCCTGGCTGCCGGGATAGCCAGCGCAGGTCATAATACCGGCGTCACCGTAGAGGCCGAACTTGAGGCCCTGGGAATGGATTTGATCAGCGACGGTCTTGATGCCGTTAGGCCACTTGCTCGGGTCGGGAACCAAGTTGCCAGAGCTGTCACGGGATCTGGTGCTCCAACAGTCGTCGATATTGACGTAGACGTAGCCTAAGTCTTTCAGGCCCAGCGACTGGAACTGTCTGGCCGTGGTGAGGGCATAGCTGGCGGTGGCCGCGTTGCACCCGGCGGTATTCTGGGCAAACGCATGAAGTCAGTCTTGCGGGGACGATGACGGCGGGGCGGCCTGGCCGCTTATACCCAGCTGCTCCAGCCCAGAGCGGGCGTCCTGCCGAGTCCGTTGTTGAGGCGGGAAGTGATGCGGCGGGGGCGGACGGGGAGGTCGGGGTCTGGTGCTGCGCTGGCCAGGACGGCCAGCGTGGCCGGGAGCAGCAGCAGCTCGGAGCGCATGGTGGGCAGCAAGAGGAGGGGCTGGCGTTTAGTGAGCTAGAGATGTGGCTTCGAAGCTGCAATGAAGCTGTCCTGCGGGATTTATCTTAAGAACTGACGGCGGAGCAATAGTTAAATAGGGGCCAGTAGGGATGGGCGACGTTCACGGGTATGGTGTTGTAGCCCTGGTTATCCTCCGCGGTCGTATGGATAGTAATATCGTCGAGGGTTAGCTCCGGCAAGGCCAAAAAAGGAAAACGGAGAACTTGTCAGCGCGGCGTTTTCTGCGCTTAAGAGCAAGGAATTAGATCCATTAAGGCAATTACCCCATGAACGGGCCACCCCCCCAGCGGGCCACCAATTCCCATACAAAATCAACAAAACTGCATATTTTTAATTAATTAACAAAAATAGATATTAAGACGCGGTTACCGGGGATAATAAATAAGGCTTTTCAATAGCGCAGCTTATAAAGTATCATTTAAAATTATTAATATTAATACTAAAAAGATTAAGGTCGAAGTTACGAAAATATAACGTTAACAATTTTCCATACAAATTATATAGCAAATTGTTAAGATCGAATATCTGGGTTTGTTAGCAAATAAGTACGTAACAAAAGTAGGTAAAATTATGGGGTTATTTTTAAATGTAAATGCACTCTTTATTAATAAGTAACCAAAATATTACTTATTTATCCTTAATATACGTAATATTATTAATGTTTAAAATAAAAGTATCATTTTTCCCATATAAAAATTACTCCACTATTCCTCCACTTTTTTTTGTTATGATATATCTTTTTATTTAATTCAGATATACAAAAAAGAAACCTGAATTATATAGCTTTTTAAAATAATTAATTATATATAAGATTTCTTTTTTATATCTTTAATATTAAAAAAGTTATGATTTTTTTTCTTAATAGGCTGAAAATATATGATAAAGAAACCTTTCGGAAACCAAAAAAGTTTAAAAATATTACGTAATTATTAAAATTCCCTGAATATTCTTAACAATTAAAGCTACCAAATCTGATCATTATTACGAAGACCTCTGAATTTTCTGATTTCCCGTGAAATTCTAAATGGTAAATGAAAATATAGTGATTTTGGCGACTTTGTACGTAGAAATGGTGGCCCGCTGGGGGGAGGGTGGCCCATTGATGGGGTGGTCGCCTTACGGTATACGAAAGGGCTTATTCCCTTCTTTTAACTTTTTAAAAGAAAACTTACTAAGGATTAGGCTAATAATCGAATTTTTTTGGGGTCGGTTTTACCTTTCATAAATGAAAAATATCATCTTATCGGCGAAGCTTACTTTAATTTCACGATATAAAATAAACTAATAAATACTAAATATATAATTAAAAGGCTTAAAAATTAATTCCGGGTTTTAAAATTAATTTAACTTGTTAAGATTATTAAAGTCTTTATTAAAACAATTTCGAAATTCAATGTGAAATATTACGCGACTAAAAATAATAATTAAAATCGTTAAAAAAATAAGAAAGCTATTTTCATAAAGTAGTATAATACCTAACTACAAAATTAACTAAACGTAATATAATAATTCCGTATTTATTTACTTACTTCTTTCTATTTTAGTGAATATAATTATATTTATATAACCTTTAACGTTTATCAAAATCATTCAGCGTTTTCGGTATTTGTATAATTAAAACCTAATTATCTACCTCTATTTTAATTAAATATATCACCCGTTACTTTCAAGCCGACTTACTATTAGTGAATAAGCTTCATGATTTTTGAAAAAGCTTATATTAAATAGTAATAACAGCTGTTGCTAACATATATATACACCTTTATGGGGTACATACTCCTGTATTTTAAAGTAAGTTAAAAATAAAAGGGTAGGGAAAAGTTTAAACCTTTCCTTACATTCGACGGCTTCGGAAATTATTCTTCAATGGAATTGAAAAGATAATGACTAGATTATAGTATTAGTGCGTTTTATATACGCGTATATTTTTTGCATTAAATTTATCTTTTTAACGGAGCGTATTTCTTTATTTTAAATCGCCTTTATTCTTTACATATGGAAAACTTAATATGCCGTTATTATATTTACATTATTAAAATACTTTACGAGTTTTTATAATGCGCTTAAAATTGTTATAACGTTTGATAATATAATATCAGGATTTACGAAAATTAATTTCGGTTTATTCCATTTTAATAACGAGTTTTTCGAAAATGAAATTCTTTCGATTATATTCGTACAGATCGTTTTATAATTAACTTGCACTTGATTTATTTTTTTTTCCTGGGGATAACTTTTCAAAAATATCCGTAAAATGATAATATAAAAACGTTATTTACAAGGGAAGATTAAAAATTATGAAGATAATTTTTAAATAAAAACCGTTAAACTAATTAAATTCCTATTAAAAAGTGATTTAAAATTCTGGTACAAAATCACATTCCTTAAATAAAAGGCCACTTAATTATGCGAAATTAATTAACTTTTAGATAAATGTTAAAGAATTAAAAGTAAACGTTTTTAGAAAAGAAAGGATATTTATTTAAAAAAACGATGAGCCTTTTTAGCTGCAAAGAAAAAAGATGGTAAAAGAAGATTGCTCTTAATAACTAAAGGTAAATATTAAAAAAGAGTTAAAAAGAAAAAAACGGAAGTATAACGTTTCTAACAAATTTGAATATAATGCGGTTGCTTATAATAAAGTTATAAATACGGTTAATGAAAAAGATCCGGATGAATTTAAAAAAAGAATTTATGTTATACGTGATTAATTTGGACTTGTTATAGACAGGTGCCAAAGACGAGCTGGCATATATGCAGTCAGCTTAATTATATACTACGTTGTAATATTATTAAATAATTTTAAAAGCCCGATGTTATTACGATACGCTTAAGCTGATATTATCCCTTATTTTTGAAAATTAAGGTCGATTTAAAAATAACTATTAAAAAGGTTATTAATCAAAAAACGTCGAAGTGTGTTATTAGACTGTAATATAAAAAAAGAATGAATTAATATATCTTAAAATTACCGCGTTATAATATAAAGCGAAAATTTTAAATATGCAATTATATTAAAGTAACAAGAAAAATTTAAACGTAATTAAATGAAGAAACTAATTATTTAGAAAATATAAAACTAATGCGTAAATAATTCGAAATTATTCAAATTATAGTTAAGATATGTTTTATCTTAAAAGTTATATATAATTTTAATAAAACGTAATGTTTAATAAATAGCTTTATAATAAGAATAATAATAATTCTTATAATGAACAAACTTAAAATATACTAATACACGTTATATAAAAAATACGGAACAAATTATAATTATATAAATTATCAATTCGTAAAATTAAATATAGCCGTTATATAATATCTTATAAGAAAAAGCTATTTCAAATCAATCTTTTTTTAGAAAAAAACGATTACCGTTTTATGCTATAAACGACCTGAAAACGTATTACCTTATTATTTTAACAGATATATAATTTAAGAAGTAATTATTTACAATGTATTAAAAAAGCGAACCGCTTATATAAGCGAGTCGTTTATTTTATGAAGCTAATGTTCTAATTAACCCGAGATTATATATATTAAAAGATGTACTTAATCAGAAAAAAATGAGCAATTCGCTTGTGTAAGCGGTCCGCTTGTAAAGTACGTTATCATAAACTTGGTTTATAGTTATGTATTATCTGGCTTTTAGACAGCTAGGAAAATTATATTATATTATATTAATTATTATATACGTTTAACGTTTCGGATAAACGAATAGCTTTAATAACAGGACAGTGCATATATAGCAACTAGTAATAATGAATATAAATAATATAATTATAACAAATTACCTGTGACGGCAGTGGCAATTGGCGAAAGCACAGACCACTACCAATAGATAGTTAGGCTTAGACAACGCACAGCCTACTCTTTTCGTATTTATCATAAGATCAAGATTTCTTTGTTATTCTTATTTTTTAACTTAATATTCCATAATATAGGTAGCCTATACTGGAACTTTGCCTGTAAGACTTTATCCTGCGCCGTAACATAGCCCTAAGCTTACTTTCAGCCTAAAAAGGTATTAAAATATTCTAACCGAACGAATTAACTTTCGGGTACCTGTTATTATATACGCGCGGACTTATTAATTTATAGCCAAAACGTTTCATAATACGTAAACCAATAAATACCTACGACAATACGAAATTTAAAAAAAACGCATTGCCCTAATAATAAAAACCGAAAATACGGTAATAATCGAAAGCCGAAAATAGGTATGATTTAACCTGGAAAACTTCGAGTCGCTTATTTAACGTAAAACCCGATAAATAAATACGACTTTACGGTAACGACTTATAAAATTATAAAACGCATTACGACAAATTAAAAAGTTAATTATAATTAAACGACTTAATAATAATAAAAGTAACAAATTATACTTTATCGAATTAATCGATAACGTTTTTTTAACCGGAAATAAAGTTAAACGTATCGGTATACGTTTTATATTAATAACATTTTTAATACCGATATTACTTAAAAGGTCGCCGGTTTAAATAACCTTTATACCAAAATAACCAAGGAACTAACGATACCTTTTAAAGCCTTTATACCGACAGTTAAAAAGATAAGTATTATATTTAACGGCCTTATAATATATAAATAAAAACGTCCATAACAAACAAATACCTTAAAAAAATATATTAAGAAAAAGATTATAAACTATTTTGATAATTACTTAACGTAAAGAAATAATCCAAATCTATTAAATTACTACCGGTTTAAAATTAAAATTTAAATTAATAAAATCTTGAATTAAATACAACTATATTTTTTAAAGGATTTTAAAACCGAAACCTTTAAAATTTAATCGCTTAAATTATTTTCTTAAAAGGACTACGAAAAAACTTACTAAAGCAATTTTTTTTAAAACGGCCTTTATTAGCTTAATCTTTAAATATAACCGTTTTCGAAAATCTACGCAAACTTAAGTACCCTTCCGATTAAAACAAAACTTTTTAATTCTAGTATCGGATTCGAATTAATTAAAGACGTAGATTACGGACCGGAAGGTTCCGGAAGCTTATACGATATTCCCGAAAGTATAAAAAATATAACGCTTATATCCGAAACAATATCTATTAAAACGTTTAACGGCAAAAGTTATAAATTTTTAACTTTTTAATATTTTATAAGAATAAAACTAAAAATAAGGTTTTGGTCGAAATTTAATACCGAAAGTTTATTAATAAACTAGATATTAACCTTAACCATTTCGTAACCGACCGTATCAGTTAAAACTATATCGAAAGATACATCGGAAAAATTATACCTTAAAACTTATAACCGTATTTCCGTAATTTCTATTTTAATTAATTTCAAAGTTAATATTATCTTTAAAGGAAATCGTTATTTTTTAGCTTTAATCGAAATATTATTAATCCGGATTTTGAAAACCCAAATTTTACCATAATTAATATCCGATAGATCTTTTACCGAATCCGTGGAAAAAAAGAACATAGAAAATTAACCATATTCCGAATTTATTATCGCATATATAAATATAAATTTAATTATTCGCTTGAATTTATAAAACGTTTACTGTTTAGTAAGATATAAACAAATACTTAATAAATTACTTAAAAATAGTTTGCGATACGTATATCCATAACATTTTAATTTATTTAAATAATAGTTTTAAATATCGAAAGTACGTTATTAAAATACTAAACCGGTTAAAAGATTTTTGAATACAAACAGATATTATCAAGTACGAATTTAATATCCGTTAAATTAAATTTTTGGAATATATCATAAATATAAACGGCATAGCCGTCGATCCGATTAAAATAGTAATAATAAGAAATCACAACAACCTGATTCGGTTAACAGATATAATCCTTTATGGGATTTTATAATTTTTACCGTAAATTTAGAGGTAAGTTTGGCCATATAATTAAACCTTGTAACATTTTATTAAGAAAAATAATATTTTAAAATAAAAAAAAGTTTTAAACCGTATTCGATTTGTTAAAAACCCGAGTTTTATACACTTTAAGTTTAACGTATTAAGATTACGACCGTATAATCATACAAAAACTGACGTATTAAACGGAATTATAATTGATCTATTAATATAAAAAAATAACGTTACCGGTTCATAACATCCGGTAACCTTTTATTCGGAAACGATATACGGAATAGAAAATTAATACTTTATCTATAATAAGGAATTATTAACGATAATCCGAGAATTATAATGTTAAAAAGCCGAATTAATAAGTTTCTAAAACCCGTTTTTTATAATTATTATAAATTATTAAGCGTTAAATATTTTAATGGGAAGAAATAGATTAATATAAAATAAATTAGTTAAACAAAATTCATGGGTTAATATAATTTTAATATTACTTGCCGTCCGTGGCGGGAAAACGTAATATTTAATTCTTTATCCAGGAAATCCGAAATTTTTAAAACGTGAAAGCTAATTAAAAAGATTTAAAAAATATAATTATTTTTAGGCCCGTAATCGAAAGATTAAGTTTTATTTTAAAAGCGATAATTCCGGATTATTTTTATTTTATTTTATTCGAAATAAACTAATTACTTTTTAAATTATAAGAAGTATTATTAATTAACGTAATACTAATCGGTTATAAAAATATATCCCGATCTTAAAACCTTACGCAAAAATACGATCGTAATATGATTTAATATAAATATTATTAGACGGAAAATATTTATTATATTACCGTTAATTAGTGATACTTAATTAAAATAACCTTTAAACGCGATTTTTTAAAGAAATATATAATAAAATATTTACCGCATATTTCAGAAGAAATGAAATCCGCAAAATATTCGCGATTAGATATTGGTAACCGGAAATAATAAAGGACGTCGACCGTTATATCGAAGTTTTTATAGCGTATCGATTATCGAAAACCTTCCGAAATAAAAGATTTAGCTGGTTATATTAATTTTTAATCTTTTTTAAGTTATTAATAAGGTTTTCTTACAAATGTTAAAAATATATTTAAAATTAAATACGGGTATAATAAGGTATTTGTTATAATTACAAAACTTAAAAATTTAAGAAAATACTTTAGACGGAATTAAACTATATTATTATTACCGCGAAAGGTATTACAAAAATATATTATCGAAAATGTTACCGAACTTTCGGCTTACCGTTAAATATAAATAACGACCGAAGCTTCTAGTTTATTTTAGATTTTATAAACGAGAATTTTAATATTTTAGCTATTAAATAAAAGTTCTCATTTTCGAATTATTTTTAAAGTAAAGGGTAAACCGAAATTATAAAAAATACCTAAATTAACGTTTACGGAAATTATTAATTATTAATAAAATAATTAACTTTTCGTTTTCTCAGTTATAAATATTATATAAATCAATATATTTTATAATTTTATCGATATAAAACCGTACGAAACCTTTTTTAACTTTTTTATTCTTATATAATTTAATTAGAATCGTCGTATTATTAATTTCGTAAATATAACCCCTTATAAGCTGTTAACGTAAAAAGACGTATAACGAATGGTTAAAATTTTTAACGAATTTATATCCTTTATGAAAGGTAACCTAACCGTTATATAGGACCGTATAATTTGAAAAATAAACTTATATCGTAAAAAGCCTCATTTTAATGTAAGGCATAAAATTTCAATAATTACAAAGATTTTATTTCTAAATAAACCGAATAATAAATTTAATTTTTCTTTAATATAATAATATTATGAAATTTTTAAACGTAAAAGTTATTATTATAAGCTAAAGGTTTCCGAAGGTGCAAAGGTAATTAACATTTTTTACGTTAATCGTTTACGGAGATGTCCTGATAACCTGTTACCTAATTAGGCCGCGGAAAACGCCGGTAGGAAAATTATCGACGATAAAGAAAAATGAAAAATATTACGGATTATTAGCTTATATAGATATTATCGCCGACTTTAATATTATATACAGTAAATAAATTAGGACTTAGATTTATTTTAATATAACGTTAAATTATTTAAAAACGTAATAATAAATCTATAAGAATATTAAAAACTTAATTTAAACCGACTAGGTTTATTAAAACGGTTATTAAAAAAAGCGGTTTAAAAGATCGTATCGCTTTAATATAAGAAAGTAATAACCTACTAACGGTAAATAAAATAAAGATAACCGGTTTAAGGAAAAAGAGTTTACGTTACCGGCGGATTTAAGGCCTATTTACGAAATTTATATAACGATCGTACGTAATTGTAATAGAATAAAATTAAATTCAGGATCCGATAATGTGATGATATGCTAAAACCAAAAGTATGCCCCTTTTACTTAGAAGTCGATCGAAAAACCCAAAGTTTTATAGTTTAATTCAAAAATCGAGGATAATTTTTTTGAAGGGGGGGGGTAATATGACGGTAATGACAATTGGCGAAAGCCTAGACCACTATTAATAGGTAGTTAGGGTTGAAAAACGTACAGCCCATTTTTTCTGTATTTATCTTAAAATTAAGTTTCCTTTTTTCTTTTTTTTTAGTATTCCATAATACAGGTGGCCTATACTGGAGCTTTACCTTTAGGGTTCTCTCCTGCGCCGTGATATTACTTTAAATTTGATTAATTAAATATTATTTCGTTAAATGTATTTATAACTTTATTATAAAGTACGCGTATTATATCCGGGCTTATTACTAACGTTATAATTCTCTTTTTTCGGTTTAATCTTTTTACGATAACTATTACCGGCCGTAATTTGTTACGAGTTGTTACCATTATTTTTATTTACGGCTAATAAAACGGGTCCCTTTTATATAAAAAAAACATTTTTTCTGAAAACTTTTATTTTTTCTCCTTCGACGTTTGCTTCAGATATGATTCTTTTAGCGCAATTATGTAATTTCGTTCTGAAAAAAAAAGAAATTTCGTAAAAAAGTAATATATTATTTTTCGTTAATAAACGAACCGATTTAATATCCTTTATTAATAAGCCACCCTTATAATTTTCATTCTTCTTTATAAATAACGTTTTTATTTCGTTATTTTGTTATTATTTCTAAGGGCTTTTATAGGCGGGGAATGAATAAAACCGGTAGATACTAACGGGAAAACAGTGAGCGTAAATATAATTAGAAAGTTTCCAAGGTCGGAAAAAACGTTATTAAAATTTCATGAAATAAGGCCAGCTTTCGTAATTCTGGATTTAATATTATCGGACGTTATATTAACTTTAACTATGTTATAAAAACCGGTAAAGAAATATTATTTGATAATAAAAGTATAATAACTTTGTATTAAAGATTCGATATATAACGAATAAACATAATTTATAATAAAATAAAAGATACGTTAAAACGTTAAAGCCGATACGAAAAATACGCGGATATGTAAAAAGGAATAATATCGTAATTGTCGTAATATTCTTCGAAACTAACGAAAATGTGTTTTGTAATCGTTAAGGATAAAAACGTTTCGAAATTTTTATAGGTGTTGAAAGATATTTATTAAAATACTAAATTTATTTTAAACTTAATTAATTTGTTATATAATTATTCTTCTTATTATAATTCTTTTATCACCTGTTTATAATAAATTACTATATTATTAAGCGTTAAAGGGATGTTGCTTATTATAAATATAAATAATGATATACTTTAACTTTAAATTAAATAGTTTAAATAAGTATAACTTATTTTATAGCTTTTAATTTCGTTTATTTAAGTTCTTTAAGTTTTGGTATTAATAATTAACATACCCATTAATATAAGAAACTTTATTTAATATCCAGTTCTGTTAAAGCTATAAATATCCTTTTTTATAATACCACGTTTTATAATAGTAACCTGAATAAGCTTAAATTATTTACGAAATATTTTTACATTCTTTTTTAAAACCCGTTAATAATTATTTTACCGATTAAAACGCGCTTGAAAGTTTTATTATTGTTTAATAAAATTTAATCCTGATTTAATTTCGATATATCTTATAAAATGTTAAGTAAATAATATATTGGCTTTATTTTTGCTATGTTAAAACCGAATTAAAACTGTTTACATATTTATGTTACGACCAAAGGCCTTGGCTCAGTAGCAGACGGTCGGAAGTTATGGAACGAACTTCCGATATGGGCCCAGGGTTACGTAATGGGCTTAATGGGCTCGAAAGGCCTGGTTGGACCGAAAAGAATTTGGCACGTCGAGCCAGTCGAATTAGGTAACGACTCGAAAGAACTTAATAAGCTCGAAAAAACTTAATTACTAAAAGAAAAATAAAACCGGATCGAACCAGCCGAATTAAAAATAATATATATACGTTCGTTATTTTTTTATAATCTAAATAATACCAGTTTATAATATAACTTAATTACTTAAATTACCTTTAATATTTATTATTACTAAACGTAATTATAATTTTTATTTATTACTTAAATTTTTATAATATTATTATTAATATAAACCGGATAAGTAAAATTTAATAATTAATTAAATTAATTAATTATTATACGGAATAAATTTTTATTTAATAATATAATAAACTTTAAATAATATATTATACCGTTAACTTATTAGATAATACTTAAAAACTTATTATATAATAATACAAAAATACGATCAAAAAATTTAAAAAAATTATTTAACGCCTTAAGGTTTACATTAATATTATACGGACCAACGAAATTTAAATTAAGTTTAAAAAACTTAAACCTTATAATAAAAAAGGTAACGTATAAAATTTCCTTACCTAAATATATATTTACTTCCGTTTCGAAAAAATTATTAATAAAACCGATAAAATCCTTACGCTTATAAAATTCCTTAAAAAACGCCTTAAATTAATTTAAACCTATCTTACGAAACTATCTGGAAAATAAAAAATCGGATTAATAACAAAATATTAAAATCTTTTTTTTATATTATATCAATTTCGAAAAAGAAATTATAATATAAAAAATCCTTAATTTAAAACAAAAACGATCAACGTTTAAATATATAATAACGTTTAAAAACCTTATAATTAAAGCAAAATAAATAAACGAAAAAAACGATAATATAATTCATATTTTTTATAAAAATTTAAAAAACGATATTAAAAACGAAATCGTTAAAATAATACACCTTATTACCTTAAATAAATATATCGCAAAAATAATTAAAATCGATAACCGATAATATAAACGACGACAGGAACGAAAGGGATAATTTATTTCCAAAACCAGGTTTATAAAAACTAACCAAAATAAAAAACGTAATATATCTTTTATTATTTATAAAGCGGTATTAGAATTTATGGAATTAAAAATAGTCCAAAATAAAGATTAAATTTAAATTAAGTATTATAATTATAACAAAATGGGCCATATTAAAAACTAATATAAGGCCTTTAAAAAATAACGGAACGATTAAATCCCGGTACCCGAAAGATAACCAGGAAATAAGAACAATAAGGCCGCAATATTCGCCATGGTTAAAAAAAAAAAACCTTAACCTACCTCCAAAAATACGGAAAGGGTTATAAAAAACCAAAACATTTTTCCAGGTCGCGGTTACCCGATAACGCGTTATTACGACTAAACTAACAATTACTTAATAATTACGGAAATACGAGAGATAAAAAAAATCGATACCAGAAAAACTAACTTTTCGTACGTAACAAAAAAAATAATAACGATAAAAGTAATAAGAATTAAATAAATAAATTAAAAAATATTAAGGTTAAAACGAAACCTTATATTTAAAAAAACCCGATCGGTATAAAAAATTATATGTTATCCATTATAAAAAAACTTATTACTTACGATACGAAAAATAACAAAACTATATTTAATAATAACTTACGCATATATAAAAACAAAAATTTAATTTTTATATTTAAACCGGAAACGACTTTAGGAACCAGAAATAATATAAACACTTACGTAATATGGCCATATAAAACGATATCGACGTTATTATAGTATCGGAAAGTTAACCGGAAGGAAAAAAATATCCCGAACAAAATCCTATATGCTATTACGAAGAATATAACCATAAAACGCAAAAGGAATAAATTTATTAAATAGTGATAAAAATCTAGCGAAAAATGGTAAATAACTTATATTTCCGACTCGCTTACGTTAATAATTTTAAGGAAAAAAAGGAAATAAGGAAAGAAATCGGAAAACATTTAACGAAAATGGCCGAGTACTATGTCCAATATTAAAAATGCTAAAAATATTGAAATTAACCGATAATAACGACAAACGAGAAATAGGCCATAACGATAGATTGGTCGGAAAAAGCCGAAACCCGTAAGAAATAAATTATTAACTTAACGAATTAAATAAAATAACATAAGGAAAAAATCTTCGAACTAAAACCTTAGTTACGCCGAAAAAAAAGGCAACTGAAATAATTATAAGTAAAGCCTTTAAAAAAAGAACGTTACTTATAAGAAAGCTATAAGTTAGCAAAAGCAAAAGGATTTAATATATACCCCTTAAAAAAGCTTTATATACGATAATAAAAAAGATAAAGATTTTTTTTATTATAATCAAAATACGAATTAAAAAAAATTAATATACCGTTATGGTAAATTACGGAACTAACCCGACCTATATTAAACCAGAAATAATTAACGAATTGCGTTTGTTATAAAAAGATAAAACTAAAACTTATAAAATTAAAAATACGGAAAGTACCAAATTTACTTATAATAACGGATGGATTAATTACGAAATTAATTACCTTAAGATTTATATTTAAGGACGAAAATAAATTATTAATTTCGATATTATCTTAATACAAAATTACGATATAATTTTCGGCAAAAAAATTATATTAATATAATTCCTTAATTAATTAAAGAATTAACCAGGTAAAATCTATTTTATTTTCTATCGCCGAAAACGATTTAAAAAAAAATCTTACCCTTTCACCGATACTAACGACGGCAAGTATAAATATAAAAATACGATAAAAATTTTATTATCCAAAAAATACGATATATAAACAAAAGAACGGAACAGATATATACGACGCGTTATTACCATAATTAAAGCACGGTTATACGAAATAAACGATAATTTATAATTTTAATTCCGAAAACTAAAAAAAATAATTAAAATGTTATTATAATATTATAAATATAAGGGACTTTTTAAGGAATAAATCGAAACAAAATTACCAAAATATAATAAATAAAATTACGAAATAATCTTAAAAGATAATAAGATGATTATTTTTTATCCTATATATAACCTTAATTAATAAAAACTGTACGTATTACGAAAATATTTGGAAAATAAGTTACGTAAAGAATATATTAAACGGTCCAAGTTACCGGTAAGGTACCCCATATTTTTCGTATTAAAAAAAATAAAAAATTACGGTTAATAATCGATTACCGATAATTAAACCATATTACGATTAAGTATCGTATATTTTTAATCTTAATTACCGAAATAAAAAATTACCTTTACGGAGTTAAATAATTTACTACCTTAAACCTACGAAACGGGTATAATTTAATTAGCGTTAAGTTAGGAAATAAATAAAAAATAGCTTTTAGGATTAAATACGGATTATACGAATATTTAATAATGTTATTTAAGCTTATTAACGTACCCGGGATTTTTTAAAAAATAATTAACTACGTATTACGCAAATACCTTAATATTTTTATTATTTATTATCTTGATAATATCCTTATTAATTCAAGTTCGAAAAGAAAATATAAAAAATACCTTTATAAAATTCTTTAATTAATGCCGAAAAAAGTAAGTTTTATAAATGAGAAATACCGTATTTAAAATACGTTATTATCCCGGAACATATTAAAATAGACCTTAAAAAATAACAATAATTTAAAAGTAAAAAATACTTATTATAATTACCGAAATCCAGGTTTTTCTTAAATTTATTAACTATTACCGGAAATTTGTTTATAACTTTAACAAAATCGTAATATCTTTATTTAACTTTATTAAAAAAGAAATTAAGTTTTAATAAATAACCGAAATGTTTTTTTTTAAAAATTAAAAATATAATTATTAACGAACCAGTATTAATTATATACGATCTAAATTACCCCATAAAGCTAAAAACCGATATTTCGGATTATACGTTAAACGTAATAATCGGATATAAAAATAATTAAGGTAACTTATATTTTATTACGTTTTATTTTTATAAATTAAAAAAAGTTAATAAAATTACGTTATTTTAAATAAAAAATTCTTAATTATTATTAACGTTTTTAAGAAATTTAAATATTACCTTAAAGGAAATTTATATTAAGTTAAGATATATATAAACCATAAAAACCTTACCCGGTTTATTACTACCCGAAAGCTAACAAAATAATAACTTCGTTATGTAAAATACTTTTCGGAATTTAATTTTATTATTATTTATAAAAAAGGGTTAGAAAATAATAAGGTAAACGTTTTTAATAAATAACCAGATTTAAAAAAAAATCCTTAAAATCTTACATTAAATATTTAACCTAATAAAAAAAAGGATATATAAAATTATAACAAATCGTAATAATTAAAAAATAATACTTAATTTATACTAACAAATTTAATAATATAAGAATTAATTATCAAAAAAAATCCGACAAAATCTAAATATCAAAAAAATATCGAAAAAAGTTAATACGCGAAATATACGAATACTAGTTATACGGATATTTTAAAATCCACAAAACCTTAAAACGATTATAACGTATATATTATTTCCCCAAAATAAAGTTAATAATAAAAAACTTTTTACGAAAATACGACTTATATAACAAAACTAAAATACGACGCCATAAACCATACGGAAAATTATAACTATTACTAGTTATAAAACGGCCATAAAATTTAGTTATTTTCGATTTTATTACCAAATTACTATTATGAAAAAATTTAATAACGAATATATATTACGATAATATTTTTATAGTCGTAAATTAATTTATAAAATATTTTTATTTATTACCATTTAACGAAAATACAAACGTAAAATAATTAATATATCTTTTTTTTAAATATTTTATTAATATATATAAGTTTTTAATAAAATTCGTATCGGATAAAAATATAACGTTTATTTTAAAATTTTAATAAAGCTTTATAATATAATTAAGCCTAAATTATAAACTTTTAAGCATTTTTAAATTATAAACGGATAACTAAAAAAAAAATTAAATATTCGAAATTTATTTCCGGTATTATATTAATTACGAATAAAATAATTAGGTTAAAAAATTACTAAAAATTTAATTAACCTATAATATAAGTTATTACGAAAATATTAAAATAATATTAATTAACGTTAATTTCGTCTTTATATTAAAAATATACCGAAATTTATAGTAAAAAGGATTAATTAATATTAAAATTATTTTTATTTTAAAATAATTTAAATAATTATATATAAAAATAAAAACGAAATTTAAATTCGTACGTACTTAAATATAAAAATATTATAACCAAAAAAGGTTAAAAAACCTAACTTTCTAAAAAAGGAAAATAATTTACTTAACTACCAAAAATATCCAAATATAACGACCTAATAAAAAAATCGATTACAAAAATATCGAATTATAAAAGGTTATAAAAAAAGTTTTAAAAAATAACTACCAATTAAAATTACCCCCCAAAATTAAACTTTACCCCGTTTTTTATATTTCCTTATTAAAATTAACAACGGATACGATTTAAGTTAATACGAAACAAAAAAAAAAGGTCACAAAAAACGTATTAATATAAAAAGTTAAAAAAATCCGTAATACCCTAAAAAAAGTAAAAAATAATATCTGGTTAAATAAAAAAGTTACTTAAAATTAAAAAATACATGGAAATTTACGGAAAACCTTACGGAAACCTAACGCCTGTTAAAAATTTTTTACTAACGATACCGGAAACGTTAAGGTTAAAAAAATTCCAATTTACGTTATCCAAATCGGATTAACCAGTCACGTTCGTAAGATAAAAAAACGAAACCATTTTAACCTTTAACTTACGTTATTTTTCTTTTAAATGTTTAAATTCCTTTATCGTTTCCGCGTTTTTAATACCCTTACGTAATATTTCGATTTTACCTTTACATAAAATTTTTTTTTCGTAAGTAAATTAAACGACCGAATAATTCGTTAAAATATTATTATAGTTTATTAAAACGCCGTTAAATAAAAAATAACTTTTTTTTAATAAAACGTTTTTAAAGTTCGAAACGATCCTTTTTCGTAATTAAATGATTATATTTAATTTCGAAAGGATTAAATAAATTATAAAAACCGTGATAATCGAAATAACGAATATATTTTTTAAAATTAAAGTATATTTTATAAACCTTTTTTTTTATATTTATAATACGAATAAAAAAACGTAAATATATTAAAACTAAAAATATTAATTTTTTAAAAAAACTAAAACGTTATTACGTTTACGGGATTTTTATTTTTTAATATAATTAAACATAACAAATAAAACGAACCAAAAAATAATATAAAAAAAATTTACTTATTAAATAAATATAATAAATAAATTAATCTTTAAAGGCAAAAATCTTAAAAAGGGGAAATCGTATTACGACTAAAAACCTTAGCTTAATAACAGACGGTCGGAAATTATAGAACGAACTTCCGATATAGGCCCAAGGTTACGTAATAGGTTCGATAAGTTCGAAAGGCTTAATTAAACCGAAAGGAACTTGGTACGTCGAACTAGTCGAACCAGGTAACGGTTCGAAATAGCTCGATAGGCTCGAAAAAACTTAACCACTAAAAGAAAAATAAAACCGGATTAAACCAGCCAAGCCAAAAATAACATCTATACGTTCGTTACTTTCTTATAATCTAAATAGTACCAGCTTATAATATAACTTGGTTACCTAAATTACCTTTAATATTTACTATTACCAGACGTAATTATACCTTTAATCTATTGCTCAGATTCCTATAGTACTACTACTAACATAAACCGTACGACTAGGGTTTAATAATTAGTTAAGCCAGTTAGCCGTCATAATTTAGGTTAAAAATATGATTAATTATTAATATTTTTCTGTCGATTTTAATTTTCGCAAATTAGGAATAATATTATTTCGGGCGTATTTATTATGAAAAATGGATTAAAACGTCGTTTAAATAACTTTATATATAAAATTTAATTTGGTATAATTAAGTTTCTGATACGTTTTTTAACCTGAATAATTAAGTTTATTTTTATAATTTTTATAAGCGATTTTATTCATGTTCAGAAATGGATAATTAAAGTTCGGAAATTAAAATGTAAAAATAAAGGAGTCGTTTGCTTACCTGAGCCGTTCGCTTATCCAGTTAATTAAAAAAGTTTATACTTATAACTATGTAATGTTAATATTATTATTATAAAATATTATAATATTATTACATATAAAAATAATTAAATATTTTAAAATTAATAATTAATTACAATCGCAATTAAAAAGTTAGCGATTAGCATAAGGTAATAGGTTCGGGCTTATACAGGTTACCGCGAAACTGGCGGTTGTTCTTTTATTTAGGAAAAATATAATATAGCCCGAACAGGGCAGCTCCTCTTTGGAGCACTCTGCTATCCTGCGCGCCTGTAAGTAGCAACATGGAGAGCCTGAGGGGCAGGGCTCTCCGTGCTGACGAGCATGCGAGTGGTACGGCGACGACCCGATAAATTATCCCGCCGGAGTCCTTCGTCCCGGTGATAAAGTGGTCGTGAGGTCCGGTGGGTGGTTGGTGGACTGATGAGCCCTGCAAAACCCGGCTCCCACCCGGCCGTTCCCAATTCCCGAGCAAATGCACCCCCTCGGAGAGGACGACCCCGGTTTCGGGTCCTCGGCATTCTCCTCGCCCGAGCATTTTTAGGACTTTAATCTCTCGCATATAGGTCACTAGTTATCCCTGGTTGGCGGTAGGCTAGCATCGAGTGGTTTCCGCGGTCATAAGGAGTCCTGAAATTTGGTCCACGCCTGCCATAAGCACCAGCGGCTTCTGCCTCACAGCCGGATTCCCTCAGTGCAGTTCCAAGCCTTCATATCCTCAGTCAACCACCGACCAAACGTATGTTGGGCTCGAGGGGGTTCTGAACTGCAAAGGCCCTCAATCTGGGGCACCGTATTGGTACGGATAGCACTTCTTTGGGCTGGATCCTAAACCAATCAAATCATCGGGGTTTATTCTAAGTTTACCGCGAACCCTTAACTATGATTGGTTCATAACGATTGGTCACGTTACTACACCCGCTCATGACGCAACAGGATCTTCCTATTGAATATGGCGTAGATATGGATGCACGCCACTATAACTTAAACCTTATCTCATGGAAATGGCGGGGACATCACAACGTCATAAACCGACAATCCTGACAAAGCAAAGCGGGAAAAGCGCGGGCTAAGCCATAGAAAGCGTCCATTCCGGCGGACAACGGCCCTCAGGATTTCCCGCTGGTGCCGTTTACCTGTGCTTAGGTGGTTTCGGAATGCGCATTTCCTGCCGAGGCTGGCCGAGGCTGGCCTGCTAGGTGCAGGGCCCAGCGCTAATTGGGGCGGTAATAAGCAGGGTATTTGGTGCTACAACTCTTCTCCGGCCACTTCTAGAATGGGCGACCTCGCAAACTTCTCCGTTCACGAACACAATATGCCTTCTCTCGTGGCAGGTGGCAGCGGCTTCGTCGCCCCGGAGCCGATCCTCCAATTGCCCGATTCGCGTCAAAAGGTCAGCACTACGCCTCGCAGCTTGCGTGCAGCCCTTAAGGGACCTGCAAGACAGGCACAAGGAGAACCTGCAGATCTGTAAGGCGGACGATCTCAGGCCTAGTTCTTTCAAGGACGCGACGCAAAACTGCGCGGTGGTATATTACGTCGCGTCATCTTTCTAGATGATTAAGGCTGAGAAGATCAAGGATGGCGAGAGGGAAATGGTCAAACCGGCGACCGAGGGGACGCGTAATGTCCTTGCCGCAGTTAACGAGGCCGGCGGCATCATACGTGTTGTCTTAGCCTTTTCCAGTGGGTTTGTATCATTTGCGCGCTGGAGTAATAGGAGATAGCACCGACTGATAAACATGACGGCCGATGCGATCATGGGCAACTACGCCAATGCACTGGAGATGAAGGACCAGGTAGTGACGCAGGGGCATTCCGACAAGTCCAGCACCATCAATTACAACCCGTACGACTATTCCAAGGGTCTTTACCGAGAAGGAGGCGTGGGAAATTGCCAACGCGCAAAACCGCTGGGACTTGGTCGTCATCTGCTTTGCCATAGTCGTGGGCCTATCTCTAAGACCGGCCTCAGAGTTCGACAATCTCTTTCTCATGGGATGAGCTGCTCCGTGGATGGATGTTCTACAGGGTCCCCGACCTGGGCTTCCTGATCGTCGATATCCGAGATGTGGCAGCAACGTATACCTTCGACCGCTGAGAGACCTTGGGCACCTGGGCCTTATATTATCGGGGCCCGCCAAGATGACCATTCCCCTCGAGGTTTCTACTACTTTCAACATGACTAGCCGCAGTGTGAGGTTGCCAAACCATCTATTGCCTAAGTTCCTGCTGAGGAATGTGGGGCAGCTATTCGGTCTGTTCCAGAAATGGATCACCAAGAATATTTGGATCAGAGTTACGGTCGATAACAGCAGGGCCAGAGGAGAACTTGGTATCAACTACCAACATGTGGAAGAGACACTGCTTGATAACCCCAGATCCTGGGAGGAAACCCACGAGAGAAAATAGGATTATGCTGACGGATCGGTGGCTTGTTATCAATCGGTTTGTACGAACCCGTTTGCTCATACCTGAATTTTGTTGCGCGTACTTCTACCTGCATTATGTGAGGATAGCAGCATGGTTGGCATGAATCTGGGTTGGTAAGAAGTGTGGCTAAAAAAACATATGGCCAGTATCTTGATGCTAATATGGATGCCCTGGTGGACACGGGCTAGAGGCGGACGTGGCGAGCCCATTGGGGGCTATCCCCCAAGTTCCAGGCTGGCATGTGGTTTGACACGCCAGATGACTAGCATGCCTGTACCAGTACAGAACTTAGACTGGTACGTGCAAGCTAGCCATTCAATATGCTAGCCTGGTATGCCTTGTGGTCGGTGGTTTCTTGGCAATTGTAGGATTGCTTTGGGCGGCGAAGGCCCCCAAACGCATTAATGTGCCTCGACTCTCTGTCTGCTTAGAAATCCAAGAAGTCGTTGTCTGCTTATAGGGGGTAGAGGTTTTCTCTCAGGATTCGTGCTCCCCGTATCAGCTTTGCTTATGCCACTCTTATCGCAGAATAGGGGTCACTTGCTTAACTCTTCAAGCCCCAGGGAACTGTAGACGCCCCACAAGAACGCTGTTGCGGGGCTCCCACACTATATATAAAGCTTCCTAGCCACCATTCTCTAGAGCCTGAATTACTCATGACAATTAATACTTTCCACACTCTATGCAAAGTTTTCCCGCGATCAGCCTAACTATGACAACTCTCTTTATTGTCCTATATTCATCTTCGTCGCTGTAGGCAATCCTGACGCGGTACTGGTTCTTCGGGTCTCTGGTTATTACCCGGCAGCTAGGAGGAGTTATCCTAATCTGCGTAAACTACAGTCCCGACTAATATCCAGATCGCACCAGCTTTGACCTGGTCTCTTGCTTCGTTTTCCACCTTCAAATTGTCGATTGTACGGTAAAGTATGCTGGTAGGGGTGGACGGTGCAGCATAACCGGACGAGAGGGCCCGTACATTGCTCGGCTAGGTGCTCGGAGTGGGCGTGATTTCTGCGTAGACGGACTGGGCTTGCTCTGTCCCGAAGGAAAAGCCGCAATAACCTCTAACCACCATTTGCTCTTAGTCCTGACCAGCTCATCGTTGACCGATTGGCAATCCTTTTTAACTGCCTGAAGCTTTTTTTAACTCGGGCGATTTCTCCGACAAGGACTCTAAGGATTCCGGTTTGCTTTTTTATGTGCTCTTGTAGTACTCGAAGTGTTGCCTGCTCGCTTTTACCGCATTTTGTACCTTTCCTCGTTTGCGCGGCCTTGGCGATTAAAGTCTTAAAGGTGCCCCCAGGTTATTTCTTTAGAGATAGTACCGCAGTATCGGTTAAGTCTTGAATTTCCTCATTCGGTTTCGCCTCCGCACTTGGTTTTCCTATACGTCGCTATGGGCGACCACTATACCTCCGACCCGATTGTGATCCTTTTTCAGCCTTAATTTCAGGGGTTTGGGAGACGCAGCGCCGTATGAGGCCCATTAACATCGCGTGGCTCATCTCGTGTTTCCGCTTACGCGCCGCGATCGCGCCACCCAGAAGCTCAACTCCCCAGACGGGCCAAAGGGCCGCTTGGCACCCAGCTAAGGCGTTTGTAAAGGCTTCGTATCGGAATTTAAGGGTTCCGAATTGTCAGACCCTACTGAAGTCTAGGCCTGTTAATAACGCTGTGGCTTAGTTAGCATTGCAACTAGTGGATGCAATATTAGATGTGTTATTCGAAGTCCCGGTATCGCTTTCTTTACGCTATAGCTGTTTTATATGTATTGAAGGAGGTTTTATAACCTTCCTTTCTAGACAGGATCTTTTTAAAGGTTAACTTGATAATATATTCTTTTTTGGCCATATATGCTTTAATATAGAATATCAGGATCTCATAATTATAAGCCCGGTCCGTATTTCTTTTTATTTATACTTCGATACATTTATTAAATACGTTACGGACGTCGCTTTTTAAGGCAATTCGGAACCTTACCGTCGTTCCTGTAATAATTTTATAACCTACTACCGCCCTTTATTAAGCATATTCCTACCTAAGTAACATTATCTTTATTTTTTAGCCCCTTATTACATTACGTTTAAAACCATAATACTTTCCCTTTTAAAAAATCTTAACGAGATTTCGTTAAAACGCTTGAAAATATTTTTCCTTAAAAAAACCCCTTTAAAAAATGTAACATATTCGAATTTTATGTTAATTTTAAAACAGGCCTTTTATTAAATTATATAAATCCTAATAACATATATTCGTTATCGTTATTTAGAAAAACTTTCTTTTCTTAATTTTAAAAATTTCGACTTAGAAATTATTAATAAACTTAAAATTTAACTAATAATAAACGTAAAATTTTAAAAGGCGGTAAAAATATACGAACGAAAATAAGTTTTTTTCCCAACTTAAAAAGACCGTTCGTTAAAATTAATAAATTCCTAAATAAATCGGTTTATTTTAATTATTATTAAATATATAAAAAAACCATTTTTCGAAATAAATTAGTTATTTTAAAAAATAAATTTAAATTTAATAATAACATTCGGATTTATGAAATTAATATTCGAAAAAAGAAATTTTAAAATTAATAAAATTCAAATAAATATATAACTTTTAAGTATTAAAAAACGTATATTAAAACCGAAGAACTTTAAATCCTAATAATCGTAAATTATTATAAATACTTTAATTTCCTTAAGGCTATAAATACCTTTTTAATTAACTTTGTTATTACCTAAACCGTTATAAAAAAATTTATATTCGATAATAAGGACGTTAATAAATTGCCCTTAATATAAAAGCTTATAAAGCGTTTTTAAAGTTATATAAGGTTACGAAAAGCTTAAGGTACCATTACTAATTAATTATTACGGAAAGCTTTTAACGTTACCTTTAACGGAAATTTCTTTAATTAAACGGAACCTTTTTAAAAGATTCCGGATAAAAATAATAATTAAAATAAAAACCGTTACGATCATTTTAACCGATAATATTTTTGCGGTATTATTTATATTTTTAAAAATACTTTTATATTTATTTATAGGTTAAGCTTAATAATTAAATAAAGGACCTTAAAATTAAAAAGTAAATAAATAAACGAATTACGAACGGTACCGGAATGTTAAAAAAAGTTATTAAATATATAAAAAAGAATTTAAATTTATAACTTCTTAATTAATTTTTTATATTCTTCGTTAAAGGTTTTCCTTTATTAACGGACGTTTAAATTAAACATTTTACGTAATTAGATATATATTTAAATTCTTACGTTAAAAATGGGGAAGTTTATTTTCTTAATTTATACTTTTTTATAATTGGCGGAAAACCTATAACTGGAGGAAAGTATTTATATATTTTAGGCGAAAAAAATATAAATGACTACGTTTATTACTTTAAGCGGCAAGATTATCTTATTTTTTTAAAAAAAAAAGTATTTATATATCTTTAAGATTTATATTAATCTAGCCTCGTATAGGTTATTTTAATAGGCCAGTATTTATTAGGACCATAAAACCGACGTTATCTATTATAAGTTCAAAACGTCGAAAACGGAAATAACAAAAGATTAGATAAATTAAACGTTAGCCCGTTATATAATGCATTAAGGTAACCCTTAATAATAATAACGACGATAGTATCCTTTTAGCAGCTTTTATAATAACCTAGGAATTTAACGGTACGGTTCCGGAGGACGAAAATTTATTACGGAATCCTTAATCGAAGAATTCCTTCCGTCGAAACAGATAGGTTAAAAAAAGTTTTACGTAAACGATTTTAAGTGTTTTTTAAACCTTTAAAAAAAACGTTATATTGTAGTATAAAATCTTTTTGTTTAAGTTTTAAGGTTTTTAAAAAAGTAATATAAGTAATTACCGGAGTAAAGATTTAATAATCGTTAAAGATCGATTATTAGAATTATATTGTTATAAAAGCCCGAAAAAAGGTTTTATGGAAATTATAAATTAAGGAACGTAAATTCTTTATTACGGTATATATTAACTTTTTTAAATTTAATAATGTTTTTAACGGATGTACGAAAATATTCATTATTACTTGCCTTATTATCAGAATTAAAATTAATTATATTATAAAACGTAAAGATTATACGTTTGTTGCGATAATAAATATCGTAGTTCATTTTAAGAAATAATAATATATTAAGTTTAAAATAATTATATTAAACGGAAAGATTTCCTTCGAAAAGAAATTCCGGAAACAACTTTTAAATATAAAAATTTCGGATAAAAGTTTATTATTTTATAATAAGGAACCCGTAAACGTTTAAAAACGTACCTGGGGCGAAGTTATTATAAAGCTACGTTATTTAATAATTAATAATAACCTTTTTTTTAACTTATAGCTTAAAATTTTTAAAGTAACTATATATATCGTTAACCGTATATTTATTAAAGCCTTAGGTTAAAAGATATTTATTTAGGGTTTAACGAATAAAAAACTAAAAGAAATAAAATATTTATTTTTAAGAAAGGTTTAAAAGCGAACGTTACGAACGTTATCCTATTCAGATCAAAGGTTTATGTACTTAGGGAAGTAATTTGCCGGGAATTAAAACGTTTAAAAAAGATAAACCCTAGGGCATATATCGGTTATTTCGTTAGATACGTTCTTAGTAACGTATATCGGATATGGATTTTTTCGTAATAACGTATTATTATCGTTTATAACGTTACCTTTAAAGAAACGAAAAAGTATTATAATAATTAACCGCAAAAGTTATTATTCGAAATCGCAAAATTAAAGGATTAAATTGATAATATTTTTATTTTACTTAAAATAATAACCTTTTTAAGGATATTAAAAGTTATATTTAGTAATAAATCCTTAAATATAAGCGTTATTAAAAAGGTAAATAATACGGTAACGTAAGCTTCGTTTATTAAAGATAAAAAAATTATATATAATATTATCGTAATAATTACGGATAATTTTAATTAAGAAGTTTTATAAGAAGTTAAAAAGGTGGACGAAAACCGTAATTCGGAAAAAAGATTTTTCGATTCGGTTATTAATAATAATTTAGAAAGTAACCTTAATTGTTTTTTAGGAAAATTAAATAATTTAAAAGCCAAAAGTTTTTGGTAAAAATTATTTATACCGGAAATTATTTTAAATTTCGAGAATTTAAGTTATTAATAATATTATTTGCTGTTACCAGAAAAAGCTTAAAATATATTATCGTATTTTTTTCGATTATAATAACGTTATAATAAATTAAAATTTTTTAATTTAAAATAAAAAAAAGAAATAAAAAAAGTTACTTTCGGTTAATATAAGTTATAAATTTGGGATCGAAAAACCTCATATATATTTAACCGCCTTTAATGCCGTTTTTTCGGCGGCGATTAAGCCGGAACGTTTTTATCGTAATAACCTTTTTACCGCGTTTAGAATTTGGTAGGAAGATATTTAATACCGGTACGTCTAAAATTAAAAAATAGTTATATAACGGGAATAAAATTAAATATATCAGATAAAGTGGTTAATTACTGTTATTATATTTTAAAAAGCGATTAATAATATCTGTTTTAACGGTATCTTTCCGTTAATATAAGTATTTATTTATAAATGTAATAAAAATGAAATATTTTAAAAATTTAAGGTTAAATTTGTTATCTGTAATAACCTTTAATTTCGTTAAGATTTTAACGTTTACGTATTTACGTTAATAAGAAAGTTTTTTCGTATATTAATAGTTATTATAATTCGATTTAACCTTAAGTTTCGTTAATTCGACGTTATTAACGTATTTTTATATAGCTATATCGACGAATTAATATACGTACGTTTCTTATAAGGATTCGTATATCCGGGCTTTTACTGAAAGTTTTTAAAAATTTTATACGGATTAAGTCGATCGTTATTTTTATGGTGACGAAATTTATTTTTAGGCTTAAAGGCCTTAAGTTTAAAGCTAGTTCCGGATAACTTATACGTAATAATTAACGGATAGTTAATGTTATTTTTTTACGTTAACGATATACCTATAATATATAAAGCTTAAAATATAATACGCGTAAAGAAACTTTTTATAAAGTTAACGTAACGTTTTTATATTATTAACCTTAGGGAGTTATAATGGTTCCTTAAAATACGTATTTTGCGTAATCGTAAAATTAAGAAGTTATAATTAATAAAGGATACCTATTAAAAAATAATATATTTACGATTTAACCTTTCCGAAGTTATAAAACGTTATTTTAAACTTTATAAATCAAGGGAGTTAAAAGAATATAAGGGGGAAACGTTTATAGTTTCGAAAAAAAAAAATTCGAAAAAGTCGGTAGCTTATTATATAAAATAATTGCTATTCGCCCAGATATCATTAAAATTATTTCGTATTTATTACGATATAACAAAAACCGAGACCCTATTTATTATAACACCCTTAATAAAACCCTGTTATATAGATATTATACGCGTTATTTCGCTATATACTATAGCGGCAACGAAAAACCTAACGTATAATCGTTAATTTATTCGAATAACGTATTATTTACGGATAGCCTTAACCGTAAAAGTTTTTAAGGTTTCGTTATATCGCTTTTCGGAAAACCTATCGTTTAAAACGTTAATAAGCAGAATATAATAATTACCTTAAGCACGGAAATAAAGTTATTAATTTTTTTAAAAATTATAAAAAGAACGATTTTTATATAAAGGTTCGTTAAAGTTATAAACCTGGAATTATATAAAAAGTTAATTGTTTAAATAAATAATAAGTAAACGATACGGTTCGTTATTAAAAAAACGGTATGTTTAATTATGAAATTAAAATGCGTTAATATTTATAATTATGAATTCCGGAAAACTTTTATTCCAAAACAAATTAATATCGAATAAACGCTTATTAACGCCATAATTACGGCTGGCTTTATTAAACTATTTAGGCTTTAAAAACATTAGGAATTTATACGGTTATTAAACTTTTAAAACGTTATTTTAAAGATCGAAAAAGTTTAAAGGAAATTTCGTTATAATAACGTTATTACCTTAAAGCCAAAAAGAATTATTATTTTTATTTCCTTTATTATTATTTTTTACCGTTCTTTCCTTTATACCGAAACTTAAATTATTTTAAATACCTTGTTATTAAGTTAACTTTTTAATAAAGTTTTTATAATTTAATAAGATAATATCAGGTTATAATACTTAAAAACGTAAGTTTAAATCCTATTAAAAGTCCACCGTTGCTTTCGGTTTTATTACGAATTAAAAGAAACGTAAACCTTTTAGCTCGATTTTTATTATTATTTAATTAATTATTAAAATTTTTCCTTTTTAGGAGATATTTAAACTCGTAAAAGCTTTAACTATTAGTTCCTAATAGCTGGAAGGGTATATTAAACTTTATTAAAATCTAGGCCTGTTAATAACGTTATAGCTTAGTTAGTATTATAACTAATGGATATAATATTAGATACGTTATTCGAAATTCCGATATCGCTTTCTTTACGCTATAGCTGTTTTATATGTATTTAAAGAGGCTTCATAATCTTCCCTTCTAGACAGGATCTCTTTAAAGGTTAACCTGATAATATATTCTTCTTCAGCCATATATGCTTCAGTGTGTGATGTCAGGGTCTTATACGAATAATCAAACCCCTTCCCGAAACAGATCCATACTAATCATACGTTTCCATTAATTATTCCCTGATTAATAAGGGAATAATTGATTCATAAGGTTATTCACTAATATATATAGCCCATATATCCCCCAGGCTGTTATAGGAAGTCCATAGCTCTCATATAATGAATTAACACACTAACGACACACCTTGAGATTTCCTCTATTCTTCATTAAGTTTTCTCCCATACACTTTTGCTGGCAAAAGTCTCCTCGCACTCTCTAGGGTAGCCTCACGATCAGTCGCATCTTCGTCTTCAATTCTTACACTTTGTCTCTTCTCTGCAGCTCGAGTGTTGCTCCTCGAACTTTGCCGACCCGAGCCAGAGAATATCCTCGAGCCCATCATCACGACAGTCATGCGCTGCCTCAGCCTCCTGGCTACGGCCACAACGCGCCTTGCCTTGGCCATCAAACCCCCGGACTATGAATACCGATTCTTTCAACTACATCGTCTTTGGCAGCGGGCACGGCGGTGGCCCCCTGGCCAGCAACCTCACCTGTGCCGACTGCTCAACTTTCCTGATAGAGGCCGGCGACAAGGAGATCGTCGACCCTCCCAACAACGTTGGTGCCTTCTTCGCCTTAACGGGCATACACGACAATCTGCAATGGGGCTTCTGGATTAAGCAAAACGACCACCTGGAGCAGGATCTTATGTTCAACCACTACACTTTGGAAGCTGCCCAATGGCGACCTGGACGTCGGCCCTGGTGGTTCACAGCCCGCCGATGCCGTGCCTCTGGATATCGACTACCTGCGTAATACCACAGTCGGCGATTCGCCCGTCATGAACACTAGTGCCGTCTTCCTGGCCAGCGAGAGTTGACTGGGATATAATCGAGTAGGTGGCGAGCGATGTGTCGTAAAGTAAGTAATGACTACGTCTCCTAGCAGGCGGACCCGAGCGCCTTCCCGGATATTGTATAGTATACTAATAGCCCAGCCGCAAGCCATACGCATATGCGGGCCCCTTTCGAGAAACTGGAGAACGATACCTATCTCCCTCACAGAGCTCCCCGCCACGGCTTCGACGGCTACCTGGACGTGACAATTTGGGACGGCACCCAGTACACGGCGTCAAAGCACGCTGTCGATATCCTGCAGGCCATGGTCGCAGAGATCCCTAGGATCCGGATCAGCTGGCCGAGCCTCTCGCGGCTCATCCTAACCACCTTAGTGGCTAGCGCAACGTCACCGAGGGTCTCTTGGCTCTCACCTTCCAAATGAACACCATACGAGACCGATCCGACGCCCGCGACCGCATTCTCTTACATTACTTCCGGCTACCCCCTCACGGTCTAGACCAACTCCCTGCCCACCAAGGCGCTTTTCAGCACCATGGGCGCGACACCCAGAGTTATTGACGTCAAGTTGCTTGAGGGCAATCGCGTTTACAAGGGCGACCCTGGCCGCTTTACACAATGTACGCCAAGAACGAGGTTTGTCTCCGGCGTTGCCTACAACACCTGCTAGCTCTTCATGGTTCCCGGCATTAGTGCCGCTGACGGGCTGACGCCTCTTGGCATCCCCGTCATGGTCAGCTTTCCTGGCGTCGGCAGGAACATGCAAGACAACAACGAGATTGTTATTGAGGGCGGGGCTGCTCAGGACATCACGTTCGACTCCCCCATGGCTCGGCGCCTCCCATCTGCACCCGCGGCGTCATGGCGGGCCCCTGCTACGACCCGTGGCTGCAGGGCGGGGATTCAAACACCCACGCAGGCCCCAACACTATCTCCTCCATGCTCAAGTCCAACCACACCGTTGACAACGAGCTCGACCTGCACGCCTTCTCCAGCCCCTTCGCCTTCCCCGGTTTCTGGCCCACTACGCTCAAACAGACCTGGACCGACCCGCCCAACTCGTGGGGTATCATGGCGGTCAAGATCTACCCGCAGAACGAGAACGGCACCGACACCGTCCGTAGTGCTGACCCTACTGACACCCCCCAAATCTACTTCCGCCGCTTCACGCAGGGTGCCGACGTCAACGTACCCACCATGAAGGAGATGATTACCTGGGGCCGGTGCACCTTGCTCATCCGATGAGGACTGGATCCGCTCGCGGTCATTTGGCCACCACGTTATCGGTACCTGCGAGATCGGCGCCGATATCGACCCCATGGCCGCCCTCGACTCCAACTTCAAGGTCCGCGGCACCGAGGGCCGCTGTGTCGTCGACGCCAGCGTATTCCCCTGCCATCTTACCTCGCCTCAGTTATCTGAGTCGCAATTTTATTCACTACTAACTGAGCAGCGTTTTGTGGCTGTTACTCAGCAATGCGTATGCCTCGTGTCGTGATAATCGTGGGTTTTCACTGCGCATATATTCTCCCTACACAGTCGAGTTCGTTTGCCACTGGGTGAGCGTGTGCAGCCAAACGCTGACCAAGGTGGCACGTATGGACAAGCTGTAGGTAGCATCCAGAGCGGGTCACTGCATGCCTCCGATCCTAACCCATTGCATAAGAAAGCCAAAGTGGAGACGTGGAGGGACAAAGTCGATTATGAAACCAGTACACCGCCAGATCTACTGAGGGTGGCTTTTATGATGCTCGTACGCCCGCCATTCTTCGCGAGCCCTAGCTCTCCAGCAGCCTTGGCCACTTACATTTGAGACTGCAAGTGACAGAGCTGGTGCCTCAAGAGCAAGAAAACTTTCTCTACTGGGCCCTCCCGTACTGTTTTTGTACAAAGGCAAATCGAGCTTATGCTGACACCTAGCTCTTGGTCAGCATGCAATTATACACAACCCTGAAACTTGGCGAGCAATGATATACAACGATATATACTTTTCGAGTCTTCAGATGATATTCGATGCCCACCCCGTATGTACATTGAGGGTTGTATCGTCCCCCATCAAAGACTTAAGCTAGTCGTCGGCCATCTCCCTCGTTTGAACTCTTACCTTCCTCATAAACACTGTTAGTACGAATCGTTGGAGAACTTGCAAATTCCCTGCGAGCAGCCCGTAGCGCCGCTCCATCCCTGGCTACCACACTGGCCATGTAGCGCCACGTAGTTTGACGGCGGTGGGTTGGTCGTCGTCGTCGCTGCCGCCGTCGCCGTACTCGTCGGTTACGTCAATCCTCTGCCGGTGCTGAACTGCCACCAGTTGAAGTTAAACCCGCTGCCGGTGAAGCGGAAGAATAGATCCTGGGTCCCCGTGGCGCCGCTGACGGAACAGGTGATGGTGCTCCATGTCTGCGCCCCGCCCGTGCTGGGAACGGAGCAGGTTCCGACGAGTGTACCGCCGGTACTGCCCAGACGCAGCTCGATCTTGCCGCCGCTGCTCGTCGACGCCACGCGGGCGCTGAAGGACGTAGCACCAGTGCCGAAGGCAACGCCCTTGACCTTGATGTAGTCTCCGTCGTTGATGGAGGTGACGTCCATGCCGCCCTCGCTGCAAATCTCCGTCTTGATGCCCGAGGAGTAGGACATCGTCTCGGCCTCCTGGCGCACGTATGGATCGAGAGTGCCGAGCTGGGGCGGGCCGGATTTGGTCATTTTGATGGTGGGGATGGTGCCATCGGAATTATACACAAAGCGCTCCACGGCGACTGAGCGAGTATAGCCGCTCCCGCCGGGGAGTGCCCCGTTATGGTAGAAGAAATAGGAATTGCCCTTGTAGTCGATGACGCCCGGATGGTTGGTGAAGCTGTTGCCCTCGCTGGCCATAATAAGGCCACGGTATGTCCATGGGCCAGTAGCGCTGGTACCAGTCGCGTAGCGAATGTCCTCGGAGCAGCAATTGGCGGCGTAGATCATGTAGTACAGGCCATTGCGCTTGTACAACCACGGTCCCTCCTCGAATGCCGTGGCCCTGCTGTTTGCACCGCTACGCCGGTCGCCGAAACTAGCTCTGGTGAGCGGGACATTGACTATGCCGCCAGTGTACGAGATCATGTCCGAATTCAGCTTGACATAATGCAGGTTCGGATTGCCCCAGTACAAGTATGCCTGGCCGTCATCGTCAATCCAGACTGTAGGGTCGATCTCGTTGTTATCGACGAGCGGTTTCCCCAAAGCGTCCCTGTAAGGGCCCTCAATCTTATCACTCACTGCGACGCCGATAGCCATGGAGCCCGTGTTGCGACGTACAGGGACGTAGAAGTAGAACTTGCCGTTCCGATTGATGACCTGCCCAGCCCAAGCATTGGCGTTGGCCCAGCTGAACGTTGAAAGACCCATGGGCGATCCGTGATCCTGCCAGTTCTGCATGTCGGATGTCGAGAACAGGTGCCAGTCCTTCATGTTAAACGTCTTGGAACCATCCTCATCATGGCCAGTGAACAGATAAATGCGATTGTTGTACACAAGCGGCGCAGGATCCGCCGTGTACAGCGCTTGAGCAAGCGGATTGTCGGCTCTGGCAACGCCAATGCCGTCCAACAATCTGAGTACACCCAAGGACAGCAGGGCATGGGACACAACTGTGGCGCCCTTAGGCATTGACCAGGACTTGAAGGGTCTCATGACGGCAACTCTCAAGTTCGGTCGACGTCTAGCGGTGGCACCTGAGGTTGTCTTTAATCGAGAATGGAGACCTGAGGGAGAGAGCGTCAAGTTGTCGACTAAATTAGCCGTTCCCGACAGCGAGGTCTTCCCTGTACTTAAGAATCGCAACGATCGCAAGGTGGTCACCTCTTGCTGAGGACTACTGGTGATGGCTGTTCGTTCTCACGCGCATCCAATTGGTGCGCTTGGTGCACTTCTGCGGCAGATAGTTCGCTTCAATAAGAATTTTTCCTTCTGGAGAGAGACGGGTCTTTTTACCCCTTTAGGTGCAACGGATTGGTTGCTCCGATTAATGGCGAATTTTCGACTACAAGACGGGTGAGTAAACTTTGCACGAATTAGAGTTCTGTCAACTTCTGTGAAAGACGTTCTTAAATTTACTGAGCCGGCCCAGGCTCTAGGTTATTCCGTGACAAGTTCCATTAAAAGGTGTTTGATCTCCTTTCTATAAGCCCATATATGATCATCTTTGTTCGCCCTGTGATATTGACGATATCATGGACGGCACACTGACTTATTAAAACAGAGTGGTTGACAAGCCGTTTATCGTTGAGATAGGCAATTACGATTAAATGCTCTCTTATTAGTTGAAAATTGACAGAGAAAGTGGACATCAGTTGCAGTGTTACGTATAGCTAAGTGCGTAGCCGTTTTATACGGGTACTGTTGTTATATACCCTGGTAACGGAGTAAAAATTCTTCGATTAAATGGTAGCATTCCGTGCTTAATACGTTATAGCATACTTAGCTAGTCATACACATCACTTAAGTCAAACACCCAGGTAATGCGCTACCCTCCTCACGCTTTACCGAATATTCGAAACACCCTAAGCATTAACTATTTGTTTAACAACATATATCTCCATCAAATAGCGTTTTCCTGGAAAACAAATAATTTTTTTTAATTTCTAAATTCTGGTAATTCTAACACTATAGGGTTCGTCACTTAATTACGTACTTTAAATACCATTAACGAAATCGCAAATGGGGAAGTTTATTCGGGCGGCCTTTAAGTTATACTACGTCGAACGTATTTATTTAAACCTAAAATCCGGTATGTATAGATTTGGAAGGCATATAACGAAAGTTTCCTAAAAGTTTTTAAAGTTTTTAAAAGTAAGTTGGTTAAATGGATCGTAATCTAGGGTCAGCTTTGGTACATTTTTCCGCATATTCGATTTCGTACGTAGAGATAACGTTTTTCGTTTAAGTCTGGTAATTACGAACTTTTAAAACGGAAATAAATAATGCGATTTTTTAAACGTTTTTACTAATCCGGATTTTTAAAAGTCGGGTTATTAATTATTAACGCTTAAACGGGGTTATCATAGTTACTTAGAACGTATTATTCGACCGTTTAATTTTACGGAAAATATAGAAAATATATTTTCGTAATAGATATAATGTTAATAACTTGGTGTGATAAAGAGTACGGGAAATAATCTTTTCAGATTTGGTAAAACTTTTAAGAATTTCTTAAAAGGATATATTTAAGCGTATCTGGATATCGATTATAGCTTAAATTAATACGGAAGGATACGGGTTTTTTGTTAATTATATTTAACGGCGTTAATATATAATAATAATTATTTTCCGATGCGGACGATTAATTATATATGCAAGGTAAAATGTTATTAATAAGGTATCGAGCTATATACATGCTGACGCCTGGTCCACGGCAACAAGTACATACATGCACGGTTGTCGTTTAAATACGCGACGCGGTCAAATATATACATACACGAATGGTAACATGGCGCGACCGGAGAACACATTCCAAAAACCGTACCAAAGGCGGACCGGATGAAAAACCGTATAGGGGTCGTATACACGGTGACAAACAAGTGATTACGTACACGATAGTTTTTTGGATTGGTTCCAGAGCCCCGCCAAGTTCCAAAGCCCCCAACCACTCGAATTGTCGCCTGATACGATACGGAGCAAGCTCCAACGGTCCGTGCACTGGGCTAGGCGCCACCCAGAGCACATTATCCCAAGCTGGATTCGAACCAGCCGTCCTATCGCTAGCTGAGGTTGCCCAGGCCTGCAGCAAGCGCGCGAAAAAAGGACACCCAGGCTCGCGACCAGTCAGCCATTAGGACGAATATCAATTATATAAAAATAATAATCTAAAACCTTTTTAAATAATTAAATTAATATTAATATTAAGTTAAAGTAATTACGAAAAGTATTTATTTTTTATATTAAGCCTACTTAGTTTAAAGATTTTATATTATAAATAATTATAATAATTATATTATTAAAAATATATATAAAGTTCTTTACTTAATATAATTTATATTATTTTTTTATACTTATATTTATCGTACGTTTATAACGGCTAACTGGTTTAACCAACTATTAAACCTTAGTCGTACGGTTTATGTTGGCAGTAATATTATAGGAATCCGAATAATAAATTAAAAATATAATTACGTTTAGTAATAATAAATATTAAAAATAATCTAGGAAATTAAGTTATATTATAAGTTAGTATTATTTAAATTATGCAAGGTTAATATAGGTTCAAGCCTTATTTTCCAGGCTGAGCCAAATATACAGAAAATTATTATGCATATAATCCATACGATAGATACTATACCCAGTATCTTCGAACACGATAACTAATTAATGGTTTTTACAGTTAAGATAGATTGTATACCTCAGTCCCATAAAACCTCACTCTGAATGGATTTGAATAAAGCACAGGAATTAAGGTAGCAATCTATCATTTTATCTAATTGTCTACACGGTTACGTCTCCTCGAGGGAGAATTATTTAAATTATAAAAAAATTACGAACGTACATATATTATTTTTAGTTTAAAATATTTAAATAGTTTAAATCTTTAAGTCCGTTAAGATTTATAAGTTTATCGTAAGTTTAAAAAGCTTAAAATATTAAAACTTTTAAAAATTTTAAGCCAGTTACGTAACTTTAAATTTACGTCGGAAATATATTTTATATTTTCCGACCGTTTATTTTTAGGTTAAATCCTTAGGTAATAGTATGATCTTTTTTTAAAAAAAACTTTTATTTTTAAAAATTAATTAATTTATTATATTTATTTAATAAATAATATCTTTTTTTGCATATTATTTTTAGATTATTTTAATCGTTATATTTTACCTTATTAAAAATATTATTTACTTAAGCATAATACTACTTTAATTTAATCGAAACGGATTAAAATTCTTAATTTTATTATATTTTTTTATATTTTTAATTTTTGTTATAAATTTAAATAAACGGTTTATAAGGTTTATTCCGCATTTAAAAAATGTTTTAGTTATATATAATATAACGGTTTTTATAATTTGTTTATTTTTTTAATTTTTAAGCATTAACGATTTTTGAACGAAAAAGAATAATTAAAACGCGAAAAAGAATAGGCGTAAAAGGTTTTTCGACTGCCGTTAATAAATTCAACCGTTTTTAAAAATAACGTCAGGTTTTATACTGTCGCGGAATTAAAATATTACGTCGTAATATTTAAGGTACGAAAGCGATAAAAAAGTTCGAAAGGCTAAAAAAAAGCTTAATAGTAATTAGAAACCGAATTAACCGTTTTTATTTAAGCCGTTCTTTTCTGCTAATTAGTTATTAAATTAGGACGTATTTAACCTTAACGTTTCCGGTATTGCTAGTAAAAACTTTTTAATAGGCGTTAAATTTCCATAAGATTTTTTATAGGTTCTTATATATTTTTTTAATTTCAGGTAATCCTTTTATTTAATCAGGTATTATTCTTTGCCGTTTTTTCTTTTAGTATCCAGGATTTTTTTAACTTTCTATATACGTACGTTTTTTATTATCTTTTTTTTTATCCAGGATAGATTTAAACTATATCCGTTGCTGATTTTAATAAGGAAACGTAAAACACGGGATGGAATTTAACCTTAGGAATAATTCTAACCGGTGATTATTTTTTAAATTCTTTTTTAAGACCTTATAGGATTTAATATATTTAAAATGAAAAATTTTATTTGGTCGTTTAATTTAAATGTTTTTAGTATTTAGGTAAATTATTTCCCCCTTTTAAAATGTTGGTTTTTTTAACCTTTTTTGGCTGTAATATTTTTATATTTAAATAGGTACGAATTCGAATTCCGTTTTAATTTTTGTTTATAATTATTTAAGTTATTCCGAAATAGGGATTATTTTGTAACAAACCTGTTATACATCCACCTGGAGGTATGAACAGTATCCGAAATGGGGGTTTTGATTTGTAGGTAATAATAGCATAATAAATAAGGTGTTTGTTAAAAAGGTTTGCGGACTTTGCCCTTGATCGGAAAACGATATTTTTGATTAAAGATTAAAATTTATAATTAAAGAACGAAATTAAATAGGTATTATTTATATAGGAAACCGTCCGTTATATATCTATTTTAGATTCAATAAGTGTGTCGTGGATTTGTATAATTTATGTGATCTGTTCCAGATTACCCAGATCCTCCAGATTACCATGTCTTAGCGTGGGGAAAGCTAAGCTTTCCTTACCCGAAGATCAGCCGTAAGGAGCTCCTACTAGGCTCTAAAGGCAGGTTTCTCCAAGACAGGAACCCCTGTTCCTGTACTGTAGCATATTTTAACGTTAATTAAAATCTTTTTATAACTTTCGGTAAACTTTTAGTATAAAACCAAAATTAATATTAATTAATATTTTTTTAATACTTTTATAATAACTTATATTAAAAGTTAATTAAGTTATTAATAATTTTTTAACCTAATTATTCTATTTATAATTAATATAATACAGTTAATAAGTTTCGAACGTTTAGTTAATTCTTTTTAATTATTTAATTATTTATGGTTAAAAGGCGTTTTAAAATTTATGGGTTAACTTTAGCTGCCTTATAAGCTTTCGTTAAAATATTAAAATAAATATGCAAGGTTAATATAGGTTCAAGCCTTATTTTCCAGGCTGAGCCAAATATACAGAAAATTATTATACATATAAACCACACGATAGATATTATACCCAGCATTTTCAAACACGATAACTGATTAATGGTTTTTACGGTTAAGATAGATTATATACCTTAGTCCCATAGAACCTTATTTTGAAGCAGACTGATGCGTGGTTGCCGATAAGCTTCGACTCTGATGAACCTTATGCCAGCTAGCTGGTTCCGTATGGTCGCAGTAAACCTTAAGAATAAACCTTAAGGATAAACTTTAAGAATAAACCTTAAGGATAAAGCTTAAAAATAAACTTTAAGAATAAACCTTAACGATAAACCTTAAGGGTAAACCTTAAGTACGCATAAAAGGCTATGCAAGCCCTTGCTAGTTTTATGGCTTGATTATTCCTACAGCTAAAAAAGAGATGTTAATACGATAAACTAGGTAAAAAATACTTGATACCAGACCACTTTCTCGAATTACTTCTATCAAAATAACTGAACATACCGCGTTATTTTAAATATACCATACCGGTAATCCGTAACGAAAGGATTTACTAAGAAATCGTTTTATTTATAATCTAAAGCCCCCATAAAGTTACCGGACGGGCTAAAACGATCGACAGTACCGTCGATTTAAAAAACCTATTTTAAAAAAATTGAATTCGGCTTTTAATTTTCGGATATAATTTAATTTACGAAAATAATAATAATCGATTTTTAATAATATTTTTGCCGAAAAATATAAATATTATAAAAATATTATTAAAAAAATTAAAAAATAATAATAATAACGGATTTAAAAATTTCGAAATTTAGATTTTAGAATAATATAAATTAAAAAATTACGAACGATAATTTACCCGGCTGCTCCGGATTACGAAAAATTTCTAAAATTCCGATAAAAATCGACGTAAATAAAAACTGGTTCGGGGCTAGGTAGTTTGCGAAAGGGATAAGGTGAAGTATAAAAATTAAGGTAACAATCTATCATTTTATCCAATTATTTATACGGTTACGTCTTTTCGAGCGAGAATTAAAATAAATATAATATTTTTATTGGATATAATTTTTATCGTAAGTTTATATATGCTAATAAGGTATTTTAAAAAAACGTACGTTAATTATTTTTTATATATATTTTCGTTAAATAATAAGAAATAAGAAACTTTTATTAATCGATTAATAATTATAAAAATATTATTATAATATATATTTATTATTAAATCTTATAATAATAATAATTTAATAATAAAATTAAAAATAATTAAATTTTATGGTTCTTTTACGATTAGTAATAGTTATAATTTTCCGTATAATTTATAACATCGTACTTTAGTTTTTTTATATAGGTCGTATTTTTGCAGAATTTCTTTTATTACTAATTTTATTTTTTAGAAATTAATATGTACGTTATAATCGTTCTATAGTTTTATAAACTTTAGGGCATCCGTACAACTGGTATTCGTATATTTCGCGTATTAGTTTTTTCAAGTATTTTTTTGCTATTTGGGTTTTATCGGTTTTTCTTTTCTGGTAATTGATCGTTATATTATTAAATCCTTTAATATCAATCCGGTATTATTATTTAAATTCTTACGATTTGTCGTAGTTTTATATATCCTTTTTCCGTTAGGTTAAATACCTAATATAGGACTTTAAGGACTTTTCTTTTAAGTCTGGTTGTTTGCTAAAAGCGTTTGTTTTGTTATTTTTTAACCTTTGTTTTATAGATAATACCGAAATGAAATTCCGAAAGGTATTTTATGTAACGGAATTATTATTTTGTTAACTTTCGGTTAGTAATAAACCGGGTAAGGTTTTTATAGTTTATATATATTTTAACCTAATATAGGTTTCCTTTAAGGTAATACTGAAATTTTTAAAGGTATTAATAATAGCTAAAATTTTGTTTGAAATAACGAAATTTAGTTTAGTTCCATTTAATTTATAAGAATAGAATGTAATAAGGTATAAGTTGCTTTAATTATTCTTATATCCGATTGTTACGTTTAACGTATAATCCGAAATATCGATTTTTAATTTTACGGAACGATTTAGATCGTATATAATTAGTACTGATTTGCTGGTAATTATACTTTTAATCTTTTAAAAAGGTTTTTTATTTCGGTTATTTATTAAAATTTAGTTTTTCTTTATTTAGGTTTGATAAAAGTATTACGATTTTATTAAAATTGCGAATAGATTTCCGGTAATAGTTAGCGAATTTAAGGAGGGTTTAGATTTTAATAAGTATAATGGGTACCTTTAGTTTTGAATTATTATTATCTTCTTAAGGCTTATTTTAATATGTTTTAGTATAATAATATATTATAGATACGGTATGTTTTGCTTATAAAACTTGTTATTTTCGGTGTTAATTAGGAAATTAACGTTTTATAACATTTAAAGAATTTTGTAGACGTATTTTTTATATTTTTCTTTTAAATTTAAGTAAATAAAAATATTATTAAGGTAATAAATAATTATTACAGTATAGGAACAGGGGTTCCTGTCTTAGAGAAACCGGCTTCCGGAGCCTGGTGTAGGCTTCTTACGGCTAATCTTCAGGTAAGGAAAGCTTGGCTTTCCCGCGCTAAGATATGGTGATTTAGAGGATCGGGGTAATTTGGAGCAAATCTTATAGATTATATAAATCCACGGTATATTTATTAAGTCCAGGATAGATATATAACGATCGGTTTCCTTTATAAATAGTACCTATTTCATTTCGCTTTTTAATTATTAATTTAAATTTTTAATTAAAGGTATCGTTTTTTAATTAAGGGAAAAGTTCGCAAACTTTTTTAGTGAATAATTTATTTATTATATTATTATTACTTATAAATTAAAATTCCTATTTCGGATATTACTTATACCTCCGGAGGGACGTATAATAAGTTCGTTATATTTTAATAATTTTTTAATTAATAGTTAACGAATAAATTAAAGCCTAATTAGGTATAAGCTTTCTTAAATTTAATAAAAACGATATTATAAAACGACGTTTAATAAATAAATAATATATTCGATTTCCGTTATTAATTAATAAAGAATTAGTAACTAAATAATACGATTTATCTTTTATTAAAAAAGTTCTTTAGTTAATTAATAATATGGTACTTAGAATTACTAAAGCTAAAGGGTTAAAAAAGTTTTTTTTTCCTAATAGTATCTTACCCCTACCCCTAAAAAAATTATCGAAGTTCAGCCTAAAAAATCCAATTAAAAGTAAAAGAAGGAATAAGGTATAAAAGTTAAAAAAAAGGAGCTTATAATGAATAAGCGGTTAAATTTTGTAGTTAAGGAGGTTATAAAAGTTAAATAAAAAAATGTTAAGCTTATTCGATAGCTAAAAAAAAAAGGTTTTTATATTCCCTTTGGAAATTATTTCCCGTTTAAAAATTCTAATTCTTTTTTTATTTAATCAAAACTAAAAAGGAACTATACCACCTTTTGCCTATTATGCAATATCTGATATTAAAGGTTATAAATTAATTTCTTTTAAACCTTATAATAGATTTATTAATATAGAAGGATTTTTGGTTAAAGATAAACTTTACCTTAAATAATACGAAAACTTTTTTCCGACAAATTCCCAGAAAGTAATAATTATTTTATAATTATTTGCTGGAAAAGTATTTAATTAATTTAAGCCCATTTTTAAAAATTACTTAATAAATTACCTTAACGATTACCTAAATATTATTAATTATGTTTTTAATAATTACGATAACTTTAAGGAACGAATATAGGCTTTATATAAAAATACCGATAAATACTAATACGGAATTAAAAAAAATATACGATTTAAACTAAATTCCGTTAACAGCCGAAGATATAACCGAATTTAACCGTTTCGTAACTTTTTCCAAATTGCTACAGGATATATTATTTTTTTCTTATTATAACGGCCTAAAGTTTTAGGTTAAGGATAAAATGTTTAAGGTATTTAAAATAGGTCCTTTCGAAAACTATATAAATAAAGTTATTATTACCGATCAACGCACTTTTAATCGATACTTTAAAAAGAAAAGTACCGGTAGACGAAAGGGTAATGAATGTTTTAATAGTAATAAAAAAATCAAGGATAAATCCTAAAAAAAGTTAATATTGCTTTAACGGAATCCAAAAAAAGATTTAATCCAAAATTAAATTTTTTAATTGTAGCAAAAAAGGCCATTTTAAAAATAAATGTTACTTTTTACCTAAAAGAAACTTTAAAAAAGGAAGGATCTTACAGCTTAAAAAAAGGTCCGCGCGGCTGAACGAGATATAGATAGCAAGGAAAAGGATAAAAAGGAAGTAAACCTTTTTTCCGCTGATTAGGAATTTATTATTATTACGACCAGTAACGTTAGAAATAATCCTCTAGATTATGAAAATTATGTTATTTTTAAAAATATTACGGTTAAAGTTTACAAATACTATTTAAAATTAGTAGCCTCTAAGGTAATTATTACGTTAGGATGTACTTATTACTTCGATATATAAAAGTATAACATATACGACCAAGACGGTTAGTTACGAAACGATTTCGGTAATTATGGATAGTTATTTCCCGAATACTGCAATTTTCCAAAATGTATAATATATCCAAAATTTCCAGCAGATAATTATAAGCTTTTATATTTTATTGCTTATTATGATTATAACTGCCTTATGTATTAACGAGCTAAAAAGAATAACGACTTTTAGCTAGAATATAACAAAAAAACGCTTATAGAACCAGACGATAAGTACAGATATATAAAAACCTTTTAATAACCAGATTACCCTAAATCTTATTACTTATACCTTAAATCAAAATAAAATCGGAAGGTTATAACGTAAAGATATTTATGTTATTTATTAATATTATATAATAAATACGAACTTTTAGCTATGAAAATATCTTTTTCGGAAGTTTACTTTTTTAACCTTATATTTCGAAAAATATAAAACTTAAGGAAAAGTTGAAAAAAGATAATCGTTTTTAAGTGCTAATTTAATAATAAGAAATGGTTTAAGTATATAAAAGATTATTAAATTAAGTATGCAGTTAAGAAAGTAGGCAAATAAACGCGCCTTTTAGCGCTTAGGGTATATTAGATAAAAAATTATAAAAGCTTTCGAAAATAAGGTACCGGGAAGCCCTTATATATAAAACCTTATACGAAGTAAAGAAAAGAATACGAAGTTAGATGAAAATTTTAATTTATTATGGGAACAAAATATTTAACGTTATAATTAATTCCGGAGCAGAAGAAAACTTTATCTTCCTTAGAATAATTAAAAGATACCAAATTTTCTGGAAGTATAAATATTAATTATATAAGTTATAAATAATTAATGGAAACCTGCTTATTTACGATAACGGCCGAATTTTTTAAGAAATTATAAACTTCGTAATTTAAATATAAGAATATTTAAAAAAGGTTACTTTCGACATCGCCGATATCTTAGGATACGATATGATTTTAGGAATGTTATGGCTTCGTTCCAGTAATTTACAGATTAATTAGAAAAAATAAAAGCTTTTAAAAAAAATATTTTATAAATTTTGTTATATAATTAAAAAAGCCAGAATTTCTAACCTAATAGGAATAATACCCCCTAAATATCGACGATTTAAAAAGTTGTTTAAGGAACGAATTTAAGAAAAATTGCCAGATTATAATTAATAAGATTACAGGATTCCTATTAAAAAAGTATATTATTTAAAGTTTTATTAAATTTATTATATAAACCTTAAAAAAGCCTTTAACGAGACCTTAAAAGAGGTTATATATAAGAATCCGAATTATGTATAAAATACTTAATTATGATAATACCGAAAATAAAGAATGGGAAAATTAAAATCGATAAAAATAAAATTTAATATACCGACGAGTTTATAATTACCTATAACTTAACGATATTATTATCAATAATGGACATCTTTTAACGTAAATAAATATTATAAGAAGGAATATTAATATAGTTAAATAATTTATAGCCTTAAATTTGCTAGATAGCTATTATCTAAATCGAATAGTTAAAGGTGAAAAATTAAAAACCGCCTTTAGAACCATTTATGAATATTACGAATATAAGGTTATGCAATAAGGGCTAATTTATATCCCAGCCAGTTTTTAACATATACTTACTTGTTATGACCAGAGCCCTTGGCACAGTAACAGACGGTCGGAAGTTGTGGGACAGAACTCCCGGTGTGGAGCCAGGGTCACGTGATGGGCTCGATGGGCTCGCGGGACCTGATTGGACCTAAGGGGATTTGGCACGTCGAGCCAGTCGAGCCGGGCGACGGTTCGAGGTGGTTCGATGGGCTTAAAGGAACTTAATTACCAAAAGAAAAATAAAATCGAATCGAGCTAGTCGAATTAAAAATAATATATATACGTTCGTTATTTTTTTATAATTTAAATAATATTAACTTATAATATAATTTAATTACTTAAATTATTTTTAATATTTATTATTATTAAACGTAATTATATTTTTAATTTATTACTTAAATTTTTATAATATTATTATTAATATAAACCGTACGATTAAAATTTAATAATTAATTAAATTAATTAGTTATTATACGTTATAAGTTTTTATTTAATAATATAATTAAATTTTAAATAATACGTTATACCGTTAATATATTAAATAATATTTAAAAGTTTATTATATAATAATATAAAGATACGATTAAAAAATTCGAAAAAATTATTTAACGTTTTAAAGTTTAAATTAATATTATCCGAATTAACGAAATTAAAATTAAACTTAAAAAATCCGAACTTTATAATAAAAAAAATTATATATAAAACTTTTTTACCTAAATATACGTTTATTTCCGTTTCGAAAAAATTATTAATAAAACCGATAAAAATTTTATAATTACGGCGTTCCTTAAAAAAAATATTTTAAATTAATTTAAATTTATCTTACGAAATTATTTAAAAAATAAGGAATTAAATTAATAATAAATTACTAGAACTTTTTTTTAATATTATATTAATTTTTAAAAAAAATTAAGGATTAATTTCGGAAATCCAGATAAGGAAAAAACTGTAATATAAAAAATTTTCGATCTGAAAAAAAAAAAAATTAACGTTTAAGTACGTAATAATATTTAAAAATTTAATGGCCAAAATAAAATAAGTAAACGAAAAAAACGATAACTTAATCGATATTTTTTATAAAAATTTAAAAAATAACGTAAAAAACGAAATCGTTAAAATAATACGTTTTATTACCTTAAATAAGTATATTACGGAAGCCGTAAAAATCGATAACCGATAATATAAGTAACGATAAAAACGAAAAAAATAATTTATTTTTAAATTTAGAATTATAAAAATTAACTAAAGTAAAAAACGCGATATGTTTTTTATTATTTATAAAACGGTATTAAGATTTATAAAATTAAGAATTGCTTAAAAAAAAGATTAAAGTTAAATTAAATGCTATAATTATAATAAGATAAGTTATATAAAAAGTTAATATAGGGCTTTTAAAAGATAATTATATAATAAATAAATATTAATACTTAAAGGATAACCGACAGATAAAAAGGCCGTTATTTTCGGTATGGTTAAAAGGAAGGAAAGTTTTAACTTATTTTTAAAAATACGAAAAGGATTACGAAAAATTAAGATATTTTTTTAGGCCGTTATTATCCGATAACGTATTATTACGATTAAATTAATAATTATTTAATAGTTATAGGAATATAAAGGATGGAAAAAATTAATATTAAAAATACGAATATTTTAAATATAAAAAAAAAATAATAACGATAAAAATAATAATAGGAATTAAATAAATAAATTAAAAAATATTAAGGTTAAAACGAAATTTTATGTTTAAAAAAGCCCGATCGATATAAAAAATTATACGTTATTTATTATAAAAAAATTTATTATTTACGATATAAAAAATAATAAAAATATATTTAATAACGATTTATACGTATATATAAATAAGAATTTAATTTTTATACATAAATAAAAAACGATTCCAGAAATTAAAGGTAATACCGGTACTTACGTACTTAAATTATTTAAGATATTATCGATATATTTACGGTTAAAAAAAATTAGCCAAAAGGAAGAAATTATTCCGAATAAAACTTTAGGTATTATTATAAATAATACGATTATAAAATATAAAAAAAGTAAGTTTACCAAACGGTAATAAAGGCCTAAAACGAAATATTAAATAATTTTTATTTCCGTAAAAGTTATATTAAAAATTCGGAAAAAAAAAAGAAGTATAGGAAGAAATCGACGAACGGTTAGCCGAAATGGCCTAATATTATATCTAGTATTAGGAACGTTAAAGGTATTAAAATTAACCGGTAACGACGATAAATAAGGAATAAGTTATAATAATAAACTAATCGGAAAAAACCGAAACTTTTAAAAAATAAGTTATTAACTTAATAAATTAAATAAAACGATATAAAAAGAAAATTTTCGAATTAAAAGTTTAATTACGCCGATAAAAAAATGATTAAAATAATTATAAATATAATTCTTAAAAAAAAGGTTATTTATAAAGAAGTTATAAGTTAATAAAAACGGAAAAAATTAATATGTACCCTTTAAAAAAACTTTATATACGATAATAAAAAAAATAAATTTTTTTTATTATAATTAAAATATAAGTTAGGAAAAAATAATATACCGTTATAATAAATTACAAAACCGACCTAAATTATATTAAACCGGAAATAATTAATAAGTTATGTTTATTATAAAAAAATAAAGCCGAATTTTATAAAGTTAAAAATATTAAAAATATTAAATTTATTTATAATAATAAATAAGTTAATTATAAAATTAATTATTTTAAAACTTATATTTAAAAATAAAAATAAATTATTAATTTCGATATTATTTTCATACGAAATTATGATATAATTTTCGGTAACAAATAATTATATTAATATAATTCCTTAATCGATTACAAAATTAGTTAAATAAAGTTTATTTTACTTTCCATCAACAAAAACGATTTAAAAAAAAATTTTATTATTTAACTAATAACGATAATAATAAATATAAATATAAGAATACGACAAAAACCTTATTACTTAAAAAAATATAATATATATAAAATAACAGGCAAAATAAATATATATAATACGTTATTGCCATAATTAAAATACGGTTATACGAAATAAACGATAATTTATAATATTAATTTTTAAAGTTAAAAAAAATAATTAAGGTATTATTATAATATTACGAATATAAGCGATTTTTTAAGAAATAAGTTAAGATAAGATTATTAAAATATAATAAATAAAATTATAAAATAATTTTAAAAAATAATAAAATAATTATTTCTTATTTTATATATAATTTAAATTAATAAAAATTATACGTATTACGGAAATATTTCGAAAATAAGTTACGTAAAAAATATATTAAATATTTTAAGTTATTAACAAAATACTTTATATTTTTCGTACTTAAAAAAAATAAAGAATTACGGCTAATAATCGATTACCGATAATTAAATAATATTACGGTTAAGGATCGTATATTTTTATACCTATTTATTAAAATAAAAAATTACTTTTATAAAATTAAATAATTTATTATTTTAAATTTACGAAATAAGTATAATTTAATTCGTATTAAATTAAAAAACGCATAAAAAATAATTTTTTTGACCAAATACGGGTTTTACGAATATTTAATAATACCGTTCGGATTTATTAATATATCTATAACGTTCCAAAAAATAATTAATTACGTATTATGCGAATACCTTAATATATTTATTATTTATTATTTCGATAATATTTTTATTTACTTAAATTTAAAAAGGGAATATAAAAAATACGTTTATAAGATTTTTCGGATTTTATAAAATATTAACTTTTTGGTTAATGCCGAAAAAAACGAATTTTATAAGCAAAAAGTATTATATTTAGGATATGTTATTATTTTAGGATATATTAAGATAAACCTTAAAAAAATAATAATAATTTAAAAATGGAAGGTATTTACTATAATTATCGAAATCCAGGCCTTTTTCGGATTTGTTAATTATTACTGAAAATTTGTTTATGACTTTAATAAAATCGTAATATTTTTATTTAATTTAACTAAAAAAAAACTAAAGTTTTAATAAATAACTAAAATAAAAGAAGTTTTTTAAAGAATTAAGGATATAATTATTAACGAATTAATATTGATTATGTATGATCTAAATCGTCCCGTAAAGCTAAAAACCGATATTTCGGATTATACGTTAAATACGGTAATCGGATATAAAAATAATTAAGGTAATTTATATTTTATTATATTTTATTTTTATAAGTTAATTGAAGCCGAATTAAATTACGTTATTTTAGATAAAAAATTTATGGTTATTATTAACGTTTTTAAGGAATTTAAATATTATTTTAAAGGAAATTTATATTAAGTTAAGGTATATATAGATCATAAAAACCTTATCCGGTTTATTATTATCCGCAAACTAATAGGACGATAATTCCGTTACGTAAAATATTTTTCTAAATTTAATTTCGTTATTATTTATAAAAAAGGATTAAAAAATAATAAAGCGGACGTTTTTAGCAAACGATTAGATTTAGAAAAAAAAATTTTTAAGGTTTTTTATTAAATATTCGATTTAATAAAAAAAGGATATATAAAGTTACGATAAATTGTAACAATTAAAAAAATAATATTTAACTTATATTAAAAAATTTAATAATATAACGATTAATTATTAAAAGAAAAACCGATAAAACCTAAGTATTAAAAAATATTAAGAAAAATTAATACGCGAGATATACGAATATTAATTATACGGATACCTTAAAGTTTACAAAATTATGGAACGATTATAACATATATATTATTTTCTTAAAATAAAGTTAATAATAAAAAAGGTTTTATAAAGGTACGACCTATGCAATAAAATTAAGGTACGACGTTATAAACCTTATAGAAAATTATAATTATTATTAGTCGTAAAATAATTATAGGATTTAGTTATTTTTAATTTTATTACTAAATTATTATTATTAAAAAACCTAATAACGGGCATATTTTACGATAATATTTTTATAATCGTAAACCGATTTATAAAATTTCTTTATTTTTTATTATTTAACGAAAATATAAACGTAAAACAATTAGCATATGTTTTTTTTAAATATTTTATTAATATATACGGATTATTAATAAAAATTATATCCGATTAAGGTATTATATTTGTTTTAAAATTTTGGTAAAATTTTATGGTATAGATAAGCCTAAATTATAAGCTTTTAAATGCCTTTAAATTATAAACGGATAGGGAGATAAAAAAAATTAATTAAACGTTCGAAATTTATTTACGATCTTATATTAATTACGAATAAAATAATTAGGTTAAAAAGTTATTAATAGTTTAATTAGCTTATAATATAAATTATTACGAAAGTATTAAGATAACGTTAATTAATATTAATTTCGGCTTTATATTAAAAGTGTACCGAAATTTATAAAAAAAAGAATTAATTAATGTTAAAATAATTTTTATTTTAAAATAATTTAGATAGTTATATATAAAAATAAAAATAAAATTTAAATTCGTATGTAATTAAATGTAAAAATATTATAATTAAAAAAGGTTAAAAAGATTAATCTTTTAGGAAGGGAAAATGGTTTATTCAGTTATTAAAAATATCCAGATTAAACGATTTAATAAAAAATTCGAGTTTAAATATATCGGATTATATAAGGTCGTAAAAAAAATTTCAAAAAATAATTATTAATTAAAATTATTTTTTAAAATTAAATTATATCTTGTTTTTTATATTTTTTTATTAAAATTAATAGCGGATATAATTTAAATTAATATAAGATAAAAAGAGGAGGTAATAAAAAACGTATTAATATAGGAGGTTAAAGAAATCCTTAATACCAGGAAAGAAAATGGTAAAAGGTAATATTTGGTTAAGTAAAAAGATTATTTAAAGTTAAAAAATATATGGAAACCTGCAGAAAATTTTACGGAAGCTTAATATTTATTAAAAAACTTTTATTAATAATGTTAAAAGTATTAAAGTTAAAAAAGTTTTAATTTACGTTATTTAAGTTGGACCAGTTAATTACGTTCGTAGTATAAAAAGACGAAGTTATTTGGGCCTTTAATTTATGTTAATTTTTTTTTAAACGTTCGAATTTTTTTATTATTTCCGTATTTTTAATATTTTTACGTAATATTTTGATTTTCCGTTTACGTAAAAGTTTTTTTTGGTTACGTAATTAAGTTAAATGATTAAATAATTCGCTAAAGTATTATTGTAATTTATTAAAACGTTATTAAACGGAAAATAATTTTTCCTTAATAAAACGTTTTTAAAATTCGAAACGATTCTTTTTTGCAATTAAGCGGTTATGTTCGATTTCGGAAGGATTAAATAAGTTATAAAAACCGTTATATTCGGAATAACGAATATATTTTTTAGAATTAATGTAAACTTTATAAACCTTTTTTTTACGTTTATAACGCGAACAAAAAAATGCGGATATATTAAAATTAAACGTATTAATTTTTTTTAAAAAAATTAAAAGGTTGTTACGTTTGCAAAATTTTTGTTTTTTAATACGGTTAAATATAACGATTAAAACGAACCAAAAATAAAAATATATAAAAAGGGAAATTATTTATTAAATAAATGTAATAAATAAAATAATTTTTAAGGGTAAATATTTTAAAAGGGGAAAATCGTATTATAACTAAAACCTTTGGTATAATAATAGATGGTCGGAAGTTGTAGGATAAAACTTCCGGTATAAAACCAGGGTTACGTAATGGGTTCGATGGGTTCGAAGGATTTAATTGGACCTAAGGGAATTTGGTACGTCGAGCTAGTCGAACCGGGCGACGGTTTAAAATAATTCGATAGGGTTAAAGGAATTTAATTATTAAAAGAAAAATAAAGTTAAATCGAGTTAATCGAGTTAAAAGTAACATATATACGTTCGTTATTTTCTTATAGTTTAAATAATACCAGGTTATAATATAACTTGGTTACCCAAATTATTTTTAATATCTGCTATTATTAAACGTAATTATATCTTTAATTTATTATTTAAATTTTTACAGCATTACTGCCAACATAAACCGTACGACTAGGGTTTAATAGTTGGTTAAGCCAGTCAGCTGTCATATTACTATTATCCTACAGAAATTTCTGAATAAATTTGTTTTTATTTACTTAAACGATATTTTTGTTTATTCGGAAATCTAAAAATATATACAAAATACGTCGCTTAAATTCTAAAAGCCTTTAACAAAACCAACTTATTAATAAACGCTAAAAAAAGCGTTTAGTATACCCAAAGGCCAAATTTTTTAAGCTTTATTATCGTCCCTGGATAAATACAAATCAAAAATTTAAAATTAAAAGCCGTCAAAAACTGGCCGAGCCTAAATAAAGCTACCGTTACTAATATCCTTCAATTTTTGGGATTTACCGGCTACGTATAACCCTTAATTAAGGATTATAACAAACTTACTAAACCTTTAACAAAGTTTATTATTAAAAAATATACCTAAAAGAAATTCGAATTCTTAAAAGATACGAAAAAAACTTTTTAAAAAATTAAGAATAAAATTATTAACATCCCGGTAATTAAATTACGAAATTATAACAAAAAAAAACGAATTAAAATATACGCTTTAAATTACGCCCTTAAAATAGTTTTAAAGTAAGTGGGAAATAATGGAAAATAATACTTAATAACGTATTTTTTTAAAGCTTTTAAGGACGCAAAACTTAGATATCTTATTTACGACAAAAAGTTACTAACGATTATTTTAATATTTAAGGAATAAGAACCATTTTTAATGGAACTAAGAAACTATTTGATGTTTATTTAAAATATAAAAATTTTATGCGATTTATGACGACACAAAAACTAAATAAACGCGATAAAAATTGGATAGTTTTTTTGTCCAAATTTAACTTTAAGATTTACCGTATTAAAAGTAAAGAAAATATTTACGCGGGTAATTTAAGCCGAAAATAAGATTATACCTTAAAGGTTTCCAAGTAATATATACAAATATTATATTATAAGGACGATAGGATAATATAATTATATAAAATCTTAAAATAGCTTACTTTAAAAAAATTAACTTAATTTTGAAATTTGTATAACTTAAAAAAATAAAGGGAAATTAAATAGCTGAAAAAGAACAATAAAAACTAGATATTATTTCGCGGCAAAGTTTATATCCCCTGCTAACAATAAAAGAAACTTCTTAAAAAATTCCATAAGAATTTTTTATATAAATACCAAAAAGTATTTAAAATTATTAAGCGACTTTAAAAAAATACGATTTTCCGAAATTCTGCTAAATAATTAAATAAGTAATTAAAAATTATAATATTTGTAATAAAGTTAAAGCAATCTGTTATAAGCCGTATAACTTATTATAACTTACGGCCATACTTAATAAAGTATGAAATACCATAATTTAGGATTTTATTATTAATTTTCCTATATCGAAAAAATTAATTACCGGAATTAAATACGATATAATATAAGTAATTATTAATAAACGTATTAAATATAAATATTTTTTACCTTTTAAAAAAACCGTAACGGCAAAATAATTAGTTTACGTTTTATTTGATATTATTTTAACAAATACGGAATACCAGAAAAAATTATTTTTAATTGAAATAATCTTTTTATATCCAATTAGGTATTAATTTTTTTAAGCAAATTAGTACTAAGCTTAAGTTTTCGATAGCTTATTACTTTTAAATAAATAATTAAATAAAACGATTAAATTAAACCTTGAAATAATATTTTCCAAATTTGGTTAATTATTAAGAAAATAATTTGGTTAAATTTTTGCTATTAGTATAAATAACTTATAATATATCCGTTATCGAGAATATAAGCATATTATTTTATGTAGTTATATAAGGATACGATATAATAATTTAACGACCCGAATAATTAATACGTAAGGTATTAATTATTATTAAAATAACCTTACGAACAAAAATAATGGTAACAAAAATTAAAATAATATAAGTCCGATTTTAAATTAAGTTGTAATTTTTGCAGCAGAAAATGGCCTAATATTATAATCAAAAAAGAAGTAAAGGATTAATTTTAACGAAAAGATATAAAATATACTTATTTCGGTAAAAATAAAACGTTACGTTAAACTTTTTCAAGATTAAGACGAAAAGGCCCAGCGATAAGCTTGATTTTAAAAAGCTTGGCCCATTTAAGATTAAAAGAATTATTTCAAAAACTAATTACAAACTATTATTACTTAAACCTTAAAAATATACCTTATATACCACAGTTTTTTATTGGAACCAGCTTTAAAAAATACCCGTTTAAAAAAAACCTCGAAATCTAAAAAAACGATAACGAATACGAAGCCGAAAAAATACTGGATTCTAGAATGCTTAAAGATAAGATCCAGTAATTAATTAAGGAAATGGATTATTTACTTAAGGATAACATATAGGAATTATTTCAGTACTTAACGAATACGATAAATTTGGTTGAGGATTTTTACCGATAGAATTCTAACCGACAGTTTCCAGTATAGTTAAGGTCGCAGGCGATAACGGTTTCCTGCTTAAGTCTAGGTTTACGGCGTTTTAATCGAAAAAGGACGTTTCCGTTATAACGTTTATTTCAGAAGTTAATTAAATTTACTCCGTTTCCATACGACGTTTTTCCTCCTTTAACCTTTCCCGTTCTTTTAGTTATTTTAGGTTTAACCTTTTTTTAACATTTTTATAACCTTTTTTTAAGAAAATCCTGTTATAATCGTAAACGTTTTAAGCGATTAATAAATTCTTTCGTTTTTTTTTCCGTTACTTTTTAATACGCCAGGAATTCGTTTTCGAGTTTACGTTATTTCCTTTATAAACGTTTTTGCGTTTCGTTTATTTTTTTAAGGAATTGATAATTAAAACGTTATAAGAAAGCTGTTAGTAACGAATATAATAATTATATATTAAGTACTTTAAGCAATAAAAATAATCGGTTTTATTAAACTAAATGTAATTTGAATAAGGAAAGGTTTTAATTCCGAAAAGCCTGATAAATCATTATTAATATTACGAATATCGCGCTGGTTTTTACCTAATTTTCTTTTTCGGGGTTTTTTTTAAATTCGACCTGTTATGATAAAGTTAAATAAAAAGTTTCGGAAAACCCCTTTAATAAAACAAAAAAACCATTTACGGTTCTTATCTTTGGAATAAAGATTTTTAGAAAGGGGAAATGGTGTTACAGTATAGGAATAGTGGTTCCTATTTTAAAAAAACCGGCTTCCGGAACCTAATATGGGCTCCTTACGGCTGATCTTCGGGTAAGGAAAGTTTGGCTTTCCTCCGCTAAGATATGGTAAACTGGAGGATTTGGCTAATCTGGAGCAAATCTCATAAATCATACAGATTTACGATATACTTATTAAGTCCAGGATGGATATATAACGATCGGTTTCTTATATAAATAATACCTATTTAATTTCGTTCTGTAGTTATTAATCTAAGTTTTTAATTAAAGGTATCGTTTTCTGATTAATGGAAAGTCCATAAACCTTTTTAACGAATACCTTATTTTATTATGCTATTATTACTTACAAATCAAGACCCCTATTTCGGATATTGTTTATAGCTCCGGGTGGACGTATAACAGGTTCGTTATAATAATAAATATATCGAAATATTTACGTAATACGTAATTAACCATTTTTTGAAACGTTATAAGTATATTAATGCAAGGTTGATCTAGGTTCAAGCCTTATTTTCCTGGCTGAGCCAAATATACAGAAAATTATTACACATTTAATCCACACGATAAATATTATACCCAAAATCTTCGAACACGATAACTGATTAATGGTTTTCACGGTTAAGTATATTAATAAGCTTAAAAGATATTATTAAATATTCGTATAGTCCGTATTTAGTTTTAAAGGTTATTTTTTACTTATTTCCTAATTTAATACGGATTAAATTATATCCGCTTCGTAGGTTTAGCGTAATAAATTATTTAGTTCCGTAAAGGTAATTTTTTATTTTAATAATTAAGCATAAAAATATACGATTTTTAACCGAAATATCGTTTAATTGTTGGTAATTAATTATTAGCCGTAATTTTCCTTTTTTTTGATGCGAAGAATCTGGGATATTTTGCCGGTAACTTAAAACGTTTAATATATTTTTTACGTAATGTATTTTCGAAGTACTTTTAAAATACGTATAATTTTTATTAATTTAAGGTATATATAGGATGCAAGGTTGATATAGGTTCAAGCCTTATTTTCCAGGCTAAGCCAAATATACAGAAGATTATTACACATATAATCCATACGATAAATATTATACCCAGTATCTTCGAATACAATAACTAATTAATGGTTTTTACGGTTAAGATAAATTATATACCTTAGTCTTATAAAATCTTACTTTGAAGCAAACTGGTACGTGGTTACCGATAAGCTTCGATTCTGATGAACCTTATGCCAGCTGGTTACAGTAAACCTTAAGAATAAACCTTAAGGGTGAACCCTAAATACGCATAAAAGGCTATACGAACCCTTACCAGTTTTGATCATTCCTACAGCTTTTCGAATTACCTTTATTAAAATAATTAAATATACCGCGCCATTTTAATTATACTATACCGGTAATCCGTAAAGAAAGGATTTATCAAGAAATCGTCTTATTTATAATCCAAAACCCCTATAAAATTACCGGACGGGCCAAAACGATCGACAGTACCGTTGATATAAAATACTTATCCCAAAAAAACCGAATTCGGCTTTTAATCTTCTGATACGATTTAATTTACGAAAATAACGGTAATCGATTTTTAATAATATTTATACCGAAAAATATAGATATTATAAAAACATTACTAAAAAAATTAAAAAATAATAATAATAATAAATTTAAAAATTTCGAAATTTAAATTTTATAATCATATAAATTAAAAGATTACGAACGATAATTTGCCCGGCTGTTCCGGATTACGAAAAACCTCCAAAATTCCGATAAAATTCGACGTAAATAAAAGCTGGTTTGGAGCTAGGCAGTCTACGAAAGGGATGGGGTAAAGCACAGGAATTAAGGTAGCAATCTATCATTTTATCCAAGAATCTATACGGTTACTTCTCCTCGAGGGAGAAATATATGGGATAAAAGGTAATCGTTTTATTATCCTTTAGGATTATTTCGTGATTTTATTTATTATGCTTTAATAATTCCGTTTCGATTTGTTCCTTAAAAAGTTGTTCGTATTTATGATATTATGGTAGTATTTTAGCTATTTTCTTTTAGCTTTTAGCCCTAGTATTATAAATCGTTATTTATTTCGTATAATTATGTTTTAATCGTAGTAATAATACGTCGTATATATTTGTTTTGCCGTTGTTTCTGTTTGTATTATGTTTTTTTAAGTAGTAAGGTTTTTGTTATATCCTTATGCCTGCATTTGCCGTTATTATTATCTGTTAAATGGTAACATTTTTTTTTCCAAATCTTTTATGTTAATAAAGGGTAAAATGAACTTTATTTGGTTAATTGTCCAGTTAACTAAGAGATTATATTGATATAATTGTTTTTTGCCGAGAATTATATCGTAATTTTGTATTATAATAATATCGAAATTAATGGTTTATTTTCGTCCTTAAATAAGTGTTTCGATATATTTAATTTTGCGGTTAATTTATCCCTTATTATAATTGATTTTGGTACTTTTTATATTTTTAACTTCGTAATGTTTAGTTTTATCCTTTTATAATAAACGTAATTCGTTAATTACCTCCGGTTTAATATAGTTCGGGTCGGTTTCGTAATTTATTATAACGATATACCATTTTTTTAATTCGTGTCTTAATAGTAATAAAAGGAATTTGTATCCTTTTTATTATCGTGTATAAAGCTTTTTTAAGGGGTATAACTTAACTTTTTTTGCTTTTGCCAGTCCGTAATTCCTTTATAAGTAGTATTTCTTTTAAGGTTTATGTCCGTAATTATTTTAGTTGTTTTTTTTTCGCCATAACTGAACTTCCAGTTTAAACATTTTTTCCCTATATCGTTCTATTTAATTTGCTAAGTTAATAATTTATTTTTTGAAAGTTTCGGCTTTTTCCGACCAGTTTGTTGCTGTAGCTTGTTTTTTGTCTGTCGTCGTTATCGGTTAATTCTGGTGCCTTTGGCGTTCCTGATACTGGGTATAGTACTGCGCCATTTTTGCCAGGTGTTTTCTAAATCTTTTTTATTATTTTTCCCTTCGGGGTTGTCGGCGTAGGTACGACGGAAGTATAAGTTATTTACCCTTTCCAGTTAGGCCTTTATTATTGTTTTCTTTTTTTTTTTTTTTTTTTTTTTTTTTTGCGTTTTATAATTATATTATCCGCAATGGTATTTAGGGTGTTGTTCGTGATAATTCTTTCCTTCCGGCCAGTTTTTTAACGTTATGATAACGTTAATATCGTTTTATATAGCTATGATATATAAATACCTGTACTATTTCTGGTCCTTAAAGATATTTCCGGTTTAGGTATAAAATCGAATCCTTATTTATATATACCCGTAACCCGTTATTAGATATATTTTTATTATTTCTCGTATTATAAGCAATAAGTTTTTTTCTAATATATAACGTCTAATTTCCTTTATCGATCGGGCTTTTCTGGATATAAGGCTTCGTTTTAACCGTAGTATTTTTTAATTTATTTATTTAACTTTTCTTGTTTTTATCGTGATAAATTTTTTTTTTTTTACGTACGAAATATTAATCTTTTTGCTATTAATTATTTCCATCCCTTATATTCTTATAATTATTAAGTAATTATCCGTTTGGTTACGGCAGTACGTTATCGTATAATTATAGCTCAGGAAAGCGTTTTGGTTTTTCGTAACCTTTTGTGTATTTCCGGCGGTAGGTTAGGGTCTTTTTTTAAGTATGCCGGAAGTTATAACTTTTTTATCCTTTAGTTATCCTTTAGGTATTAGAATTTAATTAATACGTTATTTTTAGGGGCCTTATATTAATTTTTACTATAGCCCATCTTATCGTAATTATAACATTTAATTTACCTTTAATCTTTTTTATGCGGCTTTTAGCTGTATAGGTTTTAAATATGTGCCGTAAGATATGCTGTTTTTCCGTAAGATATTAGGGTAGGTAAAATATCTGGTTTTAATGCCATATTTAACGTTTCTGCTTTTCTATGCGTATTATCGGTCGTTAATTTTGATTATTATCGTAATATAATCGGTTAAAAGTTTTAATTGGTTTTTTGGAAAAGCTTTTTTTATATTTTTTCCTTAAAGCCTTTAAAAAATTTGGTTATAAGGGCTTTTTGTTTTTAATTTATTTTCGAAATTAATTAACTAAACGTAGTAACGTAATTAAATATGAACTTTTTTAAATTAGATCTTTAAGTGATATTTCGGTTTTTATTTTTTCGTTTATTATGTTAAAAATTTTTTATATTATATCTTTAACTGTTTTATAATAATTATATATTATTTGTATTTTTAATTATCGTAATTTTAGGGTAAATATAATAAATAGTTACTTAGTAATGGTAAAAATAAGACGGATTGAAAAAATTTAGGCCGGGAAAGCTTATATTTCGCATATAATAAAAAAAGGAATAACGATAAAAGAAATAAAATTAAGTAAATAAATTAAGGAATATTAAAATTAAAACTAAGTTTTATATCTAGAAAAACCCCACCGATATAGGAAATTGTACGTTATTTATTATATAAAAATCTATTACCCCCGATAATAAGAATAATAGGAATATATTTAATAACGAATCGCCTGTATGTACCAGTAAAAGTTTAATTTCGAAAACCAGGCCGGAAAGAATATTAAAAATTAAAAATAATACCGACATTTACTTACTATGGTTACATAAGGTACTATCGACAACTTTATTTCAAAAAGAAGCTCGCCAAACGCAAAAGGTCATCCCGAATAAGACCTTATATATTATTACGAATAATATAATTATAAAACGCAAAGAAAATAAATATATTAAACCGGTATAAAAGATTTACAAAAAGTTATTTATAACCTACGCTTTAAGTTATTATTTACCCAAAACCGTGACGAAAGGTAAAAGTTATTTAAAAAAATTTAAGAAAAAAGATTTGGCAGAATAGGACGGCTAATGGCATTGAAAATATGATCCAGAAAAATTAATATCTATCTGACGAAAGGAATTTTACGTATAATTCCATAAATTTAAAACTTAATTACGATACCAAAAGCAATAATTAAAGGAGATTTAAAGAATTAACCGAAAAAATTAAAAACGTATTAAAAGGTTAAAGTTAAGCTGAAAGAATTAACGTTATGTATAAAGAAGTTATAAACTGGCAAAAATAAAAAAAGGTATTATATACCCTTTAAAAAGACTTTATATACGATAGTAAAAAAACAAAAAATCTATCTTATTATAATTAGGATACAAATCAGGAAAAAGTAATATATTATTATAATAAATTACGGAACCAATTCGAATTATATTAAACTGGAAGTAATTAACGAATTATGCGGGCCATAAAAGAATAAAACCGAACCATATAAAATTAAGTATATTAAAGGTAGTAAATTTACTTAAAATAACGGGTAAGTTAAGCGGCGAAATTAATTATTTCGAAATCTTTATTTAAGAAAAAATACCAGCTATATGTTATGACCTGAGGGCTTGGCCCAAAGACAAACGGTCGGAAAGCTTGAGATTTATTTCCGACGTAGGTCCCGGGTCACGTAGCTGGCTTAAAGGTCTTAAGGGCTTTGGCGTTTTAAGTCCCTTAAGCCTGCGACGGACTTAAAGGTTTTAACGAATTTAAGGGTTTAAGCCGTTTAAGTTTTTTAAGCCAAAAATAATATATATATATTCGTTATTTTTTTATAATTTAAATAATACTAACTTATAATATAACTTAAATACTTAAATTATTTTTAATATTTATAAATATTAAAAATAATTATATTTTTAATTTATTATTAAAATTTTTATAATATTATTTTTAATATAAACCGAAAGATTAAAGTTTTATAATTAATTAAGTTAATTAATTATTATACGTTATAAGCTTTTATTTAATAATATAATTAAACTTTAAATAATACGTTATACCGTTAATATATCGGATATTTAAAAACGTGTAACGTAATAATATAAAGATACGATTAAAAAGTTCGAAAAAATTATCTAACGCTTTAAGGTTGAAGTTAATACCATTTAAACCAACGAAACCAGAATCAAGCCCAAAAAGCCCGAACCTTACGACGGAAAAAATAACGTATAAAGTTTCCTTATCCAGGTACGTATTTATTTACGTTTCGAAAAAATTACTAAAAAGGCCGATAAAATCCTTATAATCGCAGAATCTTTTTAAAAAAAAGCCTTAAATTAATTTAAACCTATCTTACGAAATTACTTAAAAAATAAAAAGTCGAATTAGTAATAAGCTATTAAAATTTTTGTTTAATATTACATTAATTTCGAAAAAAGTTAAAAACTAATTTCGAAAACTTAAACAAAAAAAGAACCGTTATATAAAAAATCCTCGATTTAATTTAAAAAGGATTAATGTTTAATTACGTAATAACCTTTAAAAACCTTATAACCAAAATAAAATAAGTAAATAAAAAAAACGATAACTTAATTAATATCTTTTATAAAAATTTTAAAACGATATAAAAAACGAACTTATTAAAATAACGCGCTTTATAACACTAAATAAATATATTATAAAGGCCGTAAAAATCGATAACCGACAATATAAACGACGATAAAAACGGAAAAAACAATTTATTTCCAGATTTAGGTTTATAGGAACTAATCAAAATAAGAAGGATAATATACATTCCATTATCTAGGGAACAGTACCAGGATCCATAAAAGTAAAAACCGCATAAAAAAATATTAAAGCCAAATTAAATATTATAATAACGATAAAATAGGCCACGTAAAAAACTAATACAAAACCTCCAGAAGATAATAACATAACGGTTAAACCCCGGTACCTAAAGAAGGACCAGGAAGTACGAATAATTAAACCGTAACTTTCGGTATAATTAAGAAAAAGAAAAACCTTAACTTACCCCCAAAAATAAAAAAAGGGTTACGGAAAGCTAAAATATTTTCCTAAATTGCAATTATACGATAACGTACCGCCATAACCGGACCAATAATTACTTAATAACTACAAAAATACGAAAATGAGGCAAATTAACACTAAAAGAAATTAATATGTCGTACGTAATAAAAAAACCAAAAACGACAAAAGTAATAAAGCTTAAACAAATAATTTAAGGAATATTAAAATTAAAACGAAACCCTATATCTTAAAAAACCCGATCAATATGGGACATTATACCTTATTTATCGCATAAAAACTTATTGCCCTAAATACTAAAAATAACAAAAATATATCTAATAACAAATTACGCGCATAAATTAATAAAGGTTTAATTTCGAAAATTAAATTATGAAAATCGCAAGGGATCAAAAGTAATACCGACATTTACGTATTATGGCCCCATAAGGTATTATCCACATCCTTATAATAAAAAGAAATTAGCCAAAAAAGAAAGGTTACCCCGAAAAAAAACCTTATATATTATTACGAATAATATAATTATAAAATACAAAAGAAATGGATATATTAGACCGTTATAAAAGCGTTACAAAAGATTATTTGCAACCTACGCTTTAAGTTATTATTTACCAAAAGGCCTAGCGAAAAACGTAACCTAAAGGAAAAAATCCAGGAACGCGAAAAAGATATAGCATAATACGACGTTTAATAAGAACAGGAATACCACCTCAAAGAATCGATATATATTTAACGAAAGGAATTTTATATATAATTCCTTAAGCTTAAATTTTATTACGACGCCGGGAAGGACAATTAAAGGAAATTTAACAAATTAACCAAAAAAACCAGGAACGTATTAAAAGGCTAGCAATGGGCCTGAAAAATAAACGCTATTTATAAAAAAGTTACAGGTTGGTAAAAGCAAAGAAAACAAACATATATCCCTTAAAAAACTTTATATACGATAATAAAAAGAAAAAAAAATTTTTATCATATTTAAAATAGGAATTAAGAAAAGATAATATTCAGTTATGGTAAATTATAAAACCAACCCGAATTATATCAAACCGGAGATCATTAACGAATTACGTTTGCCATAAAAAGATAAAACCGAACCTTACGAAATTAAAAATATAAAAAATACCAAATTTACTTATAATAACGGATAAGTTAACCGCAAAATTAATTACCTCGAAACCTATATTTAAGGTCGAAAATAAACTATTAATTTCGATATAGTTTTAATACGGAATTACGATATAATCCTTGGTAAAAAATGGGTATATTAATATAACCATTTAATTAATTAAAAACTTAGCCAGGTAAAATTCGTTTTATCCTTTAGCGACAAAAATGATTTAAATATCTTTGTATATTAACGATAACGATAATAAATATAGGCATAGAAATATCACAGAAACCTTATTACCTAAAGGAATATGATATATATAGAAAAAAGGGCGAAATAAATATATACGACGCGTTATTATTATAGTTAAAGCACGATTATATAAAATAAATAACGATTTATAATACCAGTCTTAGAAACCAAAAAGAATAATTAAAATCTTATTATAATATTACAGATACGAAAGATTTTTAAAGAATAAATTAAAATAAAATAATTAAAATATAATAAATTACGAAATAAATATAAAAATCTGCAAAATAGTTACCTTTTATTCCATATATAATCTAAAATAATAAAAAGTATACGTATTACGAAAGTACCTCGAAAACAAATTACGTAAAAAAGATATTAAACGTTTTAAGTTACCCGCGGAATATCCCATATTTTTCGTATAAAAAAAATGGAACGTTACGATTAATAATCGAATACCGATAATTAAACGATAATATAATAAAGGATTATATATTCTTATTCCAAATTATTAAAATAAAAGATCTCTTTTATGGAACTATATAATTGGTTATTTTAAACTTACGAAACGGGTATAATTTAATTCGTATTAAGCCAGAAAACGAATAGAAAATAATTTTTAGGACCAAAGATAGGTTATACGAATATCTAATAATACCGTTTAAGCTTATTAACGCATCTATAACGTTCTAAAAAATAATTAATTACGTATTATATAAATACCTTAATATTTTTGTTATTTGTTATCTTGATAACATTTTTATTTACTTAAATTTTAAAAGAAAATACGAAAAATACGTCCATAAAGCTTTTTAAATCTTATAAAACGCTAATTTTTTAATTAACGCCGAAAAGAATAAGTCCTACAAATAAAAAGTACCGTATTTAAAATAAGTTATTGCCCCGGAATATATTAAAATAAATTCCAAAAAATAATAATAATTTAAAAAAAAAGTATTTATTACAATTACCAAAATCCAGATTTTCTTTGGACTCGTTAATTATTACCGAAAGTTTATTTGCAACTTTAGCAAAATCGGGATATTTTCATTTAACCTTAATAGAAAAAAAGAAATTTTAATAAATAACCGAAATAAAAAAAACCTTTTAAAGGATCAAAAATATAATTATTAACGAACTAATATTAATTATATACGACCTAAATCGTTCCGTAAAATTAAAACCCGATATTTCGGATTACGTATTAAACGTAATAGCCGGATATAAAAATAATTAAAATACTTTATACCTTAATATATTTTATTTTTATAAATTAGAAAGAATTAAATTAAATTATGTTATCGTAAACAAAACGTTCCTGGTTATTATTAATACCTTTAAGGAATTTAAATATTACTTTGCAGGAAGATTTATATTAAATTAAGATATATAGAAATAATAAAAACTTTACCCGGTTTATTACCATCCGAAAATTAATAGAACGATAATTCCGTTACGGAAAATATTTTTCGAAATTTGATTTTATTATTATTTACAGAAAAGGGTTGAAAAATAATAAAAGAAACGTTTTTAGCAAACGGCCAAACCAAAAAAAAAATCCTTGAAGTTCTATATCAGGTATCCGACTTAATAAAAAGGAATATATAAAATTACGACAAATTGCGATAATTAGAAAAATAATACCTAACTTATATTAACAAATTTAATAATGTAACGATTAACTACTAAAGGAAAAAGAAACCAACAAAATTTAAGTATTAAAAAAGTACCAGGAAAAATTAAGACGTAAACTATACGAACATTAATTATACGGATATACTGGAATCTATAAAACCTTAAAACAGTTATAACGTACTTATTATTTCCTTAAAATAAAATTAATATTAAAAAATCTTTTACGAAAATGGAACTTATATAACAAAATTAAAATACGACGTTATAAATTATACGGAAATTTATAATCATTATTAATCGCAAAACGATTATAAGATTTAATTACTTTTAATTTTATTAGAAAATTATTATTATCAAAAAACCCAGGAATAGGTATATATTATGCTAATATTTTTATAATCATAAATCGATTTATAAAACTTTTTTTTTATTTAACAAAAATAAAAACGTAAAATAGTTAACGTATATTTTTTTTTAAATATTTTATTAATATATATGGATTTTTAATAAAAATTATATCGTATAAAAATATTATATTTATTTTAAAGTTTTAGCAAAACCTTACAACATAATTAAGTTTAAACCATAAACGGATGGCTAAATAAAAAAAACTAATTAAACGTTCGAAACTTACTTACGGTATTATATTAGTTATAAATAAAATAATTAGGACGAAAGATTACTAATAATCCAGTTAATTTATAATATAAATTATTGCGAAAGTATAAAATAAATATTAATTAACGCTAATTGCGGTTTTATGCCAAAGGTTTACCGAAACTTACAGAAAAAAGGCTTAATTAATCTTAAAATAATTTTTACTGCGAAGTAATTTAAATAATTACATATAGAAATAAAAATAAAACTTAAATTCGTACGTACCCAGATATAAAAGTATTATAACCAAAAAAAGGTTAAAAAACTAACCTTTTAAGAGAAAAAATGGTTTATTTAATTTCCAAAAATATACAAACTAAACACTTTAACAAAAACCTCAACTTTAAATATATCGGCCCGTATAAAGTCGTAAAACTTTTTTTAAAAACAATTACCAATTAAAAGTATCCCTAAAATTAAATTCCACCCCGTTTTTTATATTTCCTTATTAAAGTTAATAACGGACATAATTTAAATCCGTACAAAACGGAAAAAGGAAATAATAAAAAACATACCAGTATAAAAGGTTAAAAAATCCTTAAAAATTAAAGAAAAGGACGGAAAAAAGTAATATTTAATTAGGTAAAAAAACTGCCTAAAGTTACAAAATATATAGGAATTTACGGACAGCCTTACGGAAGCCCAGCGCCTGCTGAAAAGCTTTTACCAGTAACGGAAGTACCAGGGTTAAATATGTCCCAATCCAGTAGCCAATTAGCAAAAGGACCGGCCTATACGGAAGCGGCCAATTCGGTTTCTAACTTGTAACGGCTGACTGGCTTAACCAACTATTAAACCCTAATCGTACGGTTTATGTTGGCAGTAATACTGTAAGAATCTAAGCAATAGATTTGGAAGTATAATTACGTTTAATAATAGCAGATATTAAAAGTAATCTGGGTAATTAAGTTATATTATAAGTTGGTATTATTTAGATTATAAGAAAATAACGAACGTATATATGCTATTTTTGGTTTAAGGTACTTAAACGGCTTAAACCTTTAAGTTCGTTTGAAACTTTTAAGTTTATCGTAAGTTTAAAAAACTTAAAGCGTTAAGGCCCTTAAAATTTTTAAGCCAGTTACGTAATTTAAAACTTACGTCGGAAATAAGTTTTAAACTTTTTAATCGTTTATTTTTGGGCCAAACTTTTAGGTTATAATACGATCTTTTTTTAAAATATTTTTTATCTTTAAAGATTAATTTATTTATTATATTTATTTAATAAGTAATTTGCTTTTTTATATATTATTTTCGGGTTATTTTAATTATTATGCTTAATCGTATTAAAAAATAAAAATTATTTAAGCATAATAACGTTTTAATTTAATCGAAACGGATCGAAATTTCTGGTTTTGTTATATTTTTTTATATTTCGTATTTTTGTTACAAATTTAAACCGGAAATTTATAAGGTTTATTCCGATTTTGGAAGATATTTTCGTTATGTCGAATATAATAATATTTATAATTTGTTTAATTTTTTAATTTTATATATTAATAACTTTTGGATAAGGAAAAACGATTAAAGCGTAAAAAAAAAAAAAAATACTAAAGGCCCTTCGTTTTGCCGTTAATAAATTAAACCGTTTTTGAAAATAACGTAAAGTTTTACGCCGTCGCGAAATTAAAATTTTACGTCGGGGGATTTAAAGTACGGAGGCGATAAAAAAGTTTAAGTAACTAAAAAAAGTATAATAATAACTGGAAACCGAACTGGCCGTTTCCGTATAGGCCGTTTCTTTTGCTAATTAGTTATTAAATTAAAACGTACTTAATTTTAACGCTTTTAATGTTACTAGTAAAAGTTTTTTAATAAGCGTTAAGTTTCCGTAAAATTCTTTATAAGTTCTTATATATTTTTTTTTGGGCAGTTTTTTTACTTAATTAAATATTACCTTTTTCCGTCCTTTTTTTGGTGTCGAAAACTTTTCGTCCTTTTATATTAATACGTTTTTTGTTACTTTCTTTTTCGTTCCGTATTTATTTAAATTATATCCGTTATTAATTTTAGTAAAAAAATATAAAAAACGGGATAAACTTTAATTTTAAAAGGTAACTTTAATTAATAAATATTTTTGGAAATTTTCTTTACGATTTTATATAATTCGATATACTTAAAATTAAATTTTTTATTAAGTCGTTTGGTCTGGATATTTTTGGTAACTAAGTAAACCATTTCTTTTTTTTAAAAGGTTAATTTTTTTAACCTTTTTTAGTTATAATATTTTTATATTTAAATAGGTACGAATTCGAATTTTATTTTTATTTTTATATATAATTATCTAAATTATTTTAAAATAAAAATAATTGCAACATTAATTAATTCTTTTTTTTATAAAATTTAATAAATTTTTAATATAAAACCGAAATTAACGTTAATTAATATTATTTTAATATTTTCGTAATAAGTTATATTATAAGTTAATTAGGTTATTAATAACTTTTTAATTTAATTATTTTATTCGTAATTAGTATAATACCGTAAATAAGTTTCGAACGTTTGGTTAATTTTTTTTATTTAGTTATCCGTTTATAATTTAAAAACGTTTAAAAATTTATGGTTTAAGCTTAATTATATTATAAAGTTTTACCAAAATTTTAAAATAAATATAATACTTTTATCCGATATTATTTTTATTAAAAATACGTATATATTAATAAAATGTTTAAAAAAATATACGTTAATTATTTTACGTTTATATTTTCATTAAATAAATAAAAATTAAAAAATTTATAAATTAATTTACGATTATAAAAATATTATTATAATATGTATCCGTTATTAGGTTTTTTAATAATAATAATTTAGTAATAAAATTAAAAGTAATAAATTTTTATGGTCGCTTTATGATTAATAATGGTTATAATTTTCCGTATAATTTATGGTATCGTATCTTAGTTTTGTTATATAAGTCGCATTTTCGTAAAACTTTTTTAATTATTACCTTTATTCCGGGGAAATAATATATACGTTATAATCGTTTTATGGTTTTGTAAATTTTAAAGTATCTATATAATTAGTATTTGTATATTTCGCGTATTAATATTTTTAGTATTTTTTTAATATTTGGATTTTATCGGTCATTTTTTCTTTTGGTAACTGATTATTATATTATTAAATTTTTTTGTATAAGTTAGGTATTATTTTTTTGATAGTTATAATTTATCGTAATTTTATATATCTTTTTTTTATTAAGTTAAATATTTAGTATGGAACCTTAAAAACTCTTTTTTTAAATTTGGTCGTTTATTAAAAATATTTATTTTATTATTTTTTGATCCCATTTTATGGATAATAATAAAATTAAATTCCGAAAAGTATTTTATATAACGGAATTATTATTTTATTAGTTTTCGGATAGTAATAAATCGGGTAAGGTTTTTATGGTTTATATATATTTTAACATAATATAAATTTCCTTTAAGGTAATATTTAAATTTTTTAAAAATATTAATAATAATTAAAAATTCCTTATTTGGGATAATATAATTTAATTTAGTTTTTTTTAATTTGTAAGAATAAAAAATATAATAAGATATAAATTATCTTAATTATTTTTATATCGATTATTATATTTAACGCATAATTCGAAATATTTGTTTTTAATTTTACGGGATAATTTAGCTCGTATATAATTAGTATTAATTTGTTAATAATTATATGTTTAATTTTTTAAAAAACTTTTTTTATTTCGGTTATTTATTAAATTTTTCTTTTTTTTGGTTAGGTTAATTAAAGGTATTATAATTTTGTTAAAATTCCGAATAAATTTTTGGTAATAATTAACAAATTTAAAGAAAACCTGGATTTCGGTAATTATAATAAATATTCCTTATTTTTAAATTATTATTATTTTCTTAAGATTTATTTTAATATATTTTAAGATAATAACGTATTTTAAGTATAATATTTTTTATTTATGGAATTTGTTTTTTTCGGCGTTAATTAAGAAATTAATATTTTATAGGACCTAAAAAACCTTATGGATGTATTTTTTATGTTTTCTTTCCGACTTTAAATAAATAAAAATATTATCGAAATAATAAATAATAAAAATATTAAGGTATTCGTATAATACGTAATTATCCATTTTTTAGAACGTTACGGGTACGTTAATAAGCCCGAACGGCATTATTAAATATTCGTATAATCCGTACTTGGTCTTAAAGGTTATTTTTTATTTATCTTTTAATTTAATACGAAGTAAATTATATTTATTTCGTAGGTTTAAAATAATAAATTATTTAGCTTTATAAAAGCGATTTTTTATTTTAATAATTAAGGGTAAAGGTATACGATTTTTAACCGTAATGTTATTTAGTTATCGGTAATCGATTATTAACCGTAATTTTTTATTTTTTTTTGTATGAAAAATATGGGGTATTCTGTTAATAATTTGAACCGTTTAATATATTCCTTACATAACTTATTTTCGAAATATTTTTGTAATAGGTACAGTTTTTGTTAATTTAGGTTATATATAAAATAAAAAATAATTATCTTATTATTTTTTAGGATTATTTCGTATTTTTATTTTCTATATCTTAATAATTTTATTTCGATTTATTTTTTAAATAACCGCTTATATTTATAATACTATAATAATAATTTAGTTATTTCTTTTAGCTTTTAGGGCTAGTACTATAAATCGTCGTTTATTTCGTATAACCGTACTCTGATAATGGTAATAACGCGTTATATATATTTATTTTGTTTTTCTTTCTGTATATATCGTATTCCTTTAGATGGTAAGGTTTTTATCGTATCTTTATGCCTATATTTACCGTCGTTTTTGTCGGTTAAGTAATAAGATTTTTTTTTAAGTCGTTTTCGTTAATAAAAGGTAAAACGAATTTTATTTAGCCAGTTTTTTAATCGATTAAAGGGTTATATTAATATAGTTATTTTTTACCGAAAATTATGTCGTAATTTTATATTAAGATTATATCAAAATTAATAGTTTATTTTCGTTTTTAAATATAAGTTTCGAAATAATTAATTTTACGGTTAATTTATCCGTTATTATAAGTAAATTTGGTACCTTTTATATTTTTAATTTCGTAAGGTTCGGTTTTATCCTTTTATAATTAACGTAATTCGGGTCGGTTCCGTAATTTATTATAAAAGTATATTATTTTTTCTTAATTCGTATTTTGATTATAATAAAAGGATTTTTTTTGTATTATATATAAAGCTTTTTTAAGGGGTATATATTAACTTTCTTTATTTTTGCCAACTTATGGTTCCCTTATAAGTAACGTTTTTTTTTGGGGATTTATACCTATAATTATTTTAGTTGCCTTTTTTGTCCGCGTAATTAAGCTTTTAATTCGAGAATTTTTTTTTTATGTTACTTTATTTAACTTATTAAGCAGGTAACTTATTTTTTAAAAGTTTTGGTTTTTTCCGACGAGTTTGTCGTTATGGCCCATTTTTCGTTTGTTGTCGTCGGTTAATCCTAATGCTTTTGGCATTTCTGATATTAGGCGTAATACTAGGCCATTTCTATTAAGTGTTTTCCGATTTCCCTTTTTAGTTTTTTATTTTTTTCGGGGTTGTTAACGTAAGTACGTCGAAAATGTAAGTTGTTTACTATTTTTCGTTATACCTTTATTACTATTTAATAAATCCATTTTTTTGCGTTTTATGGTCGTATTATTCGTAATGGTATATAAGATCTTATTCGGGATAGCTTTTTTCTTTTAATTAACTTTTTAACGCTGTAATAACGTCGATATCGTTTTAGGTAATTATAATACGTAAGTATTTATACCATCTCTGGTTTCTGGGATCGCTTCCGGTTTAAGTTTGGAAATCGAATCTTTGCTTATATATGCGTATAAGTTTTTATTAAATATACTTTTGTTATTTTTCGTATCGTAAGTAATAAGTTTGTTTATAATAAATAACGTATAATTTTCTATATCGATCGGGTTTTTTTAAGTATAAGGCTTCGTTCCAATCTTAATATTTTTTAATTTCTTTATTTAGTTCTTATTATTTCTGTTATTATTATTTCTTTTATTACGTACAAAATATCAGCTTTTTTAATATTAATTTTCCTTATTTTTCGTATTTTTATAACCATTAGGTAATTATTAGTCCAGTCGTAACGGTACGTTATCGGGTAATTACGGCCTGGAAAAATGTTTTAATTTTTCGTAACCCTTTTCGTACTTTTAAAGGTAAATTAAGGTTTTTTTTTTTAATTATGCCGAAAATTACGGCCTTATTATTTTTATTTCCTGGTCGTCCTTCTGGTACCGGGGTCCAGTTATTTTATTATTATTTCCTAAGGGCCCTATATTAATTTTTTATACGGCCCATTTTGTTATAATTATAATATTTAATTTAATTTTAATTTATTTTTATATTATCCTTAATTTTATAAGTTTTGGAATTATTTTATAAGCGGTAAAAGATATATCGCGCTTTTTATTTTGGTTATTTTCCGTAAATTTAAATTTAGAAATAAATTATTTTTTTCGTTTTTATTACCGCTTATATTATCAGGTATCGATTTTAACTATTTTTACGATATATTTATTTAAGATATTAAGGCGTATTATTTTAATAATTTCGTTTTTACCGTTATTTTTTAAAACTTTTATAAAAAATATTAATTAAGTTATTATTTTTTTTATTTATTTATCTTATTTTAGCCATAAGGTTTTTAAACCTTATTATATATTTAAACGTTAATCTTTTTTATTTTAAATTTAAGATTTTTTATGTTATAGTTTTTTTTTGTTTAAATTTACGAAATTAGCCCTTAATTTTTTTTTCGAAATTAATATAATATTAAAAACGGATCTTAATAATTTGTTATTAATCCGATTTTTTATTTTTTAAGTAATTTCGTAAGGTAAGTTCGAATTAATTTAGGGCATTTCTTTTAAGGAATACCGCGACCGTAAGGATTTTATCGGCCTTATTAATAATTCTTTTAAAACAAAAATAAACGCGTACCTGGATAAGGAAGTTTTATACGTCACTTTTTCCGTCGTAAGGTTCGGGTTTTTTCGGTTTAATTTTAATTCCGTTAATTCGGGTAATATTAAGTTAAGCTTTAAAATATTAAATAAGTTTTTCAAATTTTTTAATGGTATTTTTGTATTATTATATAATAGGTTTTTGGGTATTATGCGATTTGTTAACGGTATAACGTATTATTTAAGTTTAATTATATTATTAAATAAAAGTTTATAACGTATAACGGTTAATTAATTTAATTAATTATTAAACCTTAATTATACGGTTTATATTAATAATAATATTATAAAAATTTAAATAATAAATTTAAAAATATAATAATATTTAATAATAATAAATATTATAAATAATTTAAATAATTAAATTATATTATAAGCTGGTATTATTTAGATTATAAAAAAATAACGAACGTATATATGTTATTTTTAGTTTAAGATATTTAAGCGGTTTAAACCCTTAAGTTCGTTTGAAACTTTTAAGCTTATCGTAGGCTTAAGGGGCTTAAAGCGCCAAGGCCCTTAAGACCTTTGAGCCAGTTACGTGACCTGAGACCTACGTCGTAGACAAGTGTCAGATTTTCCGATCGTTTGCTTTTGGGCCAAGCCCTTAGGTTATAATATAACTGCTATTACGTTTTTTTCCAATCTGTAACGAACCTGTCATATATCCACCTGAAGGTATAAGCAGTATCCGAAATAGGGTTCTTGATTTGCAGGTAACAATAGTATAATAAATGGGGTGTTCATTAAAGAAATTTGCGGACTTTTCCCTTAACTAGAGAACGGTATAGTTACCTTTAGTTAAAAGCTTAAATTAATAGCTAAAGAGCGAAATTAAATAGGTACTATTTATAAAGGGAGATTAATTGTTATATATCCATCTCAGATTTTAATAAATATATCTGGGATTTATATAATTTATGTAATCTGTTTAGATTACTTAAATTATCTAGATTACTTTTATCTTAGTAGGAAAAGCCAAGTTTTTTTCCTACCGAAGTTTATCCGTCTGGAGTTTGCTTTAGGTTTTAAGGGTTAGTTTTTCTAAGATAGGAACCTTTATTCCTGTACTGTAATATTATTTTTTTTAAGGATTTTTATCCTAAAAATAAGAGCCGTAAGTGGCCTTTTTGTTTCGTTAAAGGGGTTTTTCCGTAACCTTTTAGCTAACTTTATTATAATAGGTCGAATTAAAAAAAAGAAAAAAAAAACCGCAATTGTACCAGAAAAGATTTTGCGCCATTCGTATAAAGAACATTAAAAAGTTTGGTTTAAAAATTAACCTTTATTCGAATTATACTTATTTTAAGGAAACCAAGTATTTTTACGTAATAGGTATCCCGAGTTGTAGCTGTTGTATTTGTTATTAACGTTTGGTATATAACGTACTGGAAATAAACTTTTTATCGAAAATCGGAAAAAAGTATAACCGTTTACAAAAGAAGTAACGCGAAATAAAGGATATTTTGGTCGTATATTAAAAGTTTGCTGAAAAAAAAACGAAGGAATTCGTTAATCGGTTAAAACGTTTTCGCCTTTAGTAAAAGGTCCTGAAAAAAAAGGCCGTCGTTATTTTAATAAAAAGATTCGAACGGAATTAATAGGAGGATTAGGAAAGGGTGGAAGAAAAATAACGTCGCATAAAAGCAAAATAAACGCAATTTGCTTTTAAAATAAATATTATGGTAAAAGCGTTTATTTCTTTTAAGTGGAACGCCGAAGGTTTGGATTTAGGTGGGGGACTATTATCGCCTGCGACTTTGGCCGTATTAAAGACGGTCGGTTAAGATTTTGTTAATGAAAGTTTTTAATTAGGTTTATTGTATTCGTTAAATGTTTAAGTGGTTTTTATATGTTATCTTTAGGTAAGTAATTTATTTATTTAATTAAGTATTAAATTTTGTTTTTAACGATTTTAAAGTTTAATATTTTTTCGATTTTATATTCGTTATCGTTTTTTTCGACTTCGAGGTTTTTTTTAAACGGGATATTTTTTGGAGCTAGTTTTAATAAGGAAATATGGAATATAAGGTATATTCTTATGGTTTTAGGTAGTAATAATTTATAGTTAATTTTTAAAATAATTTTTTTAATTTTAAACGGGTTAAATTTTTTAAAATTAAATTTGTCGTTAAACCTTTTTGTTTTAATTTGGAAAAGGTTTAATATTATGTTTTGTTTTTAACGTAATAAGTAAATTTTGTTTCCTTTTGTTAAAATTAATTCCTTAATTTTTTTCTTTTTATAATATTAAGCTATTTTTCGTTATAAAAATTGTAACTTAATTTAAAGTTTGGTTTGTATTATTTTGATTTTTGTTATTATTATTTTTGTTCGTAAAATTATTACGGTAACGATTAATATTTTACGTATTAATTGTTCTGGTTGTTAAGTTATTATATCGTATTTATATATAGTTATATAAAGTAATAAGCTTATATTTTTATTAACGGATATATTGTAAGTTATTTACGTAAATGGTAAAAGTTTAACTTAATTATTTTGTTAATAATTAATGTAATTTCGGAAGTATTATTTTAAAGTTTAATTTAATCGTTCTGTTTGGTTATTTGTTTTGGGATAATAGGTTATTAAAAATTTAAGTTTAATACTGATTTGTTTAAAAAAGCTGGTACCGAATTTCGATATAAAAATTTTGTTTTAATTAAAGATAATTTTTTTTGGTATTTTATATTTATCGAGATAATATCGAATAAAGGTATAGGTTAATTATTTTGTTATTACGGTTCCTTTAAAAAGTAAAAAGTATTTATATTTAAGAAGTTTATTAATAATTATTTATACCGTATCGTATTTAATTTCGGTAACGGGGTTTTTTAATATAAGGAAATTAATAATAAAATTTTAAGTTATAATATTTTAAATTTTATTAAATATTTTTGTAAGTTATAATAAATTATACGGTTTATAACGGGTTGTTTTTATTTTATTGTAAACGTTATAATCCTTAATTATTTATTTAACGGTTTGGCGGAATTTTAGGAAATCGTACTTTTTTTAAAGTCGTTTAGTAATTTTAAATATTTTTTAATATTTATGTAAAAGATTTTATAGAATTTTTTAATAAATCTTTTTTGTTATTAACGGGGGATATAAATTTTGTTATAAAATAATAATTAATTTTTATTATTTCCCTTTAATTATTTAATTTTTTTTCGTTTTTTTGGATTATAAAAATTTTTAAGTTAAGTTAATTTTTTTAAAGTAAGTTATTTTAAGGTTATATATCACTGTATTATTTTATCGTTTTTACGATATAGTATTTATATATATCGTTTGGAAATCTTTAAATCGTAATTTTTTTTTTCGGCTTAAAATATTTGTTTAAATATTTTTTTATTTTTGATATAATAAATTTTAAAGTTAAATTTAAACAAGAAAATTATTTAATTTTTATAACGTTTATTTAGTTCCTGGATAATTATAAATCTGGTTAAATTTTTATAGTTTAAATAAATATCGAATAGTTTCTTAATTTTATTAAGGAACGGTTTTTATTCTTTAAGTATTAAAATAATTATTAATAACTTTTTGTCGTAAATAAAATACCGGAATTTTATATTTTGAAGGGTTTTAAAAAAATAAGTTATTAAGTATTATTTTTTATCATCCTTTAGTTATTTTAAAATTATTTTAAGGGCGTAATTTGAAGTATTTATTTTAAACTGTTTTTTTTGTTATAATTTGGTAATTTAATTACCGGAACGTTAATAATTTTATCCTTAATTTTTTAAAAAACTTTTTTAGTTTTTTTTAAAAGCTTGAATTTTTTTTTAATATATTTTTTGGTAATAAGTTTGGTTAAAAGGTTAGCAAGTTTGCCGTAATTTTGGATTAAGGGTTGTACGTAATTAATAAATTCTAAAAATTAACGGATATTAATGATAATAACTTTATTAAGGATTAGTTAATTTTTAACGGCCTTTAAATTAAAATTTTAGATTTAAATTTATCCTGGGGTAATAATAAAGTTTAAAAAGTTTAATTTTTAAATATACCAAACGTTTTTTTTTGTATTTATTAACAGATTAACTTTTTCGAGGGCTTTTAATATTTAAACGATATATTTTTTATATTTTTTTAAAATTTTTAAATAAATAAAAATATCGTTAAAATAAACGAAAACAAATTTATTTAAAAATTTCCGTAAAATAATAATAAATATGTACTGAAAGTTAACTGAAATATTAATTAAGCTTTATAATATAATTTTATATTCGTAATATTTATAAATAATTTTAAATATAATTTTTTATTTTTCGCCTTTAATTATTCGGATTAAATAATAACCGTTTAATAAGTTTAATGTTATAAATTATTTAATTTTATTAATAATTTTTCGTATAATATTTATTAACGTTAAGGAGTATTTATTTTTGATAATAATATCGTTAAGTTATTTATAATCGTAAATTTGTCGATATATTAAATTTCCGTGCTTATTAATTTTAATTTTATTATTTATTATTTTAATATTATTATAATTAGGTATTTTATAAGTAATTTAAATTTTTAAATATAATTCTTTTTAAGGTTTCGTTAAAAATTTTTTTAAAAAGTTTTAATTTTTTTAGGGTTTATATAATAAATTTGATAAAGTTTTAAATAATATCCTTTTTTAATAAAAATCCTATAATTTTATTAATTATAATTAAGTAATTTTCTTCGGATTCGTTTTTTAAATAATTTTTTAAATCGTCGATATTCGGAAGATATTGTTATTATTAGGTTTAAAAATTTAATTTTTTAAATTATGTAACAAATTTTATGGAATTTTTTTTAAAATCGTTTTAAAAAAATATTAATTTTTTTTAGTTAATTTATAGATTATTAAAACGAAATTACGGTATTTTTAAAATAATATCGTATCCTAAAATGTCGGTAATATTAAAAATAATTCGTTTTAAATATTTTTATATTTAAATTTCGAACTTTTTTATTTTTTGGAAAATTCGACCGTTATCGTAGGTAAATAAATTTTTATTTACCGGTCGTAATTTATAGGATTATTATTTATATTTTTAAAGGATTCGATATTTTTCGGTTACTTTAAAGAAAATAAAGTTTCCTTTTATTCCGGAATCGATTATGATATTAAATATTTTGTTCCCGTAATAAATAGGGATTTCGATTTAATTCCGTATTCCTTTTTTTGCCTTATATAAGGTTTTGTATATGGGGGTTTTTCGATACCTTATTTTTAAAGGTTTTTGCCGTTTTTTGATTAATATGCCTTAAGGGCTAAAAGGCGTTTTTATTCGCGTACCTTCCGGATTATATGTTTGGTATAATGGTTATTTATGTACTTAAACCATTTTCTGTTATTAAATTGGTACTTAAAGATAATTATTTCCTTATAGTTTTTTTTTAAGTTTTATTTTTTACGAATTATCGGGTTAAAAGGATAAATTTCCGAAAGGGGTATTTTTATAGTTAGGAAATCGTATTTGTCGTAAGGTACGGACGCGTAATATAAATATTTTTACGTTATAAGCTTTTAATTTTGCTTTAATTCGGTGTATAGGTAATAAGACCTAGAATAATTTGGCTATTAAGAAACTTTTATGCATCTATATTTATCGTCTGGTTCTGTAAATGTTTTTTTATTATATTTTAGCTAAAAGTTATTATTTTTTTTGGTTCGTTAATAGATAAGGTAATTATAATTATAATAAGTAATAAAATATAAAAGTTTGTAATTATCTGCCGGTTTAAGGTATATTATATATTCGGAAAAAATATAATATTCGGAAAATAATTATTTATGGCTATCGAAATTTTTTCGTAACTAACCGTTTTAATCGTATATTTTATATTTTTATATATCGAGGTAATAAATATATCTTAATGCAATAATTGCTTTAAAATTTATTCGTTTTAAATAATATTTACAAATTCTGGTTATAATATTTTTATAAATAAAATAATCTTTATAATCTGGATCGTTATTTTTAACCCTATTAATCGTAATAATAATAAATTCCTAATTAACGGAAATAACGCATATTTCCTTCTTATCCTCGCTTTCGTTATCTATATCTTATTCGGCCGCGTAAATTTTCTTCTTAAGTTAAGGAATCCTATCCCTTTAAAAACTCCTTTAGGGATTTCCTTTTTTTATTGAAAAATAATATTTGCTTTTAAAATAACCCTTTTTATTATAATTAAAATATTTAACTTTAGATTTATCTTTCTTAAATTCCGTTAAAGCCATATTAACTTCCTTCTGGGATTTATTTTTTATTTTTTTATTGCTAATAAGGCGCTTATTACCATTTCGTCTGCCGGTACCTTTCCTTTTAAAATATCGATAAAAAATACGTCGGTTAAAAATGATAACCTTATTAATATATTCTTTAAAAGGTTTAACCTTAAATATTTTAAATATCTTATCTTTAACTTGCTCTTTTAAACCGTCATAAAAAAAAAGATTTTTTTTCTGGTAACTTAAAAATAACTACTAATTAATTAAACTTAATTACGTACTCGGCAGCTAACGTAATTTACTTTAAATTATGCATTTTCTTAACCGTATATTATTACTTATTAATATTTCCGTATAAAATTCGCATCCGTTCTTTAAAATACTCGTAATTATTAAAAACGTAATTAATAACGTCCAAACAACTATCGGGAAAGTTAGTTAAATAATTATTAAAAATAGGCTCGAATTAATCAAATACTTTTCCCGCAAATAATTAAAAAATAACCATAACTTTTTGGTAATTTTCCGTTAAAAAACTTTTATACCACTTAAGGTAAAATCTGGCTTTAACCAGAAATCCTTTTATATTTATAAATCCATTATAAGGCTTGGGGGCAATAAATTTATACCCTTTTATATTAGGCATTTCATAATAAACAGAAAAAGGTATAATTTCATTCCGTTTTCGGCCAAACAAGAAAAGGACAAAAGTTCGTAAATAAAAGATAAATATTTCGAAAAAAGGTATTAAAGTTTTCGGATAAAAAATAGTTCTTAAAACCGCGGAAACCTTTTTTAACTATTAAGCAAATTTGGCATTTTCCTTCTGGAATTTTACGACTTCCTTAACTATAAGGTTTAATCGTTAATTAATCGTAAATTTTCTTTCTTTTCCTATTTCCGTAACAAAAATTTCCTTAACTTTTTTCTCGTAATTTAATTCCTTAAGTCGTACCTTAATAATTTCCTTTACCTTCTTAAGGGCAGGAGTTAGTTACTATTAAAAAAAACCTTTTCCTAACCTTTAAATTTAATAACCTTTAATAACATATTATCGATTAATTAAAAAAACTTTTTTAATAAAAAGTAAATTATATAATCCGGTTATTAATTCTATATTAGCTAATAATAAAAATCGAATATGTTATTTATTTACTAAGCGTCGTTTTATAATATCGTTTTTACTAAGTTCAAAAAAGCTTATACCTAATTAGGCTTTAAATTATTCGTTAATTATTAATTAAAAAACTATTAAAATATAACGAACTTGTTATATATTTACCTGAAAGTATAAGTAATATCCAAAATAAGGTTTTTAATTTGCAAGTAATAGTAATATAATAAATAAGGTTTTTAATTTGCAAGTAATAATAATATAATAAATAAACTATTTATTAAAAAAATTTACGGATTTTTCCCTTAATTAAAAAACGGTATAATTACTTTTAGTTAAAAGCTTAAATTAATAACTAAAAAGCAAAATTAAATAGGTATTATTTATAAAAGGAGATTAATTATTATATATCCATTTCGGACTTTAATAAGTATGCCTGGGATCTATGTAATTTATGTAATCTGTTTAAATTACCTAAATCATCTAGATCACCTCTATCTTGGCAGGAAAAGCCAAGCTTTTTTCCTACCGAAGTTTATCCGCCTGGAGCCTGCTCCAGGCTCCAAGGGCCAGTTTTCCCAAGACAGGAACCCCTGTTCCTGTACTGTAACATAATCGTTTAAACTTCTTTATTATTTCCATACCTTAAATATTACGACGTAACATTTTAATTCCGCGACCGTATAAAACCTTACGTTATTTTTGAAAACGGTTTAATTTATTAGTGGCAGAACGGAAGGCCTTTCGCGTTTATTCTTTTTCGTACTTTAACCGTTTTTTTTTATCTAAAAGTTATTAATATTTAAAAATAAAAGGATCAAATGGATTATAAACATTACCATATTCGATATAACGAAAACATTTCTTAAAATTGAAATAAACCTTATAAACCTTTTGCTAAAATTTATAACGAAAATACGAAATATAAAAGGATATAATAAAATTAAAGGTTTTAACCCGTTTTAATTAAATTAAAACGTTATTACACTTAAAATATTTTTATTTTTTAATACCGTTAAATATAATGATTATAATAACCCGAAAATAATATATAAAGAAAAAAATTACTTATTAAATAAATACGATAAATAAATTAATTTTTAAGAGCAAAAATTCTGAAAAGAAAAGATCGTATTATAACTTAAAAGTTTGTCTTAAAAATAAACAGTCGGAAAATTTAAGATTTATTTCTGACGTAAGTTACGGATTACGAAATTAGTTTAAAGGTTTTAAGGGCTTTAACGCTTTAAACCCTTTAAGCTTATAATAGGCTTAAAAACTTTAACGAATTTAAAAGTTTAAGCCGTTTAAATACTTTAAGCTAAAAGTAATATATATATATTTATTATTTTCTATTAATTTAAATAATACTAGCTTATAATATAATATAGTTACCTAGATTACTTTTAATATTTATTATTACCAAACGTAATTTTATTTTTCATCTATTATTTAGATTCCCATAATATTATTGCCAACATAAACCGTACGATTAGGGTTTAATAGTTCGTTAAGCCAGCCAGGCGTTACACTCTATAACAAAACTAAAGCATAACGTTACAAACCATGTGGAAAATTATACCTATTACCAATTATAAAATAACTAGAAATTTAATCACTTTTAATTTCATTACCAAATTATTACTATCAAAAAATTTTTTAACGGATATATATTATAATAGCATCTTTATAATCGGCGATCGATTTACGAAATTCTCCTCTTTCTTATTATCTCACGAATTTATAAAGGCGGAATAATTAACAGACATTTTTTTAAATACTTTGTTAATAAATATATGCTTTAAATAAAGATGATATCAGATAAAACTATTATATTTACTTCGAAATTATAGTAGAACTTTATAACATAGTTAACCCTAAACTATAATCTTTTAAACGCCTTTATACCATAAAGGAATAACCAGATAAAAATTACCAATTAAACGCTTACAACCTACTTACGATATATATATCAAGTATAAACAAAATAACTAGGTTAAAAAACTGCCAATAACCCAGTGAACCTATAATATAAACTATTACGAAAATATCGAAATAATACTAACTAATAGTGATTTTAGTTTTGTGCCAAAGATTTACCGATATTTATAAAAGAAAACTAATTAACGTTAAAATAATTCTAATTTTAAAACAATTTAAATAATTATATACAAAACTTAAAATAGAACTTGAATTCGTACGTATCCAAATAGAAAGATTTTACAACCAAAAAATGTTAAAAGGGTTAACCTTTTAAGAAAGAAACATAATTTACTCAACTAATGAAAATATTTAAATTAAACGACATAATAAATATTAAACAATATACAGTTACATAAGAATTCTTAAAAATTAATTACAAGTTAAAATTCCCTTTTAAAATTAAACTTTATCCCTTGTTACCGTTTTCTTATTAAAATTAACAGTAGATATAATTTAACTATATACGTGATGAAAAGAAATTAATAAAGGGCGTATTATATAAAAAGTCGAAAAAACTTTTCAAATTAGAAAAAAAGACGGCGAAAAATAATACTTAATTAAATAAAAGGATTTTCCAGAGTCAAAAAATGTATAGAAGCTTAAAAGAAATCTTACGAAAACCTAACGCCACTTAAAAACTTCTTACCAATAACGTCGGATATATCCGGGTTAAAAATACTTCAATTTACGTCACCTAACGACGTCCAGTTAATATTTTCGATCCCAGGCTACTTAATAAAGGCTACGACTAATACGGCCCGTACGGCTATTTCGTTATCTAATTTTCTTTTACTTTTCTAACTTATCTAACGATTACAGCCCGCAATTTATTATTTCCATACCTTTCGAATAAAAAATTCCCTTTATTAATGTAATAGTTAAAAACGAATTATAACTTTATTTATACATTTAAATACTTCGTTTATTTTATTTGTTAATTAAAACAGCCGTTTTTTAATAAAAGATTTTTTACGTTATAATTTCTTTGTCGAAATATTACGCAAGAAATTAATAAAAATATCCGATCTGGTATAATCTCGTTTTTGGAAAATATACTTTCAATAACGCGTTATATTTTCCGCTATAATATGTTTTTCCTTATATTCAAAATAAATAAAATAAAACATGAAGTCGAAGTTAAAATTTTAAATCTTAAAAGTAAAATTTTACATTATTTCTTTTAATCGAAAGGTTTAAGGGATTTTTATTTTATAATACCGTCGGGTATAATAAACAGAAATATAGAAAGAAATTTAAAAAAAATACCCTGTTAAATAAATACCATTAATAAATTAAACTTTAAAACTAAAAATCTTAAAGAAAAAATCGTATTATAACCAGCAAACTTAAGATTTAAGCGGACGAACGGAAAGTATAAAAAACTTATTTCTAATATAAACTTTAATTACGTAATATAAATCCGGATAAATTTAAACAATCTAAAAAAAACCACCCGCTTAAAAGGTATAAATCTGAAAAAATCCTCCGAATCCATACGGATCTAATTTATTTATACGGTACGGATCCGGAAAAGTCTAACGGATTTAAACGGAGCCCAGTTTAAATATATACGCTGATTTTTTCCATAATTTAAATAGTACCAGTTTATAATATAACTTAGTTACCCAGATTTCCTTTACCATCTGCGATTACCAAACGTAACTATACCTTTAAATTACTCAGATTCCTATAATATTACTGCCAACATAAACCGTACGACTAGGGTTTAATAGTTGGTTAAGCCAGTCAGCCGTTATACGTATCGCCTGCTAGCTGACTATAACGAACCTGTAATACATTCATCTCGAGGTATAAGCAGTATCCAAAATGAGGTCTTGATTTGTAGGTAATAATGGGATAATAAATAATTAAAGGTCTGTTCGTTACAGACATTTGCGGACTTTTCTCTTAATCGGAAAAAGATGCCTTGAATTGAAGATTTAGATTAATAGTTAAAGAGCAAAATTTGATAGGTGCTATTTATATAGAAAACTGATCGTTATATACCTTTTTTGTTTTCCTTTGTTTCTGGAGATGGATAAAGATTAGCCGAAGACCGAGATTTAGCCCGCAGGGTGAAGGCTTTACCCGTTTTAATTGACTTGATTACTCTTTTAGTTTTAATGGAAAACTTATGGATGTAATATTATTTTAAAGATTAAAAGGTAGGTTTTAGTTTCCCTTTTTAAGTATTATAATATGGTTTAATTATATTTGAGAGGTCTTAAAAACGTTCCAAAATTATATCCCAAAGTTGTCGCGATTTATAAAATAGATCTTTTAATTTGGTTTTAAAGTTCTACCGTACATGTGTTATTTCGAAAAGAAATCTTTTTGGAACAATGTTAAAAGATTGGAAAAATTGCCAGAATTATTTGTCCGTTAACGTTTAAACCTGTAATGGGAATTACGTTTCGTTATCTTTTTTAAATATATTCAGGTTAAAAAGTTTAGAGTAAATAAAGAAAATCGCTTAATAATTTAATAAGTTTAACAGTGTTTAATAGTATTATTCGATTAAATTCGTTAATTTAATGGGTTATATTTTAAAGAGGTACTATTTATTTAGACTGGGTTTTAAAATATAAATAAGTAAAAATATTATTAAAGATTAAAGGCGGAAAAAGACCGCGAAGAAAAAACACAAATATAGTTCGTTTTAGAACTTGATGTATTAATGGAGGTATTTACCTTTTTCGATTAAAGCGTTGCAGACCTGGATTTAAACGGGGGACCGTTATTGTCCGCGACTTTGGTTATACTAGAGACGGTCGGTTAGGATTTTGCTGGTAGAAATTTTTAACCAGGTTTATCGTATTTGTGACGGCTGACAGGCTTAACGAACTATTAAACCTAAGTCGTACGGTTTATGTTAGTAGTAGTACTATGGGAATCTGAGTAATGAACTAAAGGTATAATTACGTTGGGCAATAACGGATAATAAAGGTTATTTATATAACCAAATTATATTATAAGCTGGTATTATCAAGAATATAAAACAATAATAAGCGTATATATATTACTTTTAATTTAAAATATTAAAACGGTTTAAGCCTTGAAGTTCATTAAAACCTTAAAGTTTATCGTAAGCTTTAAAAGGTTTAAGCATTAAATCTTTTAAAACCTTTAAGCTATATACGTAACCTAAAACATATATCGGAGATATGTTCCATATTTTCCGACCGTTTATTAATAAACCGAATCTTTAAGTTATAATACGATTTCCTTTTTTTACGATTTTTGCGCTTAAAAGATAATTTATTTGTCGTATTTATTTAGTAAATAATTTCCTTTTTTATATATTACGTTCTTTTTATGTTATTATGGTCGTTTTATGTAACCGTATTAAAAAGTAAATTTTTTAAACGTAATAACGCTTTAGCTTAAAAAAGAGTTTACTTATTTTTATTTTATTATATTCTTTTATATTACGCAATTTTCCTGTAAATTTAAATAAAGGATTTAGAAGTTTATTCCGCTAATGAAAAATGTTTCCCCAATATTAATTGTGGTAATTTATGTAAATTGCTTGGTTCTTTTGTTTCCGAATAGTAACGGGTATTGGTTAAAAAAAAGGCGATTAAAACTTGAAAAAAGTAAGCGGACGAAGTTTTTCGTTCTACCGCAAACAAGTTAAAGCGTTTTTAAAAATAACGCAAGGTTTTAGGCCGTGGGGGAATTAAGATGTTATATCGTAATATTTGAGATACGGAAACAATAAAAACTTCGAACGTTTAAAAAGAACGTAATAGTGACTGGAAACCGAATTGGCCGTTTTCGTATAAGCCGTATATTTTGCTAATTAATCGTTAATAAGTAATATAAATTAAAATATATTTAATGCTGACAGTGCGGTTATTTCTGGTAAAAGCCTTTTTAAAACCGTTAATAAGTATTATGTTACTGTACGTTTCTTATCATGGCTTTCTAAAATATTTTTATATTTTCCTTCGATTTTAGTATCTTAATTTAAAAAGCGTTAACAAATTATTACTAACTTAATTTTCAAATTTAATATAACTCCTATAATGAAATCTTATTAATTAAGAATATTGTAAATTAAAGATTATATTACGGAATATTTAAAAGCTTCGTTAAGGACTTTAATAAATCTTAAATATATACGAACATATAAAGGGAAACTTTTAATGTTTCCTTTTCCGGCGTAAGGTTATAACCTTTTAGCCTTAATATTAACATTATTTAAAAAGAATTTAATTAAGTTCCGAAAGTTTTGAATAATGCTTTTTAACATTTTAAACATTTTTTCAAATTATACAATAATAAACTTTTTAACAACGATTAATCTAATACGAATATATTTTTAAAAGTTTAATAAAATTATAATTAACAGTTTTACAACGTAAAAATAATAACTGGTTCAATTAATTATAAAATGTTAATCCTATGATTTTAAAATTAAATTATTAATTTATTAACCATGAATAATAATGAATACTAAAAACACTTCAGGTAATTAAGTTATCTTTTAAATGAATATTATTTAAGTTATAAAGAAAAATAAATATAGATATATTTCTTTTACCTTCAGGTATTTAAGTAACTTAAACCCTTAAATTCGTTAAAATTATTAAACTTATGATAAGTTTATCGGACTTAAAGCCCCAAGCTTTTTAAAACCTTAAAGGCAGTTACGTAAGTTAGGGCCTACGTCGGAAACATATCTCATATTTTCCGACAATTTGTTAACAGGCTATATCTTTATATTTTAATATATAATTTTATTCTAAAAATACGACGTTAAATGTGACCGCTGCCTGGCTTAACTAACTACTAAACCCCAATCGTACGGTTTATGTTAGCAGTAATATTATAAGAATCTAAATAATAAATTAAAAGTATAAATACGTTGGGTAATAATAGATATTAAAAATAATTTACGTAATGAAATCATATTACAAGCTCGTATTATTTAGGTTATAAGAAAGTAATAAGTATATATATATTTCCTTAATTTCCGGAATCGAACGTAATCGAACCGACCATATTCGACCATTTGTTACTTGGGTAAGGCCAGTCGAACGGATTATATGCCACCATCTACTACTTAGTTGAAAGTGGTCGAATAGACCCCGTTGGATTACCGTTTAGTTACGTAATTTTGGAACGGTAATCGGGACTTATTTTGCTGCAGTTTCGACCGTTTCGGATGGTTAATGTTAGCTCAACCATAATACGATTTTTCTTTTCCAAAATATTTCTTTTTAAAATTTAGTTTCTTTGTTTACGTTATATGATGAATAATTTAGTTTCTTATTTTCTTTCTCATTATTATTAAATAACGTTATATTTGGCCGTATGCTTAAAACTAAAAAACATTAAACTTATTGCGATCCGGATCGTTATAAGAATTTCGTTCGTTTTATTAAAAGATTTAATATAAATATATTTCGTTATTCGGCTTATTTTCGCGTTAACCGTTTTAATTATGCTATAACCTTTATAACCAGAAGAAATATATTTAATACGATCTTAGTAATACGGATTCGTAAACGATATTTCGTATTTTTCGGGAAAAGTATTAGATTAAACGAAAAGAATAATTATAAAAATGTTGGTGTTAAGACGTTAACCTGTTTATAATATTTTCGCAGGTGGTAAAAATATTATATAAAAAGGTTGCTAAACTAATTTGCCGTAAGATAAAAGGCTTGGATAAGCTAGAAAAATAGGCATAATTTAAAACCAAAACGTAAGCGGATAAACTGGAAAAATAGGAATAATTTAAACCCAAATCGTAATCTGTTAATTAGGTTAAAATTGCCTTCGATCTGTTATAGTTTGCTAACGTAAACTGGAGTGTTATCTTCAGGTTTTCTGACGTTGCCGGTAAAAGTCTTTTAATAAGCGCTGGGTTTCCGTCAGGTCTTTTAAACATTTCCAGAGATTTTTCAATTTTAGGGGTTTGTTTTAATTTTAGTTCTATGTTTTATTATCTTTTTTGGTATTAAAGACTTTTTCGACTTTTTATATAAAGACTTTTTTTTGATACCTTTCCCTTCCGTTCTGATTAGATTTAAAGTATGTTTGCTGCTAACTTTAATAAAGAAATATAAAAAAGCGGCCTAAAATTTGATTTTTGGAAATAACTTTAATTATTAATTGTTTTTAACGATTTTCTTTAAAAGTTTGTATCGTCCATTATACTTAAAATCGAGTTTTTTATTAAATCGTTTTATTTAGATATTTTCGGTAATTAAATAAAGCATCTTTTTTTACTGGAGGGTTAATTCCTTTAACTTTCTTTAGTTGTAATATTTCTATGTCTAAATACCTCCGACTTTAAGTTTTATTTTTATTTTTATATGTAGTTATCCATTTTATTCCGAAATCAGGATTATTTTAACGTCAATTAAGTTTCTTTTATAAATCCCGGTAAATAATTAATATCTACCCAGAATTTATATTAATTAATATTACTTTAATATCTTTATTATAATTTATATAATACGTTATTTAAATTATTAGAAACCTTTTAAATTAATTATTTTGTTTATAATTAATATAGTACCGAAAGTGGATTTTAAACGTTCAATTCGTTCTTTTCATCTACATATTTATTTATGGTTTAAAAGCGTTTAAATGCTTATGGTTTAGGTATAGTTGTGCTATAAAGCTTTGCGAAACTTTTAAAGAAAATATAATACTATTATTAAATACGATTACCGTTAAAAGCTTAAATATATTAAGAAGTAACTTAAAAATGTAACCTAATTATTCCGCGTTTATATCTTCGGTAAATGGGAAAAGATAGGAGAATTTTATAAATCCATTTAAGATTACAAAAGTATTATCATAATATATATTTATAATTAAACCTTCCGATAATAATAATTTAATATTGAAATAAAAGTAACTAAATCCTGTAATCACTTTAAGATTAATAATAGCTCTGATATTGCGTAGAATTTATAACGTCGTATCTTAATTTTGTTATATAAATTATATCCGGCAGAACTTTCTTTATTACTAACTTTAATTTGCGAAGCTAATATATATTATATAGCCGTTTTATGCTTTTATTAATTCCGGCCTATTCGAACAGTTATCATTGTTATATTTTACGTTCCAGCTTTTCTTAAAATTCTTTTAATCCTTGGATTTTTTTTCCCTCATAATTTATCTTTATATTATTAAATCTTCTGATATAAGTTGGATTTCTTTTTTTTTAATTATTATAATTTGTCACGGTTTTATATATCCTTTTTTAATCAGGTAGAGTATATAATATGACTGTAAGGACTTATTCTTAAGGTCTGGTCGTTTATTAAAAATGATATTTTTGTTATTATTTAACCTTTTTTATTGAATAATGATAAAATTTAATTCCGAAACGTATTTTGCATAACGGAATTATCGTCTTATTAGTTTTCAGATATTAATAAATCGGGTAAAGATTTTATAGTTTATATATACCTTGACCTAATATAAGTTTTGTTTAAGGTAATATTTAAAGCTTGTAAATATATTAACGACAGCTAGAATTATTTTATTTAAGATCGCGTAATTTAATTTGAAATCCTTTAAAATATACCAATCAATCGTGAGAGGGTATAAATTACCTTAATTATCTTTATATCCAGCTATTACGCCTAACACAGAGTCCGAAATATCGGTTTGTAGCTTTACCAAACGATTAAGGTCGTATATAATTAGTACTCGTTTGCTGGTAATTATGTTTTTAATCCTTTAAAAGGCTTTTTCCGTTTCGACTATCTATTAAAATTCGATCTCCTTTTGGTCAAGTTAAATAAAAATATTACGATTTTATTAAAATTACGAATAAACTTACGGCAATAATTAACGAATCGAAAAAGTTCTCGATTTGAGTACCTATACTAGGTATTTGTGATTTTTAAATTGCTGTTATTTTTTAAGGTCCAGTTTAACAAATCCGGAAGTAATAATATATCTTAAGTACGGTAATTCATGCTTATAAAACTTGTTATTTCCTGTATTAATTAAAAGATTAATATTTTTTAAAACCCGAAAAACCTTATAAACGTATTGTTTATATTTTTTGCCTAATGTAAGTAAATAAAGATATTACGAAATAACAGATAACAACATTATCGAAATGTTTATGTAATACGCAATTAATTATTTTGTGAGAAATCGTAAATATATTAATAAATCCAAAAAGCATTACCAGATATTCGTCTAATTTATATTTGGTCCTAAAGACTATATTTCATTCGTTCCTTACTTTAATACAAATTAAATTATATCCGTTTCGTAAATTTAAAGTAATAAAATATCCGGTCCTGTAAAAGCGAATTTCTATCCAGTTAATTAAACTTAAAAAGGCATGATTGTTAACCGTAATATCGTTTAATTATCGATAGTCGATTATTGATTATAACCTTTCTTCCTTTTTAATCCGAAAAAGATAACATATTTTGCTGGTAATTTAAAACATCGGATATAATCTTTACGTAATATTCTTTCGCAGAATTCTGGTAATACATATAGTTCTTATAAATTAAAATTATACATAGGATAAAAGATAATCGTTTTATTATTCTTTAACATTATTTTATAATTTTGTTTATTATGTTTTAATAATTCAATTTCGATTTGTTCCTTAAAAGGTGGTTCGTATTTACGATACTATGGTCATACTTTAATTATTCTTTTAGCGTTTAAAGCTAATATTATACATTGTCGTTTATTTCGTATAAATCTATTTTATTTTAGTAATAACGCGTTGTATATATTTATTTTTCCCTTTTTTTATCTATATCGTATTTCTTTAAGTAATAAGGTTTTGGTCATATCATTATGTCTATATTTGCTATAGTCTTTATTAGTAAAATGGTTTAGTTTTTTTAAAATCGTTTTTATTAATAGAAAGTAAAACGAATTTTACATGGTTAAACCCTTAATTAGTTAAACGATTATATTAATGTAACTTTTTTTTGCTAGAGATTATATCGTTATTTCGTATTAAAACACTATAGAAACTAAGCATTTATTTTCCTCTTTAAATATAAAGTTTAAAAGGATTAATTTCGCAAGTAACCTTTATCCTTTATTATAAATAAATTTAATACCTTTTTATTTTTAATTTCGTAACGTTCGGTTTTATTTCTCCTGAACAAACGCAATTCGTTAATAACCTCCAGCTTGATATAATTCGGATCGGTTCGGTAATTTACCATCCCGGTATACCTTTTTGTTTCTAACATATATTATAATTATGATCCAAAGATTTTTATCCCTTTTATTATTATATATCAAGCTTTTTTAAAGCGTATATATTAACTGTTTTCGCTTTTACCAACCTATAACTTTCTTATAAATAACGTTCATCTTTTAAGCCTATTTTTATCCTTTTAATCCGTGTTTAGTTTTTTCGGCTAAATTTTTGAATTTCTTCCAGGTATCTTTCTTAACGTCGTAATTAAGCTTCAATTTTAAAAACCTGTACGTAGAATTCCTTTCGTCGGGTATATATCGATTTTTTTAGGTAATATTCTTGCTACTATTCAACGTCGTATTATGCCCTATTTCTTTTTTTTATGAAATTTCCTCTTATAATTTCCGCCTTTAGTTAAGGTTTTTAATAAACGATCGTTTAATGCGGAAGTTATAAATAATTCTTTATAAGGCCTTTATAATGGTTTAATAGATCCATTTTTCTTACGTTTTATGATCATATTATTCGTAATGGTATATAAGGTCTTATTCGGCGCACCTTTTTCCTTTTAGCTAATTTCCTTTCGCGATAAAAATGTCGATGGTATCTTATATAGCCACGGTAGATAAATATCGGTCCCACTTTTAGTCTTTAATATCCTTTTCAGTCCAGTGTTCGAAATCGAATCTTTATTAATATATACGGGTAATTCATTACTAAATATACTTTTGTTTTTTTGATATCGCGAGCAATAAGCTTTTGCGTAATAAATAGCGTATAATTTCCCATATCGGTCGGGCTTTCTTGGATATAAACGTACGTCCTAATTTTAATGGTCCTTAATTTATTTACTTAACTCCTGATATTTTTATCGTTCTTATTTCTTTTATTACGTATGAAATATTAGCCTTTCCGGTGTTAACTTTTCCATCCTTCGTGTTTTTATAGCCATGAAATAACTATTAACTCAGTTATAATAATGTTTTATCGACTGATGGCGGCCTGAGAAAATACCTTAGCTTCTCGTAATCCTTTTCGTATTTTAGAGTAAATTAAAGTTCTCTTTTTTTTCTAACCATACCGAAAATACGGCCTTAATCTTTTTTTCTTTTAGTCGTCCTTTAACTACCGGAGTCTAATTATCACGTTATTTTTCAGGTACCCTGCTTTAGCCCCTAAAATGGCCCATCTTGCCGCAGTTATATCATTTAACCTGGGATCGGTTTCGTTATCGGGTTATTCCTAATTTTATAAATCCTAGTACTGTTCCGTAAGTAATAAAAAGCGCGTTGCGTTTCCTGGTTTAATTACTTCCGGAAAACTTAAGCTTAGAACAAATTATCTCTTTCGTTCCTATCGTTGCTTATATTATTAAGTTTCGATTTTTACGGTTTCTGCGATATATTTATTTAGGATATTAAAATGGATTATTTTAATAACCTCGTTTTTAATACCGTTTTTAAGCCTTTATAGAAATATCGATTAAATTATTTTTTTTTTATTAGCGTATCTTATTTTAACTCTCAAGTTTCAAATATTATTATGTATTTAAACGTTAATCCTTTTTACCTTAAGTTTTAAGTTTTGTACCGGGGTTTTATTTTACTAAAATTCCTGAAATTAATCCTTAATTATTCTTTAAATTTTAAAGAGTATTAAAAAAACGAATGTAGAAACTTATTATTAGTTTAATTTTCTATTTTCCCGGTAGTTTTATAAAGTAAGTTCGGAATAATATAAAACATTTCTTTTAAAAGATTCCGCTGCCGGAAAAGTTGTATCGGCTTTATTAATATTTTTTTAAAACGGATATAAATACCTACTGGGATAACGAAATTATATAGGTTACCTTTTTTATCGTAAAATTCTGATTTTTTGGCCTTGATTTTGGTTTCGTTCATTTAAATTCGTTAAATAATGCTACTTTAGATCTTTAAGTCGTTGAATAACTTTTTCGAATTCCTTAATTTTATTTTGGTTTTATTACGTAATAAGTTCCTAGATATTAACCGAAAGATTAATAATATTATTAAATAAAAGCTTATAACGTATAATAATTATTACCTTAACTAATTATTAAACCCAAATCGTACGGTTTATATTTATAATAATATTATAAAAATCGAAAGAATAAAGTAATAATATAATTATATTTAATAATATTAAATATTAAAGATAATTACGGAATTAATTAATATTATGAACTGGTATTATTTAACTTATTTAAAAATAATAGGCGTATATATATTTCCTTAATTTCCATAATCGAACGTAATCGAACCGACCATTTTCGATCATTTATTACAGGCTCCAAAACAGTCGAACAAATTATGTTTAACCATTTACCACTTGGTCGAAGGTGGTTAAATAGACCCCGTTTAACCACCACGGAGTTACGTAACCCTGGAACCGTAATCGGGGCTTATCTTGCCGGAGTTCCGACCGTTTAAGGTAGCTAAGGCTAACTGGACCATAATATTAAGGTTAATTAATAATATTATATCTTAATTATCGTATTATATATATAACGGTTTCGTATTTATAATAGGTCTTAATCTTTTAAAAAATCGAAAGGTAAAAAAAGGTATTTTATAGCTGATATATAAAAAGGATTTTGTTTTTATTATAAGAGTAAGTAATATATTTTACTTATTCCTTGAATTATGTTTTTATTACTTTAAAATACTTTATAATATAAGCTTTAAAGTTTCTACGATCGTTCGTATTATCGGCGAAAAAAGGGTCGTTTTAAATATCTAACGAATTAATACTTTCGACTTATAATGTTAATATTTTAGTTTCGATTTAATATAATCTAATTCTATTAACCGTTTTATAATATATAATATTAACATTTAAGTTAAATTAAACGATTTAAAATAAAATAAAGACATATGGTATTATATATCAATTATTATATACAAAGTAAAACTATTTTCTTTATAGTATTTCATTACGGAACCTAAATGGGTTGAATTAAAATGCGGTAGTAATTTAAGGTTTGGTATTAGTATTATTTAATAATTATTTATTAAGGATTAATTAAATAATTTATTTATATAGTCGAATTAAGATAATTAGATATTCATTTTAAGTTTGTTTCTAACCATTTCGACACCGATAATCTTTTATAAATTCTTATTTTTTATAAAGATATACCCTTTCCGACCTCTGTTAATTAATTAATTGACGGGGTTATAAGTTTATTTGAGCTATATTTCTGACGAGCTTTTTATATATCTATTTAAAGGTGTAAGCAGTATACAAAAATAAGGTTAATTTGTAGCAATCTCGGCTTCGGTTATTAAAAGCATTTAAAGATATGTCCCTAATTAAAAAACAATACCTTTAATTAAATGCTTAGATTTATAATTAGTAATCTTAATTAAATAAATACTATTTATATAAAGAACGGTTCGTTATATATTTAACACCTTTATAAGACTTTTAATTCAGTTTATCGTATTTATACAGCATTTGAAAAATTGTTATATATTATTTTTAACTTGATAATTTATTCTTTTATTTTTATATTAAATCTTATATTTAATTATTTTGAAATCCAGGATCGCTTCGGTGTCGTTTTTATCATCGTCGTTTCAAGTTCAAATTCTTTTGAAAAGAACCTTTCTAAAAGCTAACTTTAATATTAAAATATAACAAACAAAACATATTATTATTGTATTCGGTAACATATTTTTAACTAATTCTTAAAACAATTCTTTTTTAATTTTAAATATACGAAGTTTTTAATTTTAAGCTTATTATTAGATTTCTTTATATTTTACTTTCTGAAATATTTAACGTTACTTTTTATTTTTATCGTAACAAGTAAATCCTATTTCTTTTCGTTAAAATTAATCCCTTAATATTTTTCACATTATAATATCAGGCCATTTTGTGCTATAGAGTTTCTAATCCCGTTTACATTTAAGTTCATATTACTTTAATTGCTGTTATTATTATATTTATTTTAAATACTATTATAACGATAACGGAATTTTATATATTAATTAGTTTACTCGGAAAGTTACTATTTCGCGTTTATATAAAGCTATATAAAGAAATATGCGGATATTTTCGTTAGCAAACGTATTATAAGTGATTTATCCGAATAATAAAGACCTACTTTAATTATCTTATTAATAATTAATATAGTTCTGATAATATTATTTTAAGGCTTAATTTAATCGTTATATATAACAATTTATCGAAAGATAATAAGTTATTAAAAGCTTAAACTTAGTACCGATTCAATTAAAAGGGTTAATATCAAACTTGAAAAAAAAGCTTATTACCGTTAAAGATATTATTATTTAAAATTTAAAATTTATTAAAGTAATATTAAATAAAGGCGTAGGTGACTTATTTTTCAGTGACGATTTTATAATATCTAACTGGCTTAATTAAGTAATAAACCTTAATAGTATAATTTATTTTAATAATAATAATATAATATTATAATTCAAACGCTTAGCTTTTTAATAAACGGTCAGAATTATAAAAGATACTTCGGATATAAACCTGAAAATACGTAATATAGATCCGGATAAATCCAACGGATTTAAAGAAAGCTATACAAGGTAAAGTGTTATAAATAAGATACCAAGCTATATATATGCTGACGCCTGGTCCACGGCAGTAAGTACATACGTGCACGGTCGTCGTCTAATAACGTAACGCGGTCAAAGACATATATATACGAATGAAAACACGACGGGGCCGGAGGATAGATTCCAAAAACCGTACCTAAGGGGGGCTAGATGAAAAACCAGTAGGGGTCATAGCTACGATAACAAACAAATTCAAGTGCAAGATTAATTGGTTCCAGCGCCCCCGCTAAGCTCTAACGTCCCTAACCACTGGCTCCAATAGTCGCCAGCCACGCTGCAGGAACTGAAGCTCCTAGAATGGTCCGTGTAATAGGCTTGGCGTCACCCAAAGCACGTTATCCCACGCTAGATTCGAACCAGCTATCCTGTCGCAAGATAAAGGTTCCACAGGCCTGCAGTAAGTGCGTGAAAAAAGGACACCCAGGCTCGCGATCCCGAAGCTATTAGGACTTAAAGAAAGCTATATACTGAAAAGATATAAATTTAAAAATATCCCTTAGATATATATAAATTTAATTTACTTATAAGGCACGGATCCTGGTAAATTTAACTTCTTTAAACGGCTTTTACTTTAAATATATATATGTATATATATACTTTTTATAACTTGAATAATATTAGCTTATAATATAAATTAACTATTAAAATATTTTAAAATATTTTTTATTATTAAATTAATATTTATTTTTAATTTTTTTATACTATTATAATTAATATAAACCGTATACTTTAAATTTAATATTTTAATAAATTAATAACGCTTTATGCCTTATAAGCTTTTATTAAATAATATTATTTAAATTTAAATAATATAACGTTATTATATCGATTATTTAAAGTTTATCGAGTAAAAAAAGGTTAAAAAGCAATTAAATAGTTATGTAAAATTTTTATAAGGAAAGTTAAAATTTTAAGATGATATCAAAGTTAGGATGAAAATAGCCGTAACCTTATAAGAGTAAAAACAGGTGAAAATATTTATTATATAAACTTATATATATTTATACATTATTAAAGATATTAATGCAATTAATAAAGTTTTTACGATAATAATTCTTTTAATTAAAAATATTTTTACTTAATATAAACTTATCTTATAAAATTACTCCGAAAATAAAAAGTTGAATTATAAATAGTTTATTAAAACCTTTTTTAAAAATTACGTTAATTTTAAGAAGCTGGAAAAAAGAGTACCGTAAAATTAAAATTATTATATTATAAAGGAATAAATTTAATATTTTAAGATATTATAAATTTTAAATATTTTAAAGACAAACAAAAATAAGAAAGTTAATAAAACGATACATAAATTAATATGTTTTAAAAGGTATAAAACTAATATTAAAAATAAAGTTTTCGATATTAAACGACTGATTTTAAATAATAAATATATCATAAATATTATAAAACTTAATAACGGGAAATACGAATATTAAGAGCAAAAATAAAAACGTTGCATTTTAATATTTCTTGATTGTTTTAAAAATAAAAATAAAAATTATGTAATTTTAAGCTAGGTTCAAGCCTTATTTTCCAGGCTGAGCTAAATAAAAAGAAAATGGTTACATATATAATCCATACGATAGATACTATATCCAGTATCCTTAAATACGATAACTAATTAATGGTTTTTACGGTTAACAAAGGTTGTATACCTTAGTTCCATAGAACCTCACTTTGAAGCAGAACCTCAGTTTGAAGCAGAATGCATGGTTGCCGATAAGCTTTGCCTCTGATGAACCTTATGCCAGCTGGCTGCAGTAAACCTTAAGGATAAACCTTAAGAATAAACCTTGAGAATAACGATAATAGATATAAGTGTAAAAATATTATACAACCTACTTATTTTTAAAAGAATACGATATATATAAAAAAGGAAAAGAATAAATATATACGACGGATTATTATTATAATTAAAAGATGATTATATAAAATAAATTATAATATATATTATATACTTTAAAAAAGAATAATAATTAAGGTGTTATATTCATATTATGAATACGAGTAACCTTTTACGGAATAAATTGAAACGGATATTGACAAATAATATTACGAAATAATTTTCAATAGTAATAGAATAATTACCTTTTTCTTATATATATGTCAGAGGAATAAAAGTTAAACCCGTTACGAGAATATTTTAAAAATAAATTATATTAAGGATATATTTAAAGTTTCAAGTAATTAATCGGTTATTTTATATTTTTCGACCTTAAAACAACGCAATATTCTAATTAATAATTAATTATCGATAATTAAACAGTATTCCGGTAAAGTACTATATGTTGTTATTCTTAATTACCGAAAAGACAAATCGCTTAATATATAATTAAATGGTTTAGTAGTTTAAACTTATAAAACCGGATATAATTTAATTCGTATTAAATTAAAAACGGAATAATAAACAGTTTCTAAAATTAAATACGGATTATATCAATATCTCGTGATATGATTCGAGTTAATTAACGTATTCTTAACATTTTAAAAGATGATTAATTACGTATTACGTACATGTCTTAATAGTACTACTATCTGCGACTACGAAAACATTCTTATTTTCTTAAACTTAAAAAAGAAATATACAAAGTTTATTTATAAGGCGTTTTAAGTCTTATAAATATTAGCGTTTTAGTTAACGGTAAAAAACAGAATTGTATAAATAAAGCTACAGTATTTAAAATAGGTTATTATTCCGGAATGTTAAAATAAACTTTAAAGATATAATAATATTATAAAACTATAAGATTCTTATTATAATTATTAAGATTCCTATCATATTTAAAGTCTTTATTTATTACCGGAAATAAAGCTGTAACTTTAAAAAAATCGTAATGTTTATATATAACTTAACCCCAAAAAAGAATCTTAATAAAGAATTAAAATAAAAATAGCGATTTAAATGATTAAAAAATTAATTACCAGTAAGTTATTATTAATTATATATAATTTAAATCAACCCGTAAAGTTAATAGTTAAAACTGCCAATTATATAATAAGCGTAATAATTCGATAGTGAAATAATTAAAAAAGATGTATATCTTATTACGTTTTATTTTTATGCAAGCTTGATCTAGGTTCAAACTTTATTTTCCAGACTAAGCCAAATATACAAAAAACTATTACACATATAATCTATACGATAGATACTATACCCAGTATTTTCGAATACGATAAATAATTAATAGTTTTTACGTTTAAAATAGATTATATACCTTAATCACACAAAACCTTACTTTAAAGCAGAACCTCACTTTAAAGCAGAATACGTGGTTTACGATAGACTTCGACTTTAATAAACCTTATACCAGCTAGCTGCAGTAAACCTTGAGGATAAACCTTAAAAATAAACCTTCAGAATAAACCTTAAAAATAAACCTTACGGATAAACCTTGAAAATAAATATTAAGAGTAAACCTTAATGATAAACTTTAAAATTAAAGCTTAAATATGCATAAAGAATTATACGAACCCTTACCAATCTTACGGCTTAATCGTTCCTACGGGTTTTCGAATTACCTTTATCAAAACAGCTAAACATGCCGCGCCATTCTAACTATACCATACCGGTAATCCGCAACAAAAGGATTTACCAAAAAAAAGTTTTTATTTACGATATAAAGCCCCTATAAAGTCGCCGGACGGGCTAAAACTATCGATAATACCGTTAGTTTAAAATTTTTTTTTAAAAAAGATTAACTTCGTTTTTTAATTGTCGGATATAATTTAATTTACAAAAATTGCGGTAATTAGTTTTTACCAATATTTATACCGAAAAATATAAATACCAGAAAAGCATTACTAAAAAACCTAGAATAGGATAAAAATAACGGGTTTAAAAACTTCGAAGCTTAGATTTTGAAATAATATAAACTAAAGGACTACGGACGATGGTTTGCCCGGCAGCTCCGGATTGCCAAAAACCTCCAGAATTCCGACAAGAATCGAGGTGGATAAGAGCTGGCTCGGGCTAGGCAATCTGAAGTCGCCTTAAAGTAAGACTTCTGTAAGAGGGATGGGCGTATGATTTTTATAAGTTAAAAAGAGTTCAGTTAAATTTTGCCATTTTAAATAAAAGTTTTTAATTATCGGTAAAGTTTTAAAGAAATTGAAATAAAAACGCAAACATATTTTATATTATATTAAAATGTTTATAAATTATAAAATCTTCATCCGATTTATTATTAGCTAAAATTTAACAAAACGATAACTCCGTTATTTAAAATACCTTGCAAAATTTAACGTCGTTATTACATATATAAAGGGTTATAATCGGCAAAACGGACATTTCTAATAAATAGTTAAATTTAAACAAAGAATGTTTTAAAATTATACACCAGGTATTCGGTTTAATAAGAAGAAATATATAAAATTACGATAACTTTTATTAGTTAAAAGAGCTGGACCTATTATATTTAAGAAAATCTATTAATGTACTAACTAACTATTAAAAAGGAAGGAATAAATAAAATTTAAATATTAAAAACGTATTAATAAAAATCTAATACGTAAAACATATAAGTATTAATTATACGGATACCTTAAAGATTATAAGATTATAAACCGGTTATAACGTATCTAATACTTTCTTAAAATAAAGTTAATAACTTAAAAGATTATATGATAATATAACATTTATAATAATATTAAAATACGACTTTATGAACCATTTAAAAAGTTACAGTTATTATTAGTTATAATACGCTTATAAGATTTAATTACTTTAAATTTTATGATTAAATTATTATTACTAAGAAATTTAGCCCTGGATATATATTATAACACCATTTTTATACGGTAAATCAATTAATTAATTTGTGTTATATTTTACCATTTAAGTAAACTATAAATATATAGTAAGTAACGTATAGTTTGTTTTAAAAGTTATATTAATATGTATAAATTTCTAATAAAGCTAAATCTGATAAAGGTATCCTATTTCTAGTAAAATCTTAAAAAGATTTTTTAACGTACTTAAATTAAAATTATATATAATGAATTAAATAAAAAAGATTTATTAAATATTTAAAACCTAATTCCGGTATAATATTTATTAAGAATATAATAATAAGCTTAAAAATTATTAACAACTTAATTACTTTATAATATAAATCGTTACGGAATTATTAAAATAATACTAATTAATATTAATTTAATTTTACGTTAAGAATATATTAAATTTCGTACGATAAATTAACTAATTTTAACATAATTTTATTTCTTTTAAAGAATTTTATAAAAATATAAAGTATAAACAACTTTTAATTTCGTACGTATTTATATATACAAGGTAAAATGTAATTAATAAGGTATTAAAACTATATATAAACTAACGCCTGGATCACGGCAATAAGTACATACAAGCACCATTGTTGTTTAAATACGCGACGCATCCAAATACATACATATACTATTAATAACACGACGCGACCGGAGGATATACTGCAATAACCGTACCTAAGGGGGGCCGGATAAAAAACCCGTAAGGGTCATAACCACGATAAATAAATAAATTAAAATAGTACACGATTAATTAGTTCCAGAACCCCATTAATCTCCAACGCCCCCAACCATTAATTTCCAATAGTCGCCAGCCACAAACGCAGGAGCCGAAGCTTCCAATGGTCTATGTACTGGGCTTGGGGCCACACAGAGCACGTTGTCCCAAGCTGGATTCGAACCAGCAGTCCGACGCGAGCTGTAGGTTCCCCAAGCCTGCAGCGAGCGAGGAAAAAGGACACCCAAGCTCGAGACCACTGAGCCATTAAGACAAGGTATTTATAAATAAAGATATTAAAACTAGGAAAAATTAAAAGGGTTAATTTTCCCACAAAAAAGGATAATTTACATTATTAGCAAAAATATCCAAATTAAACGACTTAATAAGAAATCCGATTTTAGGTATATTGGGCCGTATAAGGTCGTTAAAGAAGTTTAAAAATAATTACCAGTTAAAAATACTTTTTAAATTTAACTCTTATTAAATTTTATATATCTTTTTTAAAAAGTTAATAGTAAATATATTTGAACCATATATAAAAAAAAGGAAATAATAAAAGACGTAATATTATAATAAATTAAAGATATTTTTAATATTAATAACAAGAATAATAAAACATAATATTTTATTTAATAAAAAGTTTAATTAAAGTTAGAAAATACTTAAAAATACGTAGGAGATATTAGGAAAACCTAACGTTTCTTAAAAGGCTTTTACCAGTAACGTCGGAAATATCCGGGTAAAAGTATTTCAGTTTACCTTATTTAACGACGTTTAATTAATATTTTAAATCCTAGGTTAATCGGTAAAGATTACGGCTTTTGCGGCCCGTATGGCCGTCTTATTATCCAATTTTTCCTGTCTCTTTAACATATTTACCGCTTAAAGCCCGCGCTTTATTATTTTTATATCTTTTAAACAAAAAAGGTTTTTTTATTAACGTAATCTTTAAAAATAAATTATAATTTTTTATACGTTTAAAAATTTCGTTTATTTCCTTTTTTATTTAAAAAACCTGTTTATCGGTAGAGGTTATTTTACGCTATAATTCTTTTCGAAATATTATGTAAAAGCTTTGTAAAAGTATTTAACCTGTTATATTTTCGGTTTTTAAAATATAATTATGGTAGCGCGCTATATCTTTTACCATATTATATTTTCTATATGTTTACAATATGGGGTATAAGGCATAATCTCGAACTTAAAACTTTTACGTTTCTTTTAATCGGAAAGCTTACAGGAATTTTTTTTAATCCCGTTTAATTTAACAAAGCGAATAAAAAAATGAAATTATTAAATAAATAACCCGATGAATAAATTAATGTTTAAAAACACATATCGTAAAAAAAGGTCGTATTATGACCAAAGGGCTTAGTTTTTTAACGAAGGGTCGGAAACTATAAAGGATGCCTCCGATATAGACCTTAAGTTACGTAATATGGATGCGGATAGATTTAACGGATTTAAAAGGAATTATGTCTTGAAAAGATATCAATCGAAAAAGATTTCCCGGGTCTGTATGAATTTAATATATTTATACGCTCCGGGTCCGGATAAAATTAAATTATTTAAACAGATTTTAATTTAAATATATATGTTTTTTTTTAGACCTTAAATAATATTAACTCTTAATATAATTTTGTTATTTAAATCACCTTTAATATTTATTATTATTAAAGGTAATTATACCTTTAATTTATTATTTAAATTCTTATAATAATATTATTAACTTAAACCGTACGATTTACGTTTAATAATTAGTTAAACCAGTTAGCCGTTAGATATAGGAATCTGAGCAATAAATTAAAATCATAATTACGTCTGGTAAAAACAGACGTTTTAGGTAATCTGGGTAACCAAGTTATATTATAAGCTGATGATATTTGAACTATGGAAATAATAATTGTATTTATCTAAATAAGGATCCCTTTAAATCCGTTAGATCCATCCGGATCGGTATCGCGTAAATAAATTGGATTCGTATAGATCCAAGGAATCTTTCCGGATCTATATCTTTTAAGTGCATGGATCCATCCGGATCTATGTTACGTAACGTAAGGTCTATATCGGAGATGCTTTCTATATCCTCCGACCGTCTGTTAAAAAGCCAAGCCTTCGGGTTATAACAGGTTTATTTAAAGAGTAAAAAGTAGTTATACTTAATAAGTTTATTAAAAATTACTTGTATATTATTATTTTCGATTTTAATAATTAAATTCTTTAATAATAAGCGATTAATAATAAATCTTAAGTTATAATATTTTATATGCAAAAGTAGTAAGGAAAGAGTAATAATAGTGATTAGTTGTTTATATTTAAAAGTATCTAGTTATATAAAAGACTTATATATTATAGCTGCACCATACCATCACGGTACCAGCGCAAAATATCGATGGAATAATTACAATTATAATGATTATTCTAGTACTAACAGCTGCATTTGTATTGGAGCCGTTATGGTAGACGAGGCCGTAACACTACAGGTCGCAGGGGTATTTTCAGTTAATTACCTTCACCTGCCCATTATTTTCTAAATATTGTTATGATATAATTTCACATCAAATTTATATAAAAAATAACATCAAAGCACTATTATCAAGACCGATAATTATCGTAAGCTTTACTACTTTATTACTTTATAATAATTAACGCGGTTTTATTATAGTTAAAGTTATTTACTTTTTCTTTTAATATATATTAAAAGCCCAGCTTGAATATATTAAAAGAATAATTCGGTTTGTTACGTTATAGTTTTGAAATCGTTTATTAAACGTATTAATTCCGTTTTCATGGCCTGATAAAAACCGTAATTAATAGAAAACGGTAAAAAGTTTATGGTTTTTAATACGTAATAATTATTTCCGAATTCGGTGAAGGAAAGTTAATTTATCTTATCGTTTTAATAAAAAAATAACAGTTTTGGAAATATTATTTTATTATTACGTTAATATTTTCCGTTTAGCCGTTAATTTGTAAATAGAACTTAATCGAATCGCGAAATGGAACGTTTAAATACCGGCTTATTTTTTTTAAAAAGTAAAAACGCATTATGCATTTTGGTCCGATATTACCGTAGTTAATATGTTATATAAGCGGTATACGTTAAAAATAAAAACGTTAATAAAAGCCTTTTTAAACATATCCGTTATAAAGGTAAAACAACGTATTTTTGTAAAAGGGTTGATTATTATAAAAATTTATTTATAAATACGGCCGAATTATTCGTAAGGAAAAAAAAAAGCCGACGTAATTTATTAATATATCGGTTTATAATCGGAACAGTACCGGTAAAAAGTTAAGGAAATTAATAAATAACGCTTTAAATATTTTAATACGGCAGTAAAAATAATAATTTTATACGAACGTAATTGTATTCCGGGATAAATATAATTAATAATAATTCCGTGGTAATAAATTATAAGTTGGTAAAAATTTAACATAATGCGTAAACGTTACGTTATAAGTACGATATAATCTTTCGAATATAACGGTATAGTTTTTAAAAATAATTAATTAATTCCGAATATAAATATATTTTTATATGGCTTTATAATTAATCTTTGCAAGGTAAAGTGTTATTAATAAAGTATCGAAGCTATATACAAGCTGACGCCTGGTTTACGACACTAAGTACATACATGCACTGTTATCGTCTAAATACGCGACGCGTCCAAGTACGTACATATACAATTAATAACAACAAGACGCGACCGGAGAACACATTCTAAAAACCGTACCCAAAGCGGGCCGGATAAAAAACCAGTAGGGGCCTGAGATACGATAACAAATTTAATTAGGTATACGATATTTGATTGGTTCCAGAGCCCTGCCAAGCTTTAACGCCCCCAACCACTCCAATTGTCGCTTAACACGACGCGAAGCCGAAGCTCTAAATGGTCCGTGCACTGGGCTAGGCGCCACCCAGAGCACGTTATCCCAAGCTGGATTCGAACCAGCTGTCCTGTCGCAAGCTAAGGTTGCCCAGGCCTGCAGCAAGCGCGTGAAAAAAGGACACCCAGGCTCGCGACCACTGAGCCATTAGGACAATATAATTAACGTTTACGACCTTAAATATTTTACGAATAGTTTACTTTAAACGTTTATAAACCGGGTTCGTTAACGTGGTTAAGATATTACTAACGAACGTAAAGAACTTATAAACGGTATTAATAAATAGGTTTATTAATTAACTGGTATTTATAAAATATATTTTTAAAAAAAATTTTATAGGGAAGTTAAAAGTATTGTTTTATATCGGTACGTTACCTTATTATTATCGGTATTATTACGATCCGTAAGGTATATTCCGGGTTAGCAAAAAAAAGCTTTAAAAATCGGAAATTATTAAAAAGTTAAGATTAACGATCTTAACTTTAATTTAAAACCTTTATAATAACGAAATATTAAAGAATTTAATAATTAATAATAATTTTTATAACCTTTTCGGTTTTTTAAAATTTCGGGTATTATTTTTCGAATACCTTAATAATTATTAATAATGATCTATCGTAAATTTTGTAATTATATTTCGTAAGGTTATATTTAACCGAAAAGAAAGTAACCGGACGTAATATACTTTATATATCGTATTACGAAAATATTTCCTTTAACGCCTAATTAAAAGTATTAATTTTTAAAACCAGACGACGGTAAAATTATAATAAAATAATATAAAAATTAGTAAAAAGTTTTTTTAGTTATTAAAACGTTACTTTTACGTTATTTCAAAGCAAACTGAGTTATTTAACCTTATTTATTAAGGAGGTAAAAGGTTTAATAATTATATAAAAGATTTATAAATTAATAATAAAAGTTCGGAAAGTGTAAAAAACGTTGTAATTTTTATAATAATCCGGATTATTTTTATTATCAAATAACCTTAATTTAATTAAGGTTTATAATAATACCGTTAATAAGAATAATTAAATATAAAAAAAGGTACTTTTATAACGTTAAATTCGTATTTCCGGATATTTAACGTTAATTTCGTATCGGTAAGATAACGTAATATTTTTTGTATATAGCTTTTATATTGTTTAGGGTTTTTGTTATAAATTAAGATATCGTTAAAATAAATTATAATAAATTTATCTAAAAAGGTCGAATAAGATATAATTAATATAATGCTAAAAGAAATTTAAGACGCCGGTCCGAAATTTGCCATAAGGGATTCGAATAAACCCAACCGGATTATAAAGGTTATTTTTTATTCGTCCTTAAAAATGATCCGTAAGCGGTTAAAAACCGTACCGATATCGAATTTAATATATATTTATGCCGAATAAAAAGTATTTAATATTTTCGGGATTAAAAGAATTAAGTAACGGTTTTTTACCGTAACGTTATTAAGGTTCCGATAATTTACGTAAATACGTACGTTATTTTCTGGCTTTTTAACGAATAAAATAAGGTTTATTATAAAAAAATTATTAAAGCGAATAAAGTCATTTTTTAGGTGGTCGTCGATATATCTCTATACCGCCAGCAATTCGTACGGAAATATAGCTTACGTTTAGCTATATAAAAAGATTTGGCCCGAAAGCAGCTTAATCTTATAATTAAAAGGGTAATACGGCAGTAAAATATTAACGTTATTAAATACGTACATTTCTGCTAAATTATGGTACCTGAAGGGAAATTTTTCTAGAATTTCGGTTATCGTTACCGGTAGCTTATTATTGAAATATTTTTATATATTCTTTTCGGTTATGCGGCGTAATTAAAGTATTTCGGCAATCCAATTATAAAAGGCCCGTAACCTAAGGGATATAATATCCGGATCAAGATTATCGTCCTAAATAAAAATGCTATAAAAAACCGCGTTAGGTACTAACGACGCCGTTTCGTTAACAAAAAGCAGTTCTAATAAAAAATAACGACGTCGTATAAAATATCCGCAAGGGCGATAAATTTAGCTAAGAAATATAAAATTTATTACGACGTTTTTTATACAATAAAATGTTAAAATATTGATAATGCAGAAAAAACGTATCTTAATCGGGATGTTAAATTTTTTTTTTAAAAATTGGAGGCGGTAAGGCTAGGGGATATACCTGCCGGGGTTACCAAATATAATATTTCCGATACCGTTTCATAATCGATACGAATAGTACCCGCGTTTTAATCGATCGCCGGATTATACTTACTAAACTAAGGTAACTTAGGGATAATATCGGGACCATTTAAAGGTTATCGATATAAAATAATTCCTTTTATAACGGAAATTATACGGAATTATAATGTATAAGCGGAAATAACGGAGCCGGTTATAGTATTATCTGCTAGCCGGAGTTCGTAAGGGTAAGGAATGGGATAAAAAAAAGGTTATTTTAACGCGTAAAGTTATTATTAATAAATTTTAATAACAAATAACCGTAATCGATTATAAATCGCGCTGGCAGTATAATATTACCGGGGAATTATAATTAAACCGGAAATAAAAAAACTTATATTACAGCTTATAAAATATATATATTAATCCGATTTATTATTAATTTAATAACATAATAAAAGCTTTAAATTATAACTTATTCTGGACGTTACTTTTTTCCTTATCCCGTATTACCAGTATTACGTAATAACGTCGTCCTTAATACGCCTACGTTAATAAGTTACGGCTACAGGTTTAAACAGATAAAAAAATAATACTTTTTTTATAGTACATATAAAAGTTTATCTTATACCGGCATTATTTTCTTTTTTTGCTTAATACTTTCCGGGGGCCGTTATCTTTAATAATAAGGACGTTTAATTATATAAGGGCCGGTTTTAGCGTAATGGAAGCGTTATTAAATCGGTATAAACCCGTAATATTATTATTACCATATCCAGTTATACGCTTATAGAAAACTTGGTTTATTATATTTTTCGAAAGGTTTTTAAATAAACGAATTTATTTCCTATCGTTTTCGAAACCGGGGTATTATATTTACGGAATGAAAGTTTCTTAAAGTATTCCGTTAACTTTTTATTATAACGTAATAATACCTAAAACCAGAAATTATTAACTTGAATTAACTAAAGTATAACGTTGTGAATAAAATCGGCGCACGTTATAAAATTTTATTATAAGTTTAAAAATATTAATAAATTTATATTAATACGTTAATAATAATATAAACTTGATTTAAAAATAATAACATATCGTTTACGTTACGTTATTTAAACGATTACGTTTCGGAACGTAAGGATTATACCTTAACTTTATCGATTTTATTACTTATATATAAATAAACGTTAATTTAAAGGCATTAAAAACATATATAATACGGGTTATAAGCGATAAATAAGTATTCCGGTTAATAGCAAACTTTAAGCGTATTAAGGAACGTTAATTAATATATTTTTCTTAACGAATTATCGGGTTTTTAATATTTTTTTATATACCGGCAGCTTCGAATTACGTAAACGTGAATTTTTTGTTATACTGAAAAAAGTTAACTTATTAATAAGATATAATCTCGGTAAAATTATTACGAAACCGTTAAGGATTAGGTTATAAAATCTTAACGTTATGACGGTATTATACAGGTCTGTCGGAACTAATTCCTAATAATTTTGTCGGGACGTTAATAAGTATTACTAACGTATTATAAAAAAATAAGCCCTTCCAAAACGAATATTCCGCGGTTATAAAACGTACGCATAATTACGTATTTTCGAAAACGGCTTAATTTATTAATCGTTTTACGGTAACCAGTTATTCGCAAAATTAGTAATTTTCGTATAAAAACCGCCCGGTTTATTAAAATAATTATTTTGAGCTTTCGAAACGTTCATAAAACTTATTTTATTCGTAATATAAACGTTTATAATTATTTTTAAAGCGGTAAAAATATTTTCGAAGGTTTTTTAGGATTATTAATTATTTTAAAAATCGATTAAACGGCGTAAAATCGGATATAAAATAAATCGTAACGGTAATTAAAAAAGAAATCTATGGAAAAAAATTTAAAATTTCGTAAATTACGGAAACGGCGTTATACCGTTACTTTACGCCTGTTCGGGGGCTGGAATATTAGCACCCGTAATACCGTTTAGGGCTAAAATATTAAAGGATATTATGACGAAGTAATAACGTATTAACGGCGGACCTAGAGTTTATAAGGTTTAGATAAAAACGTAATAATAATAAGTTACGGTAAAAGTTTGTTTTTAAAAGGTGCAATAAATTGTTACGGCGTTAATCGTTTTTAAGAGCTGGATAAAGTATTTTGTAATTATACGAAAAAAAAAGAGGAAATTATTTAATAAGCGCGGTACGCTAACAGTTATATAGTGATACGGCTGCTTAGCTAAGCCGTAACGCTAGTACCGTAACATTACCGTTAAATAATATAGGTTAATAAGGCCTTATTTTTATCTTATCTTATATATTAAAACTATTTTACTTTAATAATTTACGGATAACGTAAGTAATATTTTAACTAGCCGAAAATTAAAATTAGGATTTGATAATTATTTTGTCCAAATCGGAATTATTTACGATAATACTTTATTATTATTTTTTATTATCCGAATCCCCAACGTTAATTGTTATTAAAATCTTTATATTTTAATAAATAATACAGTATTTAATTTACCAGTTTTAAGTTTTCTTTATTATTTTTACTAATTTTATAATAAACGGTTCGATTTTATCTTTATTGCATATTTAGTAAACTTTAAATAATAAGGTTTTTTATAATTAATTAGATTAAATTAATTATAGTTGTATATCGTTTAAATATAACGTTATTATAAATTCTTTATCGAAAAATTATTTAGTATTTTTTATTATATTATTCGATTAATATCCGGAATATCCATATTCATTTTAAAAACGACGGTAAATATTATATACTTATAAAATTATTAAACTCTTTTAATTTATCGTATACGTAAATTGAATTTCTGTAAAATACTTTAAAAGTATAAAATTTAATAATACTTTTTATAAATTTAACGAATATTTCCGGTTTATTATAATCTTAATTAAAAAACTTCGAATATATATAAATATTTACCTTATTATTAAAATAAATAATAATTTTTATAATAATAAGTAAACTATTAAATTAGATTTTGAAAGAAGTATTTAATAATTCGAACGTGTTAATTAATAATAACTTTAAATACGTTTAATTCGAACGTTAACTTTTAAATATATAAATAAAAAATATAGTTTTCGGAAGTATTAATATCAAAATTCTGGATTTTTGCCTTATAACTATAATTAATTAAGTTTCCCTTTATATTAAATCTTTTATGCAAGGTTGATATAGGTTCAAGCCTTATTTTCCAGGCTGAGCCAAATATACAGAAAATCATTACACATATAATCCATACGATAGATACTATACCCAGTATCTTCGAATACGATAACTGATTAATGGTCTTTGAGGTGAAGATAGATTATATACCTCAGTCCCATAGAACCTCACTCTGAAGCAGAATGCGTAATAATTATTATATATATAAATTAATATACTGAACTAAGGAAAATAAAACGTAAGTTATAAATATTAATATATTTAAACCGGAAATATTTTTATTTTAATAATAAATATATTTTATTAATAATAACTAAACTATATTATCGTTCGAAAATAAACTTTAATATAATAATTTAAAATTAATCGTTCGATAATGATTTAATATTAAAAAAAATTATATTATTCGGTAATTATACTTTTAAGATCCTTGAATTAAGTTCTTTTCGTTTCCGTAAATTTTAAAATAATAATAAAACATAATATTATTAATATAAAAGTTTGTTATTTCTGTGTTAATTTAATTAAAAACGCGATTTAAATAATTAAAAATTCATTAAAATTTATTTTAATACCGAAAAAGATTTTTAAGTTTTCTGAAAGTTAAATTTTATACCGTATGTATTTATTTTTCTCCATCTAGTATTACTATATCTGTTAAATATAATGCTTAATATAAAACGAATAAACTAATAATATAAATATTTTATAAAGCTATTAAATATATATTTAACGTAAATAAATAAGAGAATTACGTTTATATTAACAAAAAACCAATAAAAATATCGGATAAGGATAGGTACTTCGTTTTAAAAAGTTAAGTTTTCGAAAATTTAAAATATTTACCTTAAAACTTTTAATCCGTTATCTGTATTCGGTTAAATAAAAAAATATACTTCGGGATTTATTATAAATGATTTTAAATTTTTTATATTATTATGTGATTTTATAAAGTTATATTATTATCGTATTAATCAAAAAATGTTAAAGGATGATCATATATACAAAACGAAATTTTTAGCCAAGTTTTCAGGCTCGTAATATTAACCTCGTTTTGATTAAGATTAAATATATATTAAAAAAATAAGAATTTTAAATTTATATTAACTTTTTATAATTATATAACGGATAACGTTAAACTAAATTTATTTTCGATAAATTCGAATTAATAATTTCTAAAATTTTAAATAAGAATATTTAAAATGGAACCGAAAAGTTATAATTTAATATCAGGCCTTATTTTTAAGATTTTGTTATTCTTATAATGCTTCTTTTTAATAGGTTTAGTCGATATATTTTACCCTTATAACTACTTCTTAATTAAAAGCACTAGCCGGGGCCGCGCCGCTTACGGCGCAGCCCCAACCTCAAAAATAGGGCCTGATCTCGATGAAGTAATCGGGTATATCGTGTAGGTGTTAGGGTATATGGGACGGTTGTTATTATAACGGGTGGATTTGAGTGGGTTTTGGGAGGGAATTAATAGGTAAGTGGACCCCTAGGTCCCCCTGTTAGGACGCCGGACTGACTGCCTAAGTAGGGAAGGTCGGGGAGGAATAAAGCCAGCGGCAATATTGAACATGGGTGCTGCGTAACTATCGAAGCTAGCGAGTGGGTTCTTGTCAGTTATTCTGGGGCCACCGCACACCTAATTTAGTATGGGGCATTAGGCGCTCCTATCATAAGCTCGTACTTCTGGCAGGTCTTCTCCGCCCGCATTTGTTAGCCGTCGAGTAACACTGCCATCTAAGTTGTGCTATGCCTAGAATTGGCCTATAAATTTGGAAACTAAGCATATACGAAGCGGCCTCAACGTATACACCGGCGTCGTGGTTCCGGACTGGGAGACGGGGCACGTCAGATGATCCATCATCTTGCATGCCATCTTATACTCCGTACATACATCATAATATTTAGAATGTGATCGACAACTGCTTAATGGCCTAATGGCCTATTAACCATGGGTACATTAGTACATATAACAAAACTAGTGGCTTATAATGTATCAATCGTATCCGCTCCAGGGCTTACATCTATAACAACATTTATATGTATAAGTAACGTTAATATTATGATTTTTCCAAGCTAGCATTAAAGCCCTTTTGCAACCTATTAACTGTTCGTTAATCCTTTAATTATTTATTTTAACCATTTGTAATATATGCAAAGCTTATAACCAGCGAAAGTAATCGCCGTACGCCAAATCTGTTCCTGGATTAAAAGCTTTTCCATATTGCACGTTTTATAGCGATAAAAATAGCTTCAAATTAATAGATTTGATGGATTTATTACTTAACAGCTTCATAAAGCAAAAGTACCGCCTCCTAAGCGACTGTTAGCAACAGTCGCTTAAAAAACGGCACTTTCGTTAATTTCTACCACTAATCTAAACCATTTTAAGGATTCCGATAACTCCGGGTAAAAAGATACATTACTTTGGGTATAAAGGACTTATTTACAACAACCATTCCGAAAACTACACCCAAAATGGGCTAGATTCGGTATTTAGCGTTTTGGCTGAGTCTTTTCTGCCAAGAGGTGGTGGTCAATAGGCCATTAGGCCACTAATTTGTGCCCTTAAGAGCGTTATCGATCACAGCCTAAGTCTTTTACCTTTGCCCTCTAGACTTCTGTACGAAAGTTAACACTGGCCTGCCATAGTGTGGGGCCCAATACTTTCCTAATTTAGATCCGACATCCTGCTTGTCCGGAGGGGATTTCGACCATCTCTTTCCTTACTGGTGGTGATTTAATGTAGTTAGGTAGTGTTACTGGACTCAGATCTAACCTTAAATCTTCTCCTTTATTCACCCGACTTCTCTGTAAACCGATTAGCATCAACTAAGAATCCTCTAGCAACATCATGGGTACCTAAGCATTACCAGGTCTAGATGCCATCTCTAATTGCCGAGTTTATATATCGGGACATCGGAAGCAGAGTTCTGGTCCTTCGTACGACCAAAACGCTATAGTCCAAAACCTCAGGGCTCATGTCCTCGATCTAGACTTTCCGCCCGGGCTTGGCTTCCCGATTGGTTGAATAGAGATACAAAGCTGTTTATGTCGGACTTTCGTAAGAGATGAATTAACAGGGTACAAATTGATTGACATAGCCCTCGAGTTATCGAATGGCTGGAGAGCTTACAGGCTAAACATAGTCAGGCCTGGTGTATCGCATCCTTATTCAGATTTTCGAACGACAATGGCCAAACTCGCGGCTCTCCTCTCAGCCCTGCTGCTGGCTCCAAGCACCCTGGCGGCGACCCCAGGCTGCGGCAAGTCGCCTCCATCGAGTGGCACCAAGACCATCAACAATAGGCAATATGTCCTCCAGGTGCCCGCCAACTACGACCCAAATAAGGAGTACAAGCTCATTTTTGGCTTCCACTGGCTCGGCGGATCCATGAACAACGTCGCCCCTGGGTACTACGGTCTGCGCGCCCTGGCAGGCGAGTCGGCCGTCTTTGTCGCGCCGCAGGGATTAAACAATGGCTGGGCCAACGGCGGCGGGTCTGACGTGACCCTTGTTGATCAGATTATTTCCCAGATTGAAAATCAGCTCTGCATCGACCAGAGCCAGCGCTTTGCCACTGGTTTCAGCTATGGTGGTGCTATGTCGTATGCGGTTGCCTGTGCCCGGCCTAGTAAGTGGTAATGCTATCATTGGATAGAGAGGGACTTTCGTTGCTATTTCCCATGATGTGAGTCGGAATACACTAACCGCCAATTTCCTCTTGCACAGATGTCTTCCGCGCTGTGTCCGTCATTGCTGGTGCTCAGCTCAGTGGTTGCTCCGGCGGAAACACTCCCGTGGCCTACCTTGGCATCCACGGCGTCGCCGACGACGTCCTCCCAATCGCCCGCGGCAGGGAGCTGCGTGATAGATACCTCCGGGTCAATGGTTGCCAGTCCGCCAATGCTCCGGAGCCTCCGGCCGGGTCGAATCGCCACATTAAGACGACGTACACTTGCTCTAATCAGCCGGTCTGGTGGATCGGCCATAGCGGCGGACATGTCGGCGACGCCAACGATTCCCAAGGCAACTGGATGGCCCGCGAGACGTGGGCATTCTTTACTCAGCTCGGCGGTGGCGGCCCTGGCAACCCCGGCAACCCTGGCAACCCCGGCAACCCCGGCAACCCCAATCCAACCTGCGCCGCTAAATGGGGCCAGTGTGGTGGTCAAGGATGGACTGGGCCAACTTGCTGCCAGTCCGGAAGCACTTGCCAAGCACAGAACCAGTGGTACTCGCAGTGCATTTAAGTGGCGGTTGAAGGATTAACTATATATGTGCTTATAAGTAAGGGAGAAGGAACCTATTCGAAATATCAATGCGATGGAAACACTGATGAAACAGCGTTATAGTAAAATCCCCCCACTACAAGACCTATGATCCCAATTTCAATATATGCATAAGAAAAATGGATTTGGCTCTAATTTCTTTATCTATCGCGCGATACTATCAAATCAAAGTCACTCCTTATCCTTGCACTTTACGTTGAAAATTTTCCGTTAGTGGTACGAAGCTTAGAAGTGATTCTCTTTGTTCAGCCTTTGATGCCCTCCTATAGCTTCGGGGCAGTTCGGTTACATTCAAAGTGTATTTTTATGGCACGTGCCAACCCTGTCAATCAGCAAGACAGAAGTGGAACTGCTGATGCTGATAACTCCACTGTTTTGAGTTTCGCTTCAGTCGGTTGATATGAACGAACGGGTATAAGTTATTTTCGCTGACAGCTGGGAACTTCGTCCGTTGACGGCGACGTTTTCTGTATTACCACCATGATTATCGATCGCGAAGAGCATTGAATACCATTACGAGATTGCAAAGCGACAGTTACGGAGGTCCTAATCTATGGCGTCATCAAGATATACAGCAAAAAGGACTGCTTAGGGCTCTTTAGGGCTAGCAACAGGCTCCTAAAGCTGTCCGCGCGTTATCAATCATCCGTTTCAACCGCTCGAAAGGTGTTGAAGTTGAAGTGGGGGATTTCCAACAAAATGATTAAAGATTATTGGTCCGAGCCTGCCAAGAAAGACCAGCAATTTTCAGTCAAAAAAAGTGGAGTTGCTGATGCTGATGGACCCGAGCGGTTTGTTGATGATGAAGTTGATTCCCCACAAATATGCGATTTTTAAGTTAACCGAACTGCTTCAGGCACTTGATCAAAGGTGTTGGCAGATTTCAATAATAAAGGCGGATGCAGCTGGCGGTAACGAGTGGCGCTGCGGCCATATAAGAAATGATGTAATTGGTACACCCAACCCCGCACACGTAAGGTTTGACCAGCAGGTGGCGAATACAGTAGGGCCGAAAGGCTTGGCAGGCTCCCAGAACGAATAGGGAAGAGGCTTGGCTAGAGATGGAAACCAATGGGAAGGGCAGAGCTGGGCAAGCGAATGGGAGCAGGAGTTGACGACCAATCAGGAGTCGGGTTGGCGGGAATTTCGGCAGTGAGTTCCCCGCTTTCTGACAGGGGGATGGCGCGGGGTTGTAAACCCTTCCACTCCGTTCCTTCGTTTTAGGGCATAGACATGGCGGACAGCAGGAGGTATCGCGAGCAAATTCATGAATCCTCATTAAACTATTGTTCATCAAACATCCAATTAACATGTCGCTCAACAAAATCACTACCTGCTTGTGGTTCGACGGTCAAGCAGAAGAAGCGGCCAACCTCTATATATCTATCTTCAAGAACTCGAAGATCACGCATGCACAACGGTACACCGAGGTGGGCCAGGAAATTCATGGGCAGGAGCCGGGGAGCCTCATGGTCATCGGTTTCGAGCTGAATGGGCATCCATTTGTGGGCCTGAACGGCGGACCTCTGTTCAAATTCAGCGAAGCGATTTCCTTCCAGATTGATTGTGCCAACCAGGAAGAGGTTGATTATTACTGGGAGAAGCTTGGGGCAGGCGGCGACGAGGCGAAACGTCAGTGCGGCTGGTTGTCTGATAAATTTGGTGTGTCGTGGCAGGTCGTCCCAAAGGCGTTAAAGGAGATGCTTCACAATCCTGATAACGAGAAGGTGAAACGAGTGACGGTCGCAATGATGGCGATGAAGAAGTTGGATATCGCGGAACTGCAAAAGGCGTTTGAAGGTTAAGGCAAGGTGCTCGTTCTATGTAGCAGAGCAATATCGAAGGTGAGTGCTACTGACCTCTTTACCGGGTTGCAAACTCGGTGTTTCGGTTGGGGCTTAGCTTCGGCTAATAGAGCATATAGCACATACAGGTCGTAGGGGTATTTGCAGTTAGTTACGGCCACTGCCCCGTAATATTCCCTAAACAGCTATTATGTATACTCCCGTATAATTTGTATGCGAAAATACCTTTATCAGTTTATATGCTGTTTTTTTTTTTCTTTTTTGACGCAGCCTGTTAACTATTCTATTTATAAAAAGCCTTCGGTAGCTTTAAACGGCCGCAAGGAAATCAAAGGGTTTTAATAAAACGACGTATTATACGGACCGGTTAAAATAAATCCTTAAACGGGTTAAGGTTTTCATAACGGAATTATAAGACCGGTATATAAAATAAATTAATCGATATCGTTTTAAACGTCAGTACGTTAAACGGAAAAAAAACCTGTATAAATGAATATACGGTATATAAAATTAAATAAATTTAATAATAAACCTAATATTATAACCTAAGGGCTTGGCCTAAAAACAAACGGTCGGGGAGTTTAGAACATATCCCCGACGTAGGTCCCGGATTACGTAACTGGCTTAAAGGTTTTAAAAGTTTTAGCACTTTAAGTCCTTTAAACTTACGATAAGTTTAAAGGTCTTAATAAATTTAAAGATTTAAACTATTTAAATACCTTAAGTTAAAAATAATATATATACTTTTATTATTTTTTATAATTTAAATAATACCAGTTTATAATATAATTTAATTAATTAAATTATTTTTAATATTTATTATTATTAAACGTAATTATATTTTTAATTTATTATTTAAATTTTTATAATATTTTTATTAATATAAATTAAACGATTAAGATTTAATAATTAATTAAGTTAATTAACCGTTATACGTTATAAGTTTTTATTTAATAATATCGTTAAATTTTAAATAATATATTATAACGTTAATATATCGGATATTTAAAAATTTATTACGTAATAATATAAAAATAAGGTTAAAAAATTCGAAAAAGTTATTTAATTTTTTAAAATTTAAATTAATATTATTCGGATTAACGAAATTAAAATTAAAGTTAAAAAATCCGAACTTTACGATAAAAAAATAATATATAAAATTTTCTTATCCAAATACGAATGAATTTCTGTTTCGAAAAAATTATTAATAAAGCCGATAAAATCCTTACAGTTAGGGCGTTTTTAAATTTTTTTTTTTTAAATTGGTTTAAGTTTATTTTACGAAATTACCTAGAAAATAAAAAGTTTGATTAATAACAAATTACTAAAATCCTTTTTTAATATTATATTAATTTCGAAAAAAAATTAAAAATTAATTGCGAAAATTTAAATAAAAAAGATTATAATATATAAAAGTTTCGATTTAAAATAAAAAAAAATTAACGTTTAAATACGTAATAACGTTTAAAAACTTTATAGTTAAAACAGAATAAGTAAACGAAAAAAACGATAACTTAATTAATATTTTTTATAAAAATTTAAAAAATAACGTTAAGAACAAGATTATCATAATAACGCGTTATATTACTTTAAATAAATATATCGTAAAAGCCGTAAAAATCGATAATTAATAATACGAACGACGACAGGAACGAAAGGGATAATTTATTACCAAACCCAAATTTATAAAAATTAATTAAAACAGCAAGTACGATATACCTTTTATTACTTACGGAATAATACCAGAACCTATGGAATTAAGGACCGTATAAAAGAAAAATTAGAGCTAAATTAAATATTATAACGGCGACAAAATAGGCCATGTTAAAAGTTAATATAAGGCCCTTAAAAGATAACGTAACGGTTGGACCCCGGTACCCGAAAAACGACCAGGAGATAGGAATAATAAGCCCGTAATTTTTAGTATGGTTAGAAAAAGGGAAAATTTTAACCTACCCCTAAAAGTACGAAAAAGGTTACGAAACGTAAAAATATTTTTCCAAACCGTAATTATACGATAACGTACCGTTACATCTAGTCCAATAATTACCTAATAACTATAAAAACATAAGGGATAAAAAAAATTAATATCAAAAAAATTAATATCTCGTATATAAAAAAAAAATAATAACGATAAGAGTAATAAGAATTAAATAAATAAATCAAAAAATACTAAGGTTCGAACGAAACATTATATCCGGGAGAACCCGATCGATATGGGATATTATATACCATCCATTATAAAAAAACTTATTATCCGTAATACGAAAAATAACAAAAATATATTTAACAACGAATTACGCGCATATATAAATAAAAATTCGATTTCCATACCCAAACTGGAAGCGACCCCAAAAACTAAAAATAATATAAATATTTACGTATTACGGCTATATAAAATAACATCGACGTTATTATAACGCTAGGAAGCTGGCCAAAAGGAAAAAATTGCCCCAAATAAGACCTTATATACCATTACAAATAGTATAATTATAAAACGTAAATAAAATGGATTTATCAAATAATAATAAAGGCTTAAAGGGAAGTGGTAAATAACTTACATTTCCGACGCGTTTATGCCGATAAGTACGAAAAAAAAGGAAAAATAAAAAAAGAAAATCAGAAAATGCCTGATAAAAATGGCCCAGTACTATACCCAGTACCAAGAACGTTAAAGGTATTAAAATTGACTAATAATAACGATAAGCGAAAAATAGGTTATAATAATAAGTTGATCGGAAAAAGCCGAAACCTTTAAAAAATAAATTATTAACTTAACGAATTAAGTAAAGTAATATAAAAAAAGATCTTCGAATTAAAGATTTAATTATACCGATAAAAAAAAATTAAAACGATTATAGGTATGATCCCTAAAAAAAAACGTTACCTATAAAAAAGTTAGGGGCTGGCAAAAACGAAAGGAATTAATATATATCCTTTAAAAAAACTTTATATCCGATAGTAAACAAATTTTTTTTTATTATAATCGAAATACGAATTAGGAAAAAATCGTATACCGTTATAATAAATTACGGAAACGACCCGAATTATATTAAATTAAAGGTAATTAAAGAATTACGTTTGTTATAAAAGGATAAAACCGAACCTTACGAAATTAAGAATATAAAAAGTATCAAATATACTTATAATAACGGATAGGTTAACTGCAAAATTAAATATTTTGAAACTTATATTTAAGGACGAAAATAAATTATTAATTTCGGTATTATTTTAATACGAAATTACGACATAATTTTCGGTAAAAAATGGTTATATTAATATAACCCCTTAATTGATTAAAAAATTAGCTAGGTAAAATTCATTTGATTTTCCATCGTCGAGAACGGCTTAAAAACGATTTTATCATTTAATTAATAATAATAACGGTAAATGTAAATATAAAAATATAATAAATACCATATTACCTAAGAAATATAATATATATAAATAAATGGGTAAAATAAATATATACGACGCGTTATTACTATAATTAAAGCATAACTATACGAAATAAACGACGATCTATAGCACCAGCTCCAAAACACAGAGGGAATAATTAAAATATTATCATAATATTATAAATACGAATAACTTTTTAAGGAATAAATCGAAATAGAATTACCAGAATATAGGAAATAAAATCATAAAATAATTTTCAAAGATAATAAAACCATTATTTTTTATCTTATATATAACCTAAATTAATGGAAATTATACGTATTACGCAAATATTTTAAAAAAAATTACGTAAAAAATATATTAACCGTTTTAAGTTACTAATAAGATACTTTATATTTTTCGTACTAAAAAAAACTAAAACATTACGGCTAATAATCGATTACCGATAATTAAACGATATTACGGTAAGAAATCGTGTATTTCTATCTCTAATTATTAAAATAAAAAATCGCTTTTACGGAACCAGGTAATTTATTATCTTAAACCTACGAAACGGATATAATTTAATTCCTATTAAATTAAAAAACGAATAAAAGATAACCTTTAAACCGAATACGGGGTATACGAATATCTAGTAATATTATTTAAACTTATTAACATATTCGTAACGTTCTAAAAAATGGTTAATTACGTATTACGCGAATATTTTGATATTTTTATTTATTCGCATTCAGAAAAAAATACGAAAAACATATCCATAAAGTTTTTTATGTTTTACAAAACGTTAATTTTTTAATTAACGCCGAAAAAAAAACGAATTCCAGAAATAAAAAATACCGTACTTAAAATACGTTATTATCCAGGGATATATTAAAATAAATCCTAAAATAATAATAATAATTCAAAAATGGAAAGTATTTATTATAGTTACCGAAATTCAAACTTTTTTAAAATTCGTTACTTACTACCAGAAATTTATTCGTAACTTTAGCAAAATTATTATACCTTTATCTAACTTAATTAAAAAAAGACCGAATTTTAATAAATAACCGAAATAAAAAAAGCTTTTTAAAAAATTAAAAAAACCATTATTAGCAAGATAATATAAATTACATATAACTCAAATCGTTTTATGAAACTAAAAACCGATATTTCGGTTTATGCATTAAACGTAATAATTGGATATAAAAACGATTAAGGTAACTTATATTTTATTATATTTTATTCTTATAAATTAAAAGGAATTAAACTGAATTAAAGTTATCGTAAATTTTTTTTTTAATTGTTATTAATACTTTTAAGGAATTTAAATATTACCTTAAAGGAATTTATATTAGGTTAAAATATATACAAATTATAAAAACCTTACCCGGTTTACTATTATCCGAAAACTAATAAAACGATAATTCCGTTACGAAAAATATCTTTCGAAATTTAATTTCGTTATTATTTATAAAAAATCATTAAAAAATAATAAAGCAAACGTTTTTAATAAACGACCGGATTTAAATTTTTTTTAAGGTTTTATATTAAGTATTTAACTTAACAAAAAAAGATATATAAAATTACAGCAAATTGTAACAATAAAAAAAATAATACTTAATTTATACCAAGAAATTTAATAATATAACGATCAGTTATTAAAAAATAAGGAAACCGATAAAATGTAACGAACCTATTATATATCCACCTGGAGGTATAAGCAGTATCCGAAATGGGGTTCTTAATTTGCAGGTAACAATAACATAATGAATAAGGTATCCGTTAAAAAGATTTGCGGACTTTTTCCTTAACTAAAAAACGGTATAGTTACCTTTGGTTAAAAATTTAGATTAATAGTTAAAAAGCGAAATTAAACAGGTATTATTTACATAAAAAATTGATCGTTATATATCCTTCCTGGATTTTAATAAGTATGTCGTAAATTTACGTAATTTATATAATTTATATGATTTGGGTTAAATTATTTAAATTACTTAAATCCATTAAATTATTAAAACTTTAACGCGGGGAAGCCAAGTTTTTCTTTACCTGAGGTTTGCCCGGTCGGAATCTTTTTTAAGGATTTCCGAAAATAAGTTTTTTTAAGATAAGAACCCTTATCCCTATACCGTAATATTATTTTCCTTTTCCAAAAATCTTTGTTTTAAAGATAAAAATCGTAAATAATCTTTTTTTGTTTTTGTTCGGAGGGGTTTTCTGTAACTTTTTAGCTAACTTTATTATAACAGGTCGAATTAAAAAAGAAAAAAGAAAATTACGACTGTACAAAAAAAAATTTCGTATTATCCGTATAAAGAATATTAAAAAATTTAGTTTAAAAATTAACTTTTGTTCGAATTACGTTTATTTCAAAAAAATTAAATATTTTTTCGTAATAAGTATTTTAAGTTATAATTATTATATTCGTCGATAGCGTTTAGCATATAACGTACTGGAAATAAACTTTTTATTTAAGATCGGGAAAAAATACGATCGTTTGTAAAAAAAGTAGCGCGAAATAAAGAATACTTTAATAACGTATTAAGAATTTATAAGGATATAACAAAAGTCGGCTGAACAAAAAATAAAAGAATTCGTTAGTCGATTAAAACGTTTTCGTTTTTAATAGGAAGTTTTAAAAAAGAAGATCGTTATTATTTTAAAGGAAAAATTTAAATAAAATTAATTAAAAGATTAAGAAAAGGTAAAAAAAAAGTAACGTTATATAAAGGCGGAATAAGCGTAACTTGCTTTTAAAATAAATGCCGTAATAGAAACGTTTATTTTTTTCGGATAAAACGCCGAAAGTTTGGATTTAGGCAGAGAACCGTTATCGTCCGTAACTTTGGCCATATTGGAAATGGTCGGTTAAGATTTTGCCGATAAAAATCCTTAACCAGGTTTATTATATTCGTTAAGTACTTAAATAATTCCTATATGTTATCTTCAGGTAGGTAACTTATTTATTTAATTAAGTATTAAGTTTTGTTTTTAACCGTTTTAAAGTCCAGGATCTTTTCGATTTCGTATTCGTTATCGTTTTTTTCGATCTTAAGGTTTTTTTTAAACGGGACGTTTTTCGGGGCTGGTTTTAATAAGGAAATATAAAATATAAGGTATATTTTTATGGTTTTGGGTAATGATAGTTTGTAATTAATTTTTAAAATAATTTTTTTAATTTTAAACGGATTAAGTTTTTTAAAATCAAGTTTGTTGCTGGGCCTTTTTGTTTTAATTTGGGAAAGGTTTAATATCGCGTTTTGTTTTTGGCGTAATAAGTAAACCTTATTTTCTTTCTTTAAAATTAATTCTTTAATTCTTTTTTTATTATAATATTAAGCCATTTTTTGTTACAAAAATTATAACTTGGTTTAAAATTAAATTTGTATAATTTTAATTTTTGTTACCATAATTTCCGTTCGTAAAATTATAATAATAATAATTAAGGCCTTACGTATCGATTATTCCGGTCGTTAGGTTATTACGTTATATTTATATATAGCTATATAAGGTAATATGCCCATATCCTCATTAACGGACGTATTATAGGTTATTTATGTAAATAATAAAAATTCGACCTAATTATCCTGTTAATAATTAACGTAGCTTTAAAGGTATTATTTTAAGGTTTAATTTAATCGTTCCGTTTAATTATCCGTTTAAGGGTAATAGGTTGTCGAAAACCTAAGTTTAGTACCGATTTGCTTGAAAAAACTAGTACCGAATTTGGAAGTAAAAAACTTATTTCGATTAAAAATGATTTTTTCTGGTATTCCGTATTTGTCGAGATAATATCGAATAAAAACGTAAGTTAATTATTTTGTTATTAGAGTTTTTTTAAAAGATAAGAAGTACTTATATTTAATAAATTTATTAACGATTACCTATACCGTATTATACTTAACTTTAATAATAAGGTTTTTTGATATAAGGAAACCAGTAATAAAGTTCTAAATTATGGTATTTTATATTTTATTAAGTATTTTTGTAAGTTATAATAAGTTATACGGTTTGTAACGGGCTATTTTAACCTTATTGCAAACGTTATAATCCTTAATTACTTATTTAACGGTTTAACGGAATTTTAGAAAGTCGTATTTTTTTTGAAGTCGTTTAATAATTTTAAATATTTCCTGATATCCGTATAAGGAATTTTCGTAAAGTTTTTGGACGAACTTTTTTTGTTATTAACGGGGGATATAAATTTTGTTACGAAATAACAGTTAGTTTTTATTATTTCCTTTTAATTATTTAATTTCCTTTCGTTTTTCCGGATCGTAAGAACTTTTAAATTAGGCTAATTCCTTTAAAATGGGCTATTTTAGGGTTATATATAACTATATTATCCTATCGTTTTTATAATATAATATTTATATATAACGTTTAAAAATTTTAAAATCGTAATTTCCTTTTCGGTTTAAAATATCTGCTTAAGTATTTTCTTTACCTTTAATATGGTAAATTTTAAAATTAAACTTAGATAAGAAAATTATTTAATTTTTATAGCATTTATTTAGTTCCTGGGTAGTTATAAATCTGGTAAAATTTTTATGGTCTAAATAAATGTTAAATAATTTTTTGGTTTTATTAAGGAATGGTTTCTATTTCTTAAATGCTAAAATAATCGTTAATAATTCCTTATCGTAAATAAAATATTTAAATTCTGCGTTTTTAAAGGTTTTAAAAAAGTATATTATTAAATATTACTTTTTATTATCCTTAAGTTATTTTAAAACTATTTTAAGGGCGTAATCTAAAGCGTTTGTTTTAAGTTATTTCTTTTTGTTATAATTTGGTAGTTTAATTACCGGAACGCTAATAATTTTATTTTTAATTTTTCGGAAAACTTTTTTTACTTTTTTTAAAAGTTCGAATTTTTTTTTAACGTATTCCTTGGTAATAAATTTAATTAAGGGGTTAATAAGTTTACCGTAATCCTGGATTAAGGGTCGTACGTAACCGGTAAATCCCAAAAATTAGCAAATATTAATAACAATAACTTTATCAGAAATTAACCAATTTTTAACAATTTTTAATTTGGAATCCTGGATTTAAATTTATCCTAGGGTAATAATAAAACTTAAAAAGTTTAGCTTTTAGGTATACCAAACGTTTTTTTTTGCGTTTATTAACAGATTAACCTTTTCGAAGGCTTCCAATACTTAAGTAATATATTTCTTATATTTTTTTAAGGTTTTTAAGTAAATAAAAATATCGTCCAAATAAACGAAAACGAATTTATTTAAAAACTTCCGTAAGATAATGGTAAATATGTACTAAAAGCTGGCTGGAACGTTAGTTAAGCCCTAGGGCATAACCTTATATTCATAATGGCTATAAATAATCCTAAAAGCAGTTTTTTATTTTTCGCCTTTAATTATTCGAATTAAATAATAACCGTTTAATAAGTTTAAAATTATAAATTATTTAACTTTGTTAATATTTTCCCTTATGGTATTTATTAATATTAAAGGATATCCATTTTTGATAATAATATCGTTAAATTATTTATAATTATGAATTCGTTAATATATTAAATTTCCATCTTTATTAATTCGAATTTTGCCATCTTTTATTTTTGGTATTATTATAACTGGATATCCTATAAATAATTCGGATTTTTATATGTAACCTTTTTTAAGGTCTCGTTAAAGATTTTTCCAAAAAGTTTTAATTTTTTCGGGGTTTATATAATAAATTTAATAAAGCTTTAAGTAATATCCTTTTTTAATAGGAATCCGATGGTTTTATTGGTTATGGTTAAATAATTCCTTTCGAATCCGTTCCTTAAATAACCTTTTAAACCGTTAATATTTAAGGGGTACTGTTGTTATGGGGTTAGAAACCTTAACTTTTTTGATTACGTAATAGATTTTATAGGATTCTTTTTAAGAATTATCTTATAAAAATATTTATTTTTTTTAGTTAATACGTAAATTGCTGGAACGAAATTACGGTATTCCTAAAATAATATCGTATCCTGAAATGTCGGCGATGTCGAAAATAATTCGTTTTAAATATCCTTATATTTGGACCTCGAATTTTTCCGTTTTTCGAAGGACTTAACCGTTATCGTAGGTGGATAAGTTTTTATTTACCGTTTGTAACTTATAGGATTATTATTTATATTTTTAAGGGATCCGACATTTTTCGATTACCTTAAAAGAAATAAAGTTTTTTTTTGTTCCGGAATCGATTATAGCATTAAATGTTTCGTTTTTATAATAAATGGGAATTTCGATCTAATTCCGTATTCCTTTTTATGCTTCGTATAAGGTTTTGTATATGGGGGTTTTTCGGTACCTTACTTTCGAAGGCCTTTATAATTTTTTAACTGATAAATTTTAGGGGTTAAAAAGCGTTTTTATTTGCGTACCTTTTTGGTTGCATGCTTAATATAATGGTTATCCATATATTTGAACCATTTTTTATTGCCAAGTTAGCACTTAAAAATAATTATTTTTTTTTAACTTTTCCTTAGGTTTTATATTTTATAAATTATAAGGTTAAAAGGGTAAACTTTCGAAAGGGATATTTCCATAGTTAGGAAATCGTACTTGTCGTATGGTATTAATGCGTAATATAAACATTTTTACGTTATGGTTTTTTAACTTTACTTTAATTTAGGGTATAGGTAATAAAACCTAGGGTAATCTGGCCATTAAGGGGTTTTTATGCATTTATACTTTTCGTTTAATTCTGTAGGTATTTCTTTATTATATCCTGGCCAAAAGTTGTTATCTTTTTTGGCGCATTAATAAGTAAGGCAGTTATAATCATAATAAGTAATAAAATGCAAAAGCTTATAATCGTTTGTTGGTTTGGGGTATATAGTATATTCCGGAAGAATATAATATTCGGAGAATAATTATCCATAATTATCGAAATCTTTTCGTAACTAACCGTTTTGGTTATATATTTTATATTCCTATATATCGAAATAATAAATATATCCTAATATAATAATTACCTTGGAATTTGTTCGTCCTGGATAATATTTGTAAGCTTTAGTTATAACATTTTTGCAAATAGTATAATTTTTATTTTCTGGGTCGTTATTCTTAACCTTATTAATCGTAATAATAATAAACTTCTAATTGGTAAAAATAACGCTTATTTCCCTTTTATCCTTTTTTTTATTATTTATATCTTTTTCGGCCGCGCGGACTTTTTTTTTGGGCTATAGGATTTTTCCTTTTTAAGGATTCCCCTTTTTTGGTAAAAAGTGATATTCGCTTTTAAAATAACTTTTTTTGCCGTAATTAAAATATTTAACTTTGGATTTATTTTTTTTGGATTCCGTTAAAACAATATTAACTTCCTTTTAAGATCTGTTTTTTGGTTTTTTGTTACTACTGGAACGTTTATTACCATTTCGTCTACCGGTACCTTTCTTTTTAAGGTATCGATCAAAAATACGTCGGTTGGAAATAATAACTTTATCGATATATTTTTTAAAAGGTTTTTCCTTAAAAATTTTAAATATTTCGTTTTTAACTTATTTTTTTAAGTTATTATAAAAAAAAAAATAACGCTTTTTCCGATAGTTTAAAGATAACTGCTAATTAATTAAATTCAATTACGTACTTTGTAATAAACGTAATTTGTTTTAAGTTATGCATTTTTTTAATTACATGTTATTATTTATCGGTATTTCCGTACAAAGTTTATATTCGTTTTTTAAAGTATTTATAATCGTTAAAAACGTAATTAATAACATCTAGGTAATTATCGGAGGAATATATTAAATAGTTACTAAAAATAGGTTCGAATTAATCGAATACTTTTCCGGCAAGTAGTTGGAAAATGATTATAACTTTCTGGTAATCCTCCGTTAAAAAATTTTTATATTACTTAAAATAAAGCCTGGCCTTAATTAAGAATCTTTTTATATCCGTAATTCCATTATAAGGTTTAGAAATAATTAACTTATAACCCTTAATATTAGGTATTTTATGATAAGCAGGAAAAGATATAATTCCTTTTCGATCGCGATTAAATAACGAAAAGGTAAAAGTTCGTAAATAAATAGCAGGCGTTTTAAAAAAAGGTATTCGAATTTTTAAGGCCGCAAAAACCTTTTTTAACTATTAAACGAATTTAGCGTTTTTTTTCTGGAATTTTACGATTTTTTCGGCCATAAGGTCTAATCGTTAGTTAATCGTAAGTTCTTTTTTTTTCCCGTATTTACGGTAAGGATTTCCTTAACCTTTTTTTCGTAATTTAATTTTTTAGGTCGCATTTTGATAATTTCCTTTATTTCCTTAAGGGTAAAGGTTAATTACTATTAAAAAAAAGAAAACTTTTTTTGGCCTTTAGCTTTAATAACCTTTAGTAACATATTATCGATTAACTGAAAAATTTTTTTAATAAAAAATAAATTATGTAATCCGGTTATTAATCCTTTATTAGCTAATAACGGAGATTAAATATGTTATTTATTTACTAAACGTCGTTCTGTAATATTATTTTTACTAAATTTAAAAATACTTATATCTAATTAAACCTTAAATTATTTGTTAACTATTAATTAAAAAGTTATTAAAATATAACGAACCTGTTATATATCCACCTGGAAATATAAGTAATATCCGAAATAAAGTTTTTAATTTGCAAGTAATAATAACATAATAAATAAGATATCCGTTAAAAAAATTTACGGATTTTTCCTTTAATTAAAAAACGGTATAATTACCTTTAATTAAAAGCTTAAATTAATAATTAAAAAACGAAACTAAATAAATATTATTTATATAAAAAACTAATCGTTATATATCCTTTTTAAATTTTAATAAATATGTTATAAATTTACGTAATTTATATAATCTATATAATCTGGATTAGATTACTTAAATTATTTAGATCCATTAAATCATTAAAACCTTAGCGCGGGGAAGCCAAGCTTTTCCTCGCCCGAGGTTTGCCCGGTCGGAGTCTCTCTTAAGGACCTCCGAGGACAGGTTTTTCCAAGACAGGAACCCCTGTCCCTGCACCGTAACATAAAACCCAAATACTAAAAAAGTACCAAAAGAATTAAGACGCAAAATATACGAATACTAATTATACGGATACCTTAAAATCTATAAAATATTAAAAAGGCTATAACGCGCATATTACTTCCTTAAAATAAAATTAATAATAAAAAAGATTTTACGGGAATATAATTTATACAACAAAATTAAAATACGACTTTATAAACCATAAGGAAAACTGTAACTATTACTAGTTATAAAACGACCATAAGATTTAATTACTTCCGATTTTATTACCAAATTATTACTATCAAAAAACCTAATAACGGGCATATATTACGATAAGATTTTTATAATCGTAAATCGATTTATAAAACTTTCTTTTTTCCTATTATTTAAGAAAAATATGAACGTAAAATAATTAACGTACGTTTTTTTTTAATATTTTATTAATATATACGGATTTTTAATAAAAATAATATCCGATAAAGGTATTATATTTACTTTAAAATTTTACCAAAGGTTTATAACATAATTAAATATAAACTATAAATTTTCGAATGGTTTTAAATTATAAACGGATGGCCAGATAAAAAAGAAATTAAACATTTAAAATTAATTTACGGTATGATATTAATTATAAATAAAATAATTAAATCCAAAAGTTATTAATAAGTTAAATAACGTATAATACAAATTATTACGAAAATATTAAAATAATATCAACTAACGTTAATTTTGGTTTTATACTGAAAATTTACCGAAACTTTAAAAAAAAGGATTAATTAATATTAAAATAATTCTCACTTTAAAATAATTAAGATAATTATATGCAAAAATAAAAACAAAATTTCAATTCGTACGTACTTAAATATAAAAATATTATAACTAAAAAAATTAAAAATATTAATTTTCCAAAAGGGAAAAATGGTTTACCTAATTACCAAAAATATTTAAACCAAACGACAATAAAAAATCGATTTTAAATATATTAAACCGTCAGTCTGCTTCAGAATAAGGTTCTATGGGACTGATGTATACAATCTATCTTAACCGTGAAAACCATTAATCAGTCATCGTGTTCGAAGATACTGGGTATAGTATCTATCGTGTGGATAATATGTGTAATAATTTTCTGTGTATTTAGCTCAGCCTGGAAAATAAGGCTTGAACCTATATCAACCTTGCAAATATATTAAACCGTATAAAATTAAAAAAAACAATTAAAAATGAATTACCAATTAAAACTACGCCCCAAAGTTAAATTCCACCCGATTTTCTATAGATCTTTTATTAAAATTAACAACGGACATAATTTAAATCCATACGGGATAAAAAAAAGGTAACAAAAAACGTACCAATCTGGAAGATAAAAAACGTTTTCGATAATAAAACAAAAAACGGAAAAAGGTAGCATTTAATTAGGTGGAAAAATTACCTAAAGTTAAAAAATATTTAAAAACTTACGGAAAACCTTATGAAAGCCTAACGCCTATTAAAAAGTTTTTATTAATGATACCGGAAGCGCCAGAATTAAGTATATCCTAGTTTAATAGCTCATTAACGGAAAAAACGGCCTGTACGGAAACGGCCAGTTCGGTTTTTAATTATTATTACGTTTTTTTTAACCGTTTAAAATCTTTTATTATTCGCGCACCCTAAATACCATAACGTAATATTTTAATCTTACGACTGCATAAAAGCTTACGTTATTTTTAAAAACGGTCCAACTTATTAACGGCAAAACTAAAAAATTTTCACACTTATTTTTTTCGTGCTTTAAACGTTTTTTTTTCGTCCAGAAACCGTTAATATTTAAAAACAAAAAAAAGAAATAAATTACAAAAACTATTATGCTCGATATAACGAAAATACTTCCTAAAGTCCGGATAAACCTTACAAACCTTTTATTCAAATTTGCAACAAAAATACGAAATATGGAAAAATATGATAAAATTAAAACGTAATTACGCTTAAATCTTTTTTATTTCTTACTACGCTTAAATATAACGATTAAAATAACCCAAAAATAATATATAAAAGGAAAAACTACTTACCAAATAAATACGATAAGTAAATAAATTTTTAAAGGCAAAAGTCCTAGAAAAAGGAAATCGTATCATAAGCTAAAAATTTGGCCTAAAAATAAACGGTCGGAAAGTTTAAAACTTATTTCCGACGTAGGTCCCGGATTCCGTAATTAACTTAAAAGGTTTAAAAACTTTATCGCTTTAAGCCCTTTAAACTAATAATAGGCTTAAAGGTTTTAATAAGCTTAAGAGTTTAAGTCGTTTAAATACCTTAAGCCAAAAGTAACATATATATGTTCGTTATTTTGCTATAATCCAGATAATCCCAGTTTATAATATAATTTGGTTACCTAGATTACCTTTAATATCTGCTATTACCAGACGTAATTATAATTCTAATTTATTGCTTAAATTCCCATAGCACTACTGCCAAGATAAACCGTACGATTAGGGTTTAATAGTTGGTTAAGCTAGTCAACCGTTATACTTAATAATAAATTAATAAACCTTTTTACCATTACCAAAATATATTTTTACTCAGTTACCGTAAAATTATTAACGTATTATAAATTAATTCCGGGTTTTTAAATTTCTTTAATCCAATACCATAAACCGGGCCTATTAAAAAAATATTAACGTAACATAAAATAATAATACGAAAAACGTTATTATTACGAACGTTAATAATTAAAGAAACGTTAAACAATATTTCCAAAGATTTTTAATTCCAAAAATATTAAATGAAGCCTTAAATATACAGTTAAATAACCGTATCCGTACGGTTTTACCTAAAAACCGGCTAAAACCCTTTAAAAACACGATGCGGATATAACGGAATTACATAAAAATAACTTTAATAAACCTAAACCGCTCTATTAATTAAAAACTTGATAAGAAATAAAGGCCTTAACCGCGGCCAAAATATAGAATGTTGATAGAAAAATAACATAAAGTAAACGAAAACATAATAAAAAGATTTAATTAAACCGACGCCGCGGTAATATTACGATAATAGCCATATTATATTAAATTACAAAGAATTATGAATATAAATTTTATTAATATCCGGAAACTACGGGTATTACAACTATAAAACAAGCAGCAAAATAACGGCATATTAATAAAATAATTACGTAATAATAACAATACTTAATCCCCCTTAAAAAACGTTAAGTTAATAACTTAATAATAATTAAACGTTATCGAAACGTACGGAAAATAACGTTATATAAACCGTTACTTAAACGGAACCCAAAACGAAAATAATTATAATAATTATCTTATTTCGGAATATACGTTTAAATAACGCCCAGAATTAATAACTTTCGTTACGTGGTACCAAACGGTACTTCATAGTTTTTTTTAGCGACGATTTAAACGTCGGTTTAATAATGATACGTTAACAATACGATAATATAACGCATATTAAACGATATATTTCCGGCGTTTTGAACGGAACAAAAATAATATACCTATATAAAAGTACGGTAAACGGTTATATAAGTAAAATAATTAATAGGGTTGTTTTTAAAAATAACGTTAATAACGTAATTAAAATTATAAAATAGAATTAACTTTTTCTTTAATATCCGTCGTTCCGAAGCCGGGACGGTATTCTTTATTAGTTATTTCGAAAAGGGTATATAAACGTAAAACCGTTGTAAAACTTTAATTCGCAAACCGATATCTTATTTATAAACTACGTTATTATGGGTATCGAAAATAAAATCGCCGTTAATATCCCGGATAACGTTAAAGTAAAAGGTTATTTAATTAAACATAGTTTCTAGGTTTAAAAAGTAATTTTATATATCTTTTACCGATTAAGTTACGTATAATTAATAAAAAGATTACGCATAAACGGTAAGGAGGTAATATAACGACGCATTTAATTTATAAACTAGTAAGCTTTTTAATATTTAATGCAAAATATGTACTTATTCCTTATAACAAAAATAAAACGGTAACAGAACGTAATTTTGTAATATAGGAACAGGGGTTTCTGTCTTAGAGAAACCTGCCTTTGGAGCCTGGGGAGAGCTCCTTACGGATAATCTTCGGGTAGGGAAAGCTTTGCTTTCCCAGCGCCAAAATATAGTGATCTAAAGGATCTAGATGATCTGGAAACCAGATTATATAGGTCCCACAAATCTACGACATACTTCTTGAATCCAGATGGATATATAACGGTCGGTTTTTTATATAAATAATACCTATTTAATTTCGTTTTTTAACAATTAATTTAAGTTTTTAATTAAAGGTATTATTTTCCGATTAAGGGAAAAGTTCGTAAAATCTTTTAACGAATATTATATTTATTATATTATTATTATTTAGAAAGTAAAAGCCTTATTTCAAATATTATTTAAATGATTATGTGAATATATAATAAGTTCGTTATATTTTAATAATTTCTTAATTATTAATTAACGAATAATTTAAGGCTTAATTAGGTATAAACTTTCCTAAACTTAATAAAAACGATATTATTAAAGCACGTTTAATAAAGAAATAATATATTCGATCCCTGTTATTAACTAATAAAATATTAGTAACCGGATTAAATAATTTACCCCTTATTAAAAAGTTTTTCAGTTAATCGAGAAAATGATACCTATAATTACCAAAATTAAGGACTAAAAGAATTTTTCTTTTTCGTAATAGCAATTTACCCCTACCCCTAAGAAATTTATGAAAATCCAGCCTAAAAAATCTAACCAAAAAAAGGAGGAAGTTAAAAAGGTTTACGGTAAAAAGATAGGAAAAGGAAAGAAAAAAAAGTTTATAACCAACGAGCGATTAGATTTTATGGCTAAAGAAGTTATATAATGTCAATAAAAAAATGTTAAATTGGTTTAGTAATTAAAGAAAGGTTTTTGTATCCCTTTTAGGAACTACTTTCCCTTTAAGAACCTTAATTTCTCCCTTCATTAATCGAAGCCAAAAAGGAATTATACTCCTTCTTGCTTATTATAAAATAGTTAATATTAAAGGTTATAAACTAATTTCTTTTAAAACTTATAATAAATTTATTAATATAAAAGAATTTCTAATTAAAAGTAAATTTTACCTTAAATGGTACGAAAGTTTTTTGTTGGGAAATTACCAAAAGGTAATAACTATTTTGTAATTCTTTGTTAAAGTAATATTTAATTAATTTGAACCCATTTTTAACGATTACTTAATAAATTCTCCCGATTATACCTTAAATATTACGAATTATATCTTTAATAATTAGGAACATTTTAAAGAACGAATATAAGTTTTATCCGGAAACGTAAATAAGTAATAATAAACGGTTAAATAAATATATAGGCTTTAGTAAACTATGTTAATAATCGAATATACGATTAAATTTAACCGTTTAATAATTATTTTTAAGTTACCATAAAATACGTTATTTTTCCCCTTTTATAACGGCTTAAAGCTTTAGGTTAAGAATAAGATATTTAATGTATCTAAGACGGGTTTTTTTCGAAAATTAGATAAATAAGGTTATTATTACCGACGGACGTACTTTTAATCGGTACCTTAAAAAGAAAGGAACCGGTAGACGAAATAGCGATAAACGTTCTAGTAGTAATAAAAAAATAAAGAATAAATCCCAAAAAAAAGCCAGCATTACTTTAACGGAGTTTAAGAAAGATAAATTTAAAGTTGAATATTTTAACTGTAACAAAAAGAGCTATTTATTATGACCTGAGGGGTTGGCCCAAAGACAAACGGTCGGAGAAGTTTGCGACTTGTTTCCGACGTAGGTCCCGGGTTACGTAACTGGCTCAAAGGTTTTAAAGGCCTTGGCGCTTTAAGCCCCTTAAACCTACGATGAGCTTAAAGGTCTTAACGAACTTAAGGATTTAAGCTGCTTAAGTACCTTTAGCCAAAAATAATATATATACGTTCGTTATTTTTTTATAATTTTAATAATACCAGTTTATATTATAACTTAATTATTCAGATTATTTTTAATATTTATTATTATTAAACCTAATTATACTTTTAATTTATTACTTAAATTTTCATAATATTACTTTTAATATAAACCGGACGATTAAGGTTTAATAATAAATTAAGCTAGTTAATTATTATACGTTATAAACTTTTATTTAATAATATCGTTAAATTTTAAATAATATATTATATTATTAATACGTTAAATAATAATTACAAATTTATTATATAATAATATAAGGATATAATTATAAAATTTAAAAAAACAATTTAACGTTTCGGAATTTAAATTAATACCATTTAAATTAATAAAACCAAAATTAAGTTTAAGAAATCCGAATTTTACGATAAAAAAGGTAATATATAAAGTTTCCTTATTTAGGAACGTATTTATCTCCGTTTCGAAAAGATTATTAACGAAACGGGTAAAGTTTTTACGGTTACGGCGTTTTTTAAGGGGGATATTTCGGATTAATTTGAACTTATTTTACGGGATTACTTAAAAAAAAAAAGTTAAATTAATAATAAATTATTAAAAGCTTTTTCGCATATTATATTAATTTCGAAAAAAAGATTAAAGGTTAATTTCGGGAATTTTAACGAAAAGAAAACCGCGGCGTAAAAAGTTTTCGATTTAAAGTAAAAAGAATTAATATTTAAATACGTAATAATATTTAAAAAATTTTATTACTAAAGTAAAATAAGTAAATAAAAAAACGAGATCTAAATTAATTTTTTTTATAAAGAATTAAAGGACGAGGTTAAAACGAAATTATTAAAATAATACGTTTTATTACTTTGAATAAATATATTATAACGGCCATAAAAATCGATAACCGATAATATAAACGACGATAAGAACAAAAGGGATAATTTATTTCCAGACATAAGTTAGCAGGAATTAATTAAAATAAGAAACGTAATATACCTTTTACTATTTACGGAATAATACCAGAATTTATGGAATTAAGAACCGTATAAAAAAAAGATTAAAACCAAGTTAAATTTTAGAATTACGATAAGATAGGCCATATAAGAAATCAGTATAGGGCCTTTAGGAAATAATAACGTAACGGTTAAACCTTAATACCTAAAGGATAATTAAAAAATAAAAAGGCCGTTATTTTCGGTATAATTAGGAGAAGGGAAAATTTCAACTTACGCTTAAAAGTGCAAAAAAGATTCCGGAAAATTAAAGAATTTTCCAAGGCTGCAATTATATGATAATGCGCTATTATAACCGGACTAATAATTATTTAATAATTATAGGAATATAAAGGATAGAAAAAATTAATATTAGAAAAATTAATATTTCGTACGTAATAAGAAAAGCAATAACGATAAAAATAATAGAAATTAAGTAAATGGATTAAGAAGTAGCAAGGTTGGAACGAAGCCTTATATCCAGAAAAGCCCGATCGATATGGGAAATTATACGCTATCCATTATACAAAAACCTATTGCCTTTAATATTAAGAATAACAGGAATATATCTAATAACGAATTATACGCGTAAATTAATAAAGGTTCGATTTCGAAACCCAGATTAAAAAGGACATTAAAGACCAGAAATGGTACCGCCATTTACGTATTATAGCCATATAAGATATTATCGATATCCTTAGGGCGAAAGAAAGCTGGCCAGAAGGGAAAAGTTGCCCCGAATACGATTTTATATATTATTACGAATAGTATAACTATAAAATATAAAAAGAGTAAATATATTAAACCGTTATAAAGGCCTTATAAAAAGTTATTTATAACTTACGCTTTTAGGTTATTATTTACCAGGAAACTTAACGAAAAACGTAACCGAAAAGAAGAAATCCAGGAACGCGAAAAAGATATAAGGTAATATAATGTCCAGTATTAACAAAAATACCATTCAGAAAAGTCGATATATATCCGACGAAAGGAATTTTACGTATAATTCCTTAAACTAAAAACTAAGTTACGACGTTAAAAAAAAACTAAAAAAGATTTAAAAAATTAACCGAGAAAACTAAGAAAGCATTAAAAGGCTAAAAAGGGGCCTAAAAGATAAACGTGACATATAAAAAACTATAAGTTAATAAAAGCAAGAAAGTTTAATATATATCCCTTAGAAAAGTTTTATAGACAACGATAAAAAGGACGGAGATTCCTTTTATCATAATTAAAATACGGATCGGAGAGAAATAATATACCGTTATAATAAATTACGGAACCGACCCGAATTATATCAAACCGGAAATAATTAACGAATTAAGTTTGTTATAAAAAAGTAAAACCAAATTTTATGAAGATAAAAATGCAAAAAGTACTAAGTTTATTTATAATAACAGATAAATTAACCGCAAAATTAATTTTTTCGAAACTTATATTTAAAAACGAAAATAAACCATTAATTGCGATATTTTCTTAATACAGAATTACGACATAATTCTTTGTAAGAAATAGCTATATTAATATAATCCCTTAATTAACTGGAAAACTGGCCAAATAAAATTTATTTTACCCTTCATTAACAAAAACGACTTAAAAAAAACTTTTATCACTTAATTAACGACAGTAACGGTAAATATAAACAGAAAAATACGATAAAAACCTTACCACTTAAAAAATATAAAATATAAATATAAAAAAAAGGCGACATAAATATATACGACACGTTATTACTATAATCAAAATACGGCTATATAATATAAACGACGATTTATAATATCAGCCCCTAAAACCAGAAAGAATAACTAAAGTATTACCATAATATTATAAATACGAACGATTTTTTAAAAAATAAATCGAAAAGAAATTATTAGAATATGAAAAATAAAATTACAAAATAATCCTAAAAAGTAATAAAACATTTACCTTTTATTCCATATATAAACTAAATTAACACAGGTTATACGTATTAAAGATATTTCGAAAATAAGTTACATAAGAAATATATTAAACGTTCCAAGTTACGGATAAGATACCTTATATTTTTCGTACCAAAAAGAAATAAAGAATTACGGTTAATAATCGATTATTTATAATTAAACGATATTATTATTAAAGATTATATACCATTACCTTTAATTACGAAAATAAAAAATCGCTTTTACGGAATTAAATAATTTATTACCTTAAACAGACGAAAAAGGTAAAATTTAATTAATATTAAATTAAAACAACAAGTAAAAAATACCTTTTAAAACTAAATAAGGATTATACGAATATTTAATAATATCTTTTGGGCTTATTAATATACCCGTAACGTTTTAAAAAATAATTCATTACGTATTACGTAAATATTTCGGTATTTGTATTATTTATTATGTCGATAATATTTTTATTTATTTAAATTCGGAAAAAAAGCAGGAAAATTACGACCATAAAGTTCTTTAAGCCCTATAAAACGTTAATTTTTTAATTAACGCCGAAAAAAACGAATTTTAATAATAAAAGATACCGTACTTAAAAAACGTTATTACTTTTAGATATATTACAATAAACCCTTAAAATATAATAATAATATAAAAATAAAAGATATTATTATAATTACCGAAATCCAAGCTTTTCTTAAATTCGTTAATTATTACCGGAAGTTTATTCGTAATTTTAATAAAATCGCGATGCCCTTATCTATCTTAATTAAAAAAACCCGAATTTTAATAAATAACCGAGATAAACAAAGCTTTTTAAAAAATTAAAAATGTAATTATTAACGCATTAATATTAATTATATATAACCCAAATCGTCCCGTAAAATTAAAAATTAATATTTTAAATTATACGTTAAACGCAATAATTAAATATAAAAATAATCAAAATAACCTATACCTTATTATATTCTATTCATATAAAAGAAAACAGAGGGAAATTATACCATCCTAAATAAAGACTTTTTAACTATTATTAACGCTTTTAAAAAATTTAAATATTATCTAAAAGAAAAGCTATATTAAATTAAGATATATACAAACTATAAAAGCTTTACCCGGTTTATTACCATCCGAAAACTAATAAAACGGTAACTCCGTTACGGAAAATATCTTTCGGAATTTAATTTCGTTATTATTTATAAAAAAGGGTTAAAGAATAACAAAATAAACGTTTTTAGCAAACGACTAGATATAAAAAAAAGAATCCTTAAGGTTTTATAGTAAATATTCGACCTAATAAAAAAATATATAAAATGACGGCAAAATGCAACAATTAAGAAAATAATACGTAATTTATACCAAAAGCTTTAATAATATAACATTAGCTACTAAACCAAAAAAACCCGACAAAACCTAAATGCCGGAAAAGTACCAGGAAAAACTAATAGGCGAAATATACGAATACCAGTTATACGGATACCCTGGAATCCATAAATCTTGAAAACGGTTATAAGGTACATATTATTTTCCTAAAATAAAATTAATAATAAAATTTACTTTACGAAATACGACTTATGTAACAAAATTAAAATACCACGCTATAAACTATACGGAAAATTATAACCATTATTAATCGTAAAATAACTTTAAAATTTAATTATCTTTAATTTTACTATCAAATTATTATTATCAGAAAACTTAATAATAAATATATATTAAAATAGCATTTTTATAACCGTCACTTAATATATAAAACTTTCCTATTTTTTACCATTTAACGAAAATATAAATACGGAATAACTAACGACCGTTTTTTTCAAATACTTTATTTACATATAGGAACTCCTAATAAAAATCGTATCCAATAAAGGTATTATATTTATTTTAAATTTTAATAAAAGCTTATAATATAACTAGGCCTTAACCATAAACGGAGAAATAAACTATAAGAATTAATTAAACGTTTGGAATTTATTAACGATATTACATTAATTACGAATAAAATAATTAAGTTAAAAAGTTATTAATAACTTAATTAACTTATAAAAAAAATTATAATAAAAGTATTAAAATAATAAGAATTAATACTAATTTTAATTTTATGCTAAACATTTACCGAAATTAATAGAAAAAGAATTAATTAATATTAAAATAATTCTTGTTTTAAAATAACTTCAATAATTATATACGAAAATAAAAATAAAATTCGAATTCGGACGTATTTAAATACAAATATATTATAACTGAAAAGAAATTAAAAGAAACAATTTTCTAAAAAGGGGAAATAATTTATTTAGTTACTAAAAATATCCCAACCAAACGACCAAATAAAGAATTCGATTTCAAATATATTAAACCGTATAAATTCTGCAAAGAAATTTCGAAAAATAACTGTTTATTATAATTATTAAGCAAAGTTAAATTCCATCCCGTTTTCCATATTTCCTTATTAAAATTAATAACGGAGATAATTTAAGTTTATATGGGATAAAAAAAAGGTAATAAAAAACCTATTAATATAAAGGGTGGAAAAAGTTCTTAATACTAAAAAAAGGACGGAAGGAAATAATATTTGGATAAATAAAAAAATTAACTAAAATTAAAAAATATATGGAAACTTGTGGAAAACTTTACGGAAGTTTAGTAGCTGCTAAAAGGTTTTTACCAGTAATATCGGAAACGTTAGGGTTCAATACGTCCTATTTTAACGGCTAATTAATAAAAGAAACGGCCTATACGGAAGCGGCCAGTTCGGGTTTTAATTATTATTACGTTTTTTTAATCGTTTAAATTCCTTTATCGTTTTCGTACCTTACATACCATAACGTAACTTGTTAATTTTATAACGGCGTAAAACCTTACGTTTTACCCTTTTTTTTCGTTTAGAAATCGTCCATATTTAAATATAAAAAAAATATAAAAATTACAAAAGTTACTATATTCGATATAACGAAAATATTTTCCAAAATCGGAATAAACCTTATAAACCTTTTATGAAAGTTTATAACGAAAACACGAAATATAAAAATATACAATAAAATTAAAAGTTTTAATCCATTTTAATAAAATTAAAACGTTATTACGTTTAAATAATTTAAAAATACTATTTATAAAAAAGAGTTACTTACTAAATAAATACGAGAAATAAATTAATCTTTAAGGGCAAAGATTGTTAAAAAAAAATCGTATTATAACCTAAAGGTTTAACCTAAAAACAAACGGTCGGAAAAGTTTAAAACTTATATCCGACGTAAATTCCGGATTACGTAATTAATTTAAAGGTTTTAAAAGTTTTAACGCTTTAAGCCCTTTAAGCTTACGATAGATTTAAAGGTTTTAACCAACTTAAATATTTAAACCGCTTAAATACCTTAAGTGAAAAGTAATATATATACGTTCGTTATTTTCTTATAACCTAAATAGCACTAATTTATAATATAACTTGATTACCCAGATTACCTTTAACATCTGCTTTTTCCAGACGTAACTATACCTTCAGTTTATTACTCAGATTCCTATAGTACTACTGCTAACATAAACCATACAACTAGGGTTTCGTAGTTAGTTAAGCCAGTCAGCCGTCACACCATTTTAAAAGTAAATATTATTTTTTACTTAAGGGAAACTTTAAAAAAGGAAGAATGCTCAAGCCTAAATAAAAGATCCGCGCGGCCGAACGAGATATAGATAACGAGAAAAAAGATAAAAAGAAAATAAGCCTTATTTCCGCCGATTAGGAATTCATGATTGTTACGACTAGTAGGGTTAAGAACGACGACCCAGAATGAAAAAATTGTACTATTTGTAAAACTATTACGGTTAAAGCTTGCAAATATATTTCAGGATTAATAGCCTTCAGGGTAACCATTAAGTTAGGATGCATTTATTATTTCGATATATAGAAATGTAAAATATACGACCAGGACGGTTAATTATAAATAGATTTTAGTAACCAGAAGTACTATATTTTTTTGGAATGTACGGTATACCTAAAATTCCTAGTAGGTAATTATAAGCTTTTGTATTTTATTATTTATTCCGATTATAATTACCTTATTTACTTACAAACTAAAAAAAATAGTAACTTTTAGCCAGGATATAATAACAAAACGCCTACAGAACTAGATAATAAGTTTAAATATACAGAAAACTCCCGATGGCCAGATTACCCTAGGCGTTATTACCTATACTTTAAATTAAAATAAAGCCGGAAGGCTATAACGTAAGGCTGTTTATGTTATTTATTAATGTTATGTAATAAATACGAACCTTTAAAGATAAAAATATCCCTTTTAAAAGTTTATTTTTTGATCCCAAAGTTCGTAAAAAAATAAAACTTAAGGAAGAACCAGAAAAAGATTATCGTCTTTAATTATCAGTTTAATAACAACAAATGGTTTAATTATATAAACGACCATTATACTAAGTATGCGGCCAAAAAGGTTCGCGAATAAAAACGTTTTTTAGCCCTTAGTGCATATTATTCCAAAAATTATAAAGGCTCTCGAAAATAAAGTACCGAAAAGCCCTTATATATAAGATTTTATATAACGTAAAAAAAAGAATACGGAATTAAATGGAGATTTTAATTTATTATGGAAATAAAATATTTAACGTTATAATCGATTCCGGAGTAAAAGGAAATTATATTTTTCTTAAAGTAACCGGAAAATACCAAATCTTTTGGAAATATAAAATGTAGTTATATAAGTTACGGATAGTTAATAAAAACTTATTTGGTTTTAATAACGGTCGAATTTTTCGAAAAATGCAAAAATTCGTAATTTAAATATAAAAACGTTAAAAATAAATTATATTTCATGTTACCGAATTCTTAAGATAGGATATTATTATAAGAATACCTTAATTTCTCTTCCAGTAACCCTTAAATTAACTGAAGAAATTAAATATTTTTATTAAATAATTTTAAAAAAAGTTTTTATAAAATTTGTTATAAAATTAAAAAAGTTAAAATTTCTAATCTAATAATAATAATAACCCTTAAATATAAACGGTTCAAAAAGTTATTTAAGAAACGAACCCGAAAAAAATTATTTAATTATAATTAATAAGATTATAAAATCTTTATTAAGAAAGGGCATTATTTAAAGGTTTATTAAATCTATTATATAAATCTTAAAAAAATTAAAGCTTTTTAAAAAAGTTCTAACGAAACTTTAAAAAATGTTATATTTAAAAATCTAAATAACCTGCAAAGTATCTAATTATAATAACACCAAAAATAAAAGATGGCAAAATTAGGATCGATAAAAATAAAAATTTAATATATAAACGAATCCGTAATTATCGATAATTAAACGATATTACCGTTAAGAATAAATATCCTTTTACGTTAATAAATACCATAAAAAAGATTAATGAAATTAAATGGTTTATAATCTTAAACTTACCAAACGGTTATTATTTAATTCGAATAATTAAAGGTAAAAAATAAAAAACCGCTTTCAAAATTATTTGTAAATATTACGAATATAAAACTATGTTATAAAGGTTATTTAATATTTTAACCAGCTTTTAATGTATATTTACGATTATCTTATAAAAATTTATGAATAAATTCGTTTTCGATTATTTAAATAATATTTATATTTATTAAAAATTTTTAAAAAATATAGGAAATATATCGCTTAAGTATTAAAGGTATTTAAAAAGGTTAACTTGCTCATAAACGTTAAAAAAGAAGTTTAATATATTTAAAAGGAAAACTTTTTAAGCTTTATTATTACCTTTAAACAGATCCAGATTTAAAATTTTAAGTTAGAAGCTGTTAAAAATTAGCTAATTCCACATAGACTTACCGTTATTAATATCTATTAATTTTAGGGATTTATTAATTACGTACGACCTTTAATTAAGGATTATAGCAAATTTGCTAATCTCTAAAATAAGCTTATTATTAAGAATTATATTAAAAATATATTCGAACTTCCGGAAAAACGAAAAAAGTTTTTTAACAAATTAAGCATAAAGTTATTAACGTTCCGGTAATCAAATTATTAAATTATAACAAAAGGAAATATTTTAAAATAAATATTTTAAATTATATCCTTAAAACCGTTTTAAATTAATTAAAAAGCAACGGAAAATAATATCCAGTAACGTACTTATTTAAAGCTTTTAAGGGCGTAAAATTTAAATATCCTGTTTAAAATAAAAGGTTACTAACGATTATTCTAGCATTTAAAGAATAGGAAACTTTCTTTAATAGAATTAAAAAGTTATTTAATATTTGTTTAAATTATAAAAACTTTATTCGATTTATAATAACCTAAAAGTTAAATAAACGTTATAAAAATTAGATAGTTTTTTAGTTTAAATTTAACTTTAAGATTTATTATATTAAAAGTAAGAAAAATATTTAAGCGAATATTTTAAGCCGAAAAAAAAAGATTACGATTCGAAAATCTTTAAGCGATATATATAGGTACTATATCGTAAGGATGATAGGATAATATAATTATATATAATTTTAAAATAACCTACCTTTAAGGAGTTAACTTAATTTAAAGATATTTATAACTTAAAAAAGTAAAAAGAGGTTAAATAGCTAAATAGAAATAATAAAAATTAGGTATTATTTTGTAACAAAATTTATATCGCTTATTAGTAGCAACAAGAATTCGTTAAAAAAAATCCATAAAAACCCTTTATACGGATACCAAAAAATGTTTAAAACTATTAAACGACTTTAAGAAAAATACGACTTTTTAAAACTCCGCCAGATAATTAATTAAAAATTAAAAATTATAACGTTTATAATAAAGTTAAAGTAACCCGCCATAAACCGTATAGTCTATTATAATTTATAAATATGCCTGATAAATTATAAAATATTATAATTTAAGATATTATTATTAATTTCCTTATATTAAAAGATTTAATTATTAAAACTAAATACGATATAATACAGATAATTATTAATAGATTTATTATATCTGGTACTTTTTACCTTTTCAAAGAACCGTAATAATAAATTAATTAATATATAAGTTTATTCTATACTATTTTAACAAATACGGTATATTTAAAAAGATTATTTTTAATTAAAATAATTTTTTTATCCAAATTCGGTTTTAACTTTTTGAAGTAAATTGGTATTAAACTTAAGTTTTCGACAGATTATTACCCCATAATAAATAATTAAATAAAACGATTAAACCAAACCTTAAAGTAATATTTCGAAATTACGTTAATTATTAACAAAATAATTAGGTTAAATTTTTGCTTTATATATAAATAGCTTATAATATATCCGTTAACGAAAATATGTATATATTACCTTATATAGCTATATATGGACGTAACGTAACGATTTAACGACCAAAGCAATTAATACGTAAGGTACTAGTTATTACCGCGATAATCCTGTAAGCAGAAATAATGGTAATAAATATTAAGACGATATAGGCCCGATTTTAAATTAATTTATAATTTTTATAGCAAAAAATGGCCTAATATTAAAATAAGAAAAAAATTAAGGTATTAATTTTAACGAAAGGAAATAAAAATTTTTCATTGGGTTAAAATAAAACGTAACGTTAAACCTTTTATAAATTAAGATAAAAAGGCGTAACGATAAGATTAAGTTCAGAAATTTAATTAATTTAAAGTTAGAAATATTATTTTAATAATTAATTATAAATTATTATAACCTAATATTAAAAGAATCTATCCTATATTCCATATTTCCTTCTTAAAATTAGCCTTAAAAAAACGCCCCGTTTAAGAAAAATTTCGAAATCGAAAGAGATAATAACGAATACGAAATTAAAAGGATAATAGATTTTTAAAAAAGTTAAGGATAAAACCTAATAATTAGTTCAGGAAATAAATTAGCTATTTAAAAATAGTATATAAAAACTATTTAAGTACCTAACGAATACGATAAGTCTGGTTGAAAATTTCTACCGGCAAAATCCTAACCGATCGTTTTTAACGCGGCCAAGGTTACCGGCGATAACGGTCCCTTGCTTAAATCTAGGCTTAAGGCGTTCTAGCCGAAAAAAGTAAACGCCTTTATTACGGCGTTTATTTCGGAAGTAAGCTGTGCTTATTTTGCCTTTATACGACGTTATTTCTTTTTTAACTTTTTTCGGTTTTCCAGTTAGTTAAATTCCAAGTCCTTTTTTAATATTTCCAAAGCCTTTTTTTGAAAAGGTTTTATTAAAAACGTAGAGGCCTTAATTCTTTGCTAATTCTTTTTAATTTTTCGTTATGTTAGTGTCGTAATATAATTAATCTTTTTTTATAACCTTTTATTGCTTTTTCATAATTCTTTGATACGGAAGGAAACTATCTTTAATTTCGCGCAATTCCTTTTATAAACGTTTTTGCGTTTCGTTTATTTTCTTTAGGGAATTTATAATTAGAATATTATACAATAGATATTAGTAACGAATATAATAATTATAGTTCGAAGATTTCGAAAAGTAAAAGTATTTACGTTCGTTAAGACGAATACAATTCGAATAAGGGAAGGATTTAATCCCGAAAGTTTTGATTGTTACAGCCTAAATAATATAAAAATTATGTTAATTTATACGCGGTTTTTTTTCATTTCTTTTTAATTGGATTTATTATAATGAAGTTAACTAAGAAGTTACGAAAAACCTTTTAATAAAACGAAAAGGCTATTTACGGTTTTTAGCTTTGGGATAAAAATCCTTAGAAAGGGAAAATGGCATTATAGTATAGGAATAAGGGTTCCTGTGTTAAAAAAGCCTGCTTTTGAAACCTGGTGAAAGTTTTTTACGGCTGATTTTCGGGCAAGAAAAGCTTGGTTTTCCCCGCGCCAAAATACGGGAAATCTGGAGGATTTAGGAAATCTGAAAACCAGATTATAAAGATCTTACAAATCTATGATATGCTTTTTGAATCCAGATGGATATATAACGGTCGGTTTTTTATGTAAATAGTACCTTTTTAGTTTCGCTTTTTAGCTATTAATCTTACCTCAGCTAGCTCAAGCCCCGTTGGCTCGTTTTCTGTTTTTTTTCAAAGTCACTTAAGTACCATTTTATCACGCTAAATATTAACCAATCAAACCCCAAATCCCCGTAACGAGCCAACGAGGCCTAAGTTTAAGTTGTACGAAAAGAAGGTTCGTTTTATAGATTTCATTTTTAAAAAAAACGAAAATCCATAATAATTTAATAAAAAAACGTTTTTTGTAAATATATATATATTTATACGAATCCCTTAATTATAATTTATTACTAATATTATTTTAATTCTAATTAGAACCCGTTTATTATTTTTAGGTATTAACGTATTTATTAATTATAGCTCGAATACATTACGTTATTTTCGCCCCTTTTAAAATATAACGAAACCAAATTCTTTTAATTTTACCGCGCGAATCCTATAAAATAAAACGTACGCAAACGGACGTTAATATTTTAATACTAATAACGATTAAATATAAAATTCGAAAATTTTATCCGCAGTTAAATCCTTTATGATAATAATAACCGATTTTATAATTTAACCGTTCGGATTAACCGGTTAATTAACGTATTAAAAAAAACGAATACGTAATAAGTTATTAATATGCGAAAATTAGCAAAAGTTTATTATTTTTATTAACTAAAACCTTATTATAAGCAAATACCGTAATACGTTTTACGGAAAGCTTATAGTTTTCGTAAAAGGATTTAAATTCCGCCGCCTGCCGAAAAATCCATCATTCGAAATTAAAACGATCTATATTACCTTGGACAAAAATTAATAATTTATAAAAATGCTAATTCTTAATTGGTTTAAACTTTTAAACCAAATAATTATATATTTTAAAAAAATTAATAATCGTATAATACGAATCGAAAAACAAAATAATTTTCTCGTAATACCGATCCGGACGTTTTTACGTATTTTTGTTATGGTTTTAATTATTATGGTTAAGGTCGTTTTTAAAATTAACGGTAATTATTTATTCCGTTTATTAAGCAGGTTTTTATTATTTTCGGATATATTACGGAATACGATCGATATCATAAAAAAGTTAAGTATTTATAAAAGTTATATTACGTTAAATAAGGATATAACCCGGATATTAAAGGTAATTAAAATAACCGCGTTATTTTATTTATAATAATACTGTTTTAATTAAAATAAAATACGTTTTATAATCAAATATAATAAAACGATATTATAATTTAATACGATAACTTTAATGTTTAAAATTATGTTCGTAATATAACGTTTCGATATAATTTTATTATACGAAACCTTATTACCCTTTTCTTTTATCGTTATAGCCGTATTTTTAAAAAAAGGTCAAAATAATTTATATTTGATTTTAATTAATATTCTAAAATAAAATAATTTTACGAAACGTTATAATAATATTTAATATTACCTAATACGTTTTATTAATTCGTAATTAATATTATCCGGATTTTATTTCCTAATTTTATTAATACGTTTTATAAACGAAATAAGCAAAAATTTTCAAGTTTTCCTAAATTAAAACGTATACCGTATAATAAGTACCGTTCGATTTCGTTAAATATAATTAACCAAAACGAAAGTATATTCGACGGTACCTATACAGTTTATTAAAAGATTTTCCAGGAAATATACGGTTTTAAAAAAAAAGAATCTTACCGGTTTTCGAAACGTTTTTATTTTATTTATAAAAATCAGAAAATAATAAATTATATCCGGAAAAATACAAACCAATTAAGCTAAAATAACCGATTTATATAATAAAACACGGTAATCTTTTTCCGTTCTTACTTTATTTTATATATAAATAAATTTTCTATTTATATTTATACCTACCTATTAACCTAATACTATTAACTGAACGTATATAACGTAAATAACCTTAAAAACGAATCGTTAATTTTTAAATAAAATAACGTAATTATATTAAAAATTGCCGAAATTCCATTTATTCGAACTGTTTATCCTTTATATATATAATATTCGTATATTTACGTTATTTTTATAAAAATTACATAACTAATACGAATAATTAATAAAAAAAGTATTTAACGTATACGGAGTTGTTAAAAATACTTCGATGGAATTTTTTTTCGAAAATCTAGCTTACTAAATTTATAAAATATATATACTTTCGGTTAACCGTTACCGAATTCGAAATAATCGCGTATAATATGGTTTCTACATATCTTAATTACGTTAAATGGATAAAAGAAATATTATAAAATTTTAATTAAAACGGGTTAATAAATAGCGGTTTATTTAACGAATATTTTTTTTCGTTTTTTTTAATACTACGTTACTTAATAAAATAAATAATTTAATTAATAATTCGTAAATATTTTTTTTAACCTTGGAATATGGCTTATATTTATTATTTTTTAAATTATGTAATCTTAATTAGGACCTACTAAACGTAACCTTTCCGTCGGTTGGTTACGGAACCGGTTATATTTTTAATGCGGGTAATAATTAACCATTAAATAATACCGTTCTTATTAAAAAAAAAATCCGTAATTATTAACGATTCCTTTAAAAAACCTAAATTTATTTTTATCTTTCGTATATTATACGATATGGTAAGGTTAATTATATTAAAAGGCTGATACCGATATTATTAATTCTTTTTTATAAAGCTGGTTAAAATAATTACGGTAAAAAAATATTTTATTTGGACGGGATATTACGTTTTGTAATATTAGATCCAGTATTTATTAATTCGATGTTAACGTTAAATCTGGTTTTTATAAAATATAAAAAAGAAATTATAAAAACTACTTCATCGAAAAAATAAATATTATAACTTATAACTTGTTAACGAATTCCGCCGCTCGGAAAATAATATATATAACGTTAATTTTATTTTTTTCCGAAATTTATTTTTAGTTTGATACTGTATTTTCCTTCAATACGAATTCTATATCCGTTATATTTTTTCGCGAAATAAGCGTTACGTTATTCGAAATTTTTATAACGAAATTTTCGAACGTACCTATTTTTTGCTTCGTAATTTTTAGCTTATTAAAAAATATCCATTTCGGATTTAAAAAGCTGGCTGGAAATCCGAAAATATTTTAACCGTAAGCCGTAAAATTATTGAAGTTAAATTTATCGATTTTAATAATATCGTACCTATAATTAATAATAAAGGTAAGCTTAATTAGTTAAATATAATAAAAAACGAAAATTAATTTATAAATAACCTTAACGTAATTATTCGAAAAGTTTTCGGTAACGAATTAATTAAAGATAATTTGGTTTCGGACGATTATAATATTTTATATATATAAAAAAGTTATAATCTTATGGTACAAATTATAAATAACTCGGTAAATGGTTTTAATCGGAATAGTCCGTCGTTTTTTTCGTTATCGTTAAATAAATAAAATAAGAAATTCGTCGGATAAAAACAGATAATAAAAGAATTTTATTTTTTAATTATTTTTTTATTTTATTATAATTAATACGGAAGTTTTACTATAATCTTAATAGTAATAGAAATTAAAATATTACGGGATTTTAATTAAATACGTTACCTTTATATATCTTGTTAATATTAATATTATATTAAATTTTCGTCTTAAAATAAACCGACATATTAATAATATCGTATTATTTATAATTAAATTTATCGCATAATTTCGTATTAACTTGTATATTTCGCGTAAAATTAACTTATTAACTAAAGTTTTTACGTATTTTTTAAAATCTTTTCGTTTAATTTTACCGTTTTTTACCTATTATTATAATTTATATATTAATTACTTTTTTTAAATTATCGGAACATAAAAATATTTCCGTTTTAAACGTTATATCCGGATTTAAATTTTCTTAAAAATTTTATTCGGACCGTATAATAATACCGAATATTTAAAAATCGCGTATAAATATCTTTTGTTACGTTTTTATATATAATTTATATATTTATCGCCCGTATAACCCAATATATTATAATATTTATAAAACGGTTATATAGTATAGATTTCTTTATTAATTAACCTGGTTTATAAATTTATAAACCTTTTTTTATATCGTTTATAAAATATTCGATTTATATATCTTTTTCGTTAAATTACGAAAGCCGTAATTAATTAAAAGTTATTAATTAATTTAATAATTTAATAATTTATAAAGCCGGCATAATTTATTATAACGTAAATTTTGTTTTATCGGACATTATTATTAAAAATATCCCAAATAATATTATTAATATTTAATATTTATATAAATACCGTAATTTTTTTTTTACGAAATATTATGTATAATATAAACCTTTAATAATATTACCGAATTTAAAAATTATTATTAATCGTAAAATTCTTTTAATTTATATATATTCGATTTAATATTAAAACGTAAAATATTTATAACTTTCCAGTTTTTCCTTATATTAATATAACTTTATAACATTAATTTAATATTTACAATCGGTTGCGTATAATATGCATTTTCCGTAAATTTCGTTTTAAATTTTAAAATAATTAAATATTACATAATTAATACGAAAGTATTCCGATTAAAACGATAATATAAATTATGCTATATCGCAGGTAAATTTAATAATAATTGTGGTTATTTTTTGGTTTAAAATTTTATTATCCGTTTTTAAAATTATTTATTAAAAGGATTATTAACGAAAACGTTTTTATCGAATTTAATTTATTTAACCGGAAATTTAAAGTTTTCCGGTTATATTTAATGTATATTATCGGCAATATTATTAATAAAAGCGTTATTATCGAATTTAACAGATTTAACTGGAAATTTAAAATTTTTAAGTTATAGTTAAAATATATTATCCGTAATATTACGGAAAGAGCTTTTTAATTTATTATTAAAATTATTTATATTTTATAATATCATAAAATATATAAAGGTATATATTTAAAAAAGGATTTTAAGTATTAAGTAAAAAAATAACGGATTAATAATTATATTACGATAAAATTAATTTTACGAATTATAGTATGGTAAAAAATATAAAAATATATAGAATAATAATAAATTATATTAAAGTAAATAATATTAATTATTTATTAAGTAATTATAATAATATTACTTTATATATATTAATTAAAAAAAGTTTATAAATTATATTAAATAATTTAAATTAAAAAAAATTCGTATAAATTATATATAATTATTAATTCCTTCCTTATATATTATTATTTCGTTATAAAAAAAAGTAACGTTAATTCGTAAGTTAATTTTTAATAACCTATATAAACCTAATTATTTATATATTTATAATTATATAATCCTGAAATTTATATATATTTTAACTTTAATTATATATATTATTTTCGGATTTGCTTATAACTTTTTAGTTATCCATAAGTTTTATTCGTATATTATAAATCGTTACGTATTTTTTTAATATTAATAATATTTTCGAATACCATTTAATACGAATTTTACTTAATTTATTATATTTTATATCCTTTATTTTTATTTTTTATTTTAAATAATTAATAATACCGTCGGTAAACTTATAATATCCTTAAATTATTTATATATAAATATTAGATTTATAATACTGAATCTTATATAATCGTACCCACTTTATTCCGTTTATTATATGTTATATCTTTTTTTTTAATTTTTAGTTTTAATTAATTAAAAATACCGTCGGTAAGCTTATATTATTTTTAGATTTTTTATATATAAATATTTTATTTATAATACCTAATATTATATAATCGTACGAACTTTACTTTATTTATTATATTTTAAAACTTCCTTTTTAATTTCTAATTATAATTAATTAGGAATATTATCGGTAAGCTTATAATATTTTTAAGTTTTTTTAAATATAAATATTTTTTTGTAATCTTTAATATAATATAATTATTATAATAATATTACCGCCGTTTAATCGAACTTAATATAATAACCTTATTCTAGCATATTATAACAAATTCGCGAAAAGTTAACGTATATATAAAAGTATAATTACAATTAAATTAACTTTCGATACGACGTATATAAATTACGACGTTATTTTCTATACCTTCTTTTGAATTATTTATTAATTCTTTTTAAACCTTAAGCCAGCGGATAAATTATTAATAATTTCCGCCAAATAAATATTCGATAAAATTATAATATTAAAAGGTTTTAATAAAAGAAATTTATTAATATATATTTAAAAGCGTAATTTGTTTACCGTTATATAATCGTTAACGTATATTTTACGTATAATAATATCGGAATAATATTTAAATAAATATTTAAAAATTTCGATTAAATATTTATAATTTATAAATTGTTAATAAAAAACGTATTTATGTATTTTTACTAATTTTTGATTTTTATTTTTATTATCCGAAAACGAAATTACGAAATAATATATAATGTTATTCGTTTTTTTCGTTATATTAAAATATTACAAAAAAGTTAACGTCTTATAAATTACGGATTATTAAATAATAAATTTTTAAAATCGTAAAATAAATATTTTTTATATTATAAATTTAATGAATATATTTTATTTAAAATACCGTATAATTCGGGCGTTTTAGAATTTTGGAAAATTTATATAAAATAATAATTTACGTAATATAAATATTACGTAAAATATCATAATTATATAATTCCGATTAGAATAATAAAATCGTAATATTTTTTATAATATATATTATATAAATATAATTTTTATAATATTAAACGAAAAAAAAATCCTTTTTTTATACGGAAACTTATAACGGTTAAATAAATATATATAAGGATTAAATTTATAAATATCGTAATATATTCGGTATTAATACCGAAAATTTTAACGGTTATTTGAAATATTTAATAAATTATATAATTATATGTGATTTTGATATAAAAAAGTTCCGAAATTTACCCGGTTTTCCGGTTATGCCGGAAAAATAAAATAAAATTAAATAACCGGAATTTCGTACCTTTATATAACGGTTATTTTAAAAAGTGAAATTTTAAAAACTATAGCCGGAAATACCGGTAAGTTTTTATTCGGCATATTTAACGTTAGGCGATATGTTTATATTTCCGGTAAAATGACGGATTTAGAAAAATTTATAATTACCGAAATTTTCCGTAAAAATACGACGACCTGGACGATAAGTTCCGGAAAATATTAATTAGGACCCTAAACTAATTATTTTAAAAAAGTTGCTATTATAAAATTTTTAATAAAAAGAAAATAATATACGTAATAAATTTTAAAAAATAGTAACCAGAATTTGGTTTTAAAGGATAATATTTATGGCTATAAAAAAATAAGATTATAAAGCGTAAAAGTTTTAAATTTATTATAAAACCGGAATTTTAAATATTTTAAGCTGGTACTTAAAAAAAACGGATGCCGGAATAATTATATATATAATACGAAAATATTTTTTCCGATATTAATTAAAAAATATTTATATCGTTTATTTATCCGTATAATTAATCCTTTTAACCAATTAATTGATCCGAATTAAGGTATTTTAAGGGTTAAAAAAGATAAAAATATTTTAAAAATTAATACGACGAATTCGAAAAAAAAGAACCGGCAGATAAAATTTAAGAAATTTTAATTTAATATCGTAAATAAAGGGCTATAAATTAAAAAGGATAATTTATTAATAATTGCGATAAATTATAATTTATAACATATAATATTAAAGTTCGTTAATTTTTTAAATTTATAAAATTTATTATATATTTTTAATAATATTTCATTAATCCAGATTAAAAAAGTTAATATTTATATAATACCTAACGAATTTAAGATTAATAAAATAACGAATATAATTATATTATTTTGCCATTTTACGTAATTAAGTTATTTTAACGTAAAAAAGATATTATTTCGAACTTTAAAATAACGTTAATAATCCGTAAAAATTTAAAAAAGCTGGAAAAATATATTTATAACGTTCCGTATTTTAACAAATTCGAAAATATACCGTTAGAAATTGCGAAAAGTTATAACGTTACGTTTCTCCTTTTAATATGCCTTATTTATTAACAACCGTAATTCCGACCCCGTTTTAAAACCGAATATATTTTTTGCCGGCCGCTTTAATCAAAACCGGCCGGGTTTCGTTTTTTAATTTTTAATTTAATATTATGGTTATTATTATCGTTAAATAAGTACCGTTTGTTTCCAGTACGTTATTTTCCGATTTCGATAACGACTATTATTTTATTTTTATTTTTTAATATATTATTCGTAACGCTAAATTACGTATTATTACCTTTTAATAATACCGGCAATTCCGGTAAAGAAATAAAAGCAAACCAATTAAATAAATACGGGTATAATAACGAAAACGGTTTTAATAAATTAAAAATATTAGGAAATTATAAATTCTAAATTAACGTTATAAATAAAAAAACGGAATAAGTTTTTAATTAAAATTATTTATTATATCGCGGATTATACGTACGGATATAAATATCGTAATAATTGGGCTTATAATTCCGAATTACGAAAACGTATAAATTATATACCGGGTCAGTATTTAAATTATTAAAACTACCGTTAAATATTTAATTATTAATTTAAACCGAACGGTTATACTTAATAAGCTTTAATTAAAACGGAACGTAATTTACGGCAGTTACGTAATTTTTTCCGATATTTATCGGATTTATAACCCAATTATAATCCGTAATTTATATGCATCGGTTCGGAATATAAAGATACGGCGCCGTTATTTTAAAATAAGTTTAATTTGCCGTTTGCGGAAAGTTTTTCGCATTTTTTGCGTTATAAAAAATATAACTTTTTCGTAAATTAAATATAACGCAAAAAAAAGATAATTTTTTAAAACGTTTTAATATTACTATTTATCGAATCCGGAAACCGCCTTAATTATTTCGATTAGGTTTTAAATTAAATAAAAACCTTTAACTTTATTTAATCTAATCGGAAACGTATTAAATAACAACCGTTTAAATTTAATAAAAATAAACGTCCATTTTATTTTTTATTACCGAACGGAAATAATTATATAAAAAAATAATGCGTTCGTTTATCGTTTATATTATAATTTTATTATTTCCTAAATAATCGCTTTTAACGAACCGGTTTTTATTTATTTTCACGCAAATTCTTTCGGGTTTAAAAGTTCGAATATATGGATAAAATTAGGCATACATAAATTACAACAAAATTTAGCCGGAATAAAAATATTACGGTCCTTTTTTAATATAATAACTTTATCTTTTTTTAAAAATATTAAAATTATTTTACGTCCGTATTTACCGTTAAATAATATATACTAATAAGGCCCCATTTTCGTCCTATTCCAAAAATTAAAATTACTTTATTTAAAAAATTTACGGATAACGTAAATAATATCTTAACTAGCCGAAAGCTAAAATTAAAATTCGACAACTATTTCGTCCTAATCGGGATTATTTACGATAAATAACTTATCGTTTTTTTTATTATCCGAATCCGTAACGTTAATTTCTATTATAACCTTTATATTTGATAAAAAATATAATTTTTAATTTACCGGATTTAATTTTTTTTCATTATTTTAACTAATTTTATAATAAACTGTTCGGTTCCATATTTATCGAATACTTAATAAGGTACAAATAATATAATTTATCCATAATTAATTATATTTAATTACTTATAATTACGAACCGTTCGATTAAATCGTTACCATAAATTTCTTATCGAAAAGTTTTTCGGTATTCTTTATTATATTATTCGATTAATATCCGGAATATTTATACTTAATCCAAAAATAACGGTAAATATTATGATAAGCTTAAAATTATTTGGTTTTTTTAATTTGTTATATACGTAAACTTAATTTCCGGAAAATATATCGGAATTATAAAACTTAATAACTTTTCTTTTTAATTTTTAATAAATATTCCCGGTTTATTATAATTTTAATTAAATAATTTCGGATATAAATAATTTTCGTTTTATTATTAACATAAATAATAATTTTTATAATAATATATAAATTATTAAATTAAATTACGGGGGAATTATTAAATAATTCGGACGCGTTAATTAGCAGAAAATTTAAATACGCTTAATTTAAATATTAACTTTTAAATATAAAATAATAATAATATTAATTTTAGGGCAATTAATATTAAAATACCTAATTTCTGCTTTATAACTATATTTAATTAAATTTCCAGTTTTATTAAAACCCCCATATTTTGCGATTTCTTTTTTATATTACTGCTAGTAATTATTATATACGTAAATTAATATACGTACATAGAAAAAATAAAACGTAAGTTACCGATATTAATATATTTAAGCCGGAAATTGTTTTATTTTAATAATAAATATATTTTACTAATAATAACTAAATAATATTATCATTCAAAAATAGGATTTAATATAATAATTTAAAATTAATTATTCGATAATTATTTAAAATTAAAAATAATTATATTATATTATATAATAATTATACGTTTAAATATCCTTAAACCGAATTTTTTCGTTTTTGCAGTTATTAAAATAAGGGCAAAATATAATATTATTAATATAAAACTTTGTTATTTTTCGGCTAATTTAATTAAAAACGTAATTTAAATAATAATTAAGTTTATTATTAAATTTTTTTTTAAATAATTAAAAGTTTTCCGAAACTTATTTTAATAACGAAAAAAATATTAAATTTTCCAAAAACCAGATTATATATCATATTTATTTATTTCTTCCGTAAAGTACCGCCTTATCCGTTAAATATAACGCTTAATATAAAGCGAATAAACCGACGGCATAAAATCTTTATAAGGTTATCGGCCGTATATTTAACGTTAACGTATGGATTAATTACCTTTATATTAATAAAAACTTAATAAAAATATCGGATAAAAATAAATATTTCGTTTTAAAGAATTAACTATTCCAAGGTTTAAAATATTTATCCTAAACCTTTTAATACGTCGTCCGTATTTGGTTAATTAAGAAAAAAATATATTTCGGAACTTATTATAAATAATCTTAAACCTTATATATTATTATTTTAGCTTATGAAGTTATATTATTATCGTATTAACCGAAAAAAGGTAAAAAATTAAAATATATTTAAAACAAAGTTTTTAATTATTATTTTAGGCACATAATATTAATTTCGTCTTAATTAGGGTTTAAAGTATATGAATAAATAAAAAATTTAAATTTTTATTAATTTTTTATAATTACGAAATAAATAACGTTAAATTAAAGTTATTTTTAAAAAATTCGTATTAATAATTTTTAAAGATTTATATGGAACTGCTTAAAACAAACCCGAAAGATAATAACTTAATATCAGGCCTTATTTTTAAGGTTTTGTTATTTTTATAAAGCTTTTCCTTAAAAAGGTTTAATCGATATATCTGACATTTGCAGTTACTTCTTAATCAAAAGCGCTAGCTACGGCTGCGCCGCAGGCGCAGCCCCAACCTCAAAAATAGGGCCTGATCTCGATAAGGTAACTATTAATCTAAGTTTTTAATCAGAGGTATTTTTTTCCGATTAAGGGAAGAGTCCGTAAACCTTTTTAACGAATACCTTATTCATTATGCTATTATTACCTGAAAATTAAGACCCCCATTTCGGATACTGCTTATACCTGCAGGTGGTTGTATGACAAGTTCGTTATATATAAGTAGGTTATTAATAACGGGATCGTAATTAAAAATAACATTTCGGAATAAATTATATAAGGACGTTTAACGTATACGGACGTTACGTAAACAGTGTACGGTTGCGGAAATATCCTAACGAAAACGATAAAGAAATATAAAACGATTTTTAAGGAACAGCGAAAAAATAACGAAAGAAAACGGGAAAAAGGTATTGCGTTATAGTAATAATAATAATACAGCATGCCTGGAAAAAGAAAAAGGAAATAAGTTAAAATTTAAAAGGGTTTTAATATCTATTTTTCGACAGTGGTAAAATTAACGGCAGAATATATATAATTTTAATTTTAGTTTAATAAACGTTTTATCTTTAAAAATCCGATTTCGTTTTTCAGTACGTTATTTTTTACCTTTTCTTTAGGGTATTCGTCGTTTTTTATAGTTTGGTTTCGGTTTTAAAAAAGTATTTCGTTTTTTATACTTTCGATTTTACCTTTAATTAATTTTAATCGCTTTAAACGTTAATTATCTAATAAATAATCGTTCTTAATAAACATCTAGTTTTAATACTAATTAATCGGGTCTTGATTTTGGGTTTAGTTTAAAACGTGTTATTTTTCGTCGTTAGGTATCGACGTAAAATAAATATAATACCTTATGTATTAATTATTAGGCCATCGAAAAAGGGCATAAACTTAAAATAATATTACGGCCAGCATTAATATAACATAATAACTAATTTATTAGCGCTCTAAACGAAAATTCTAAGCTAAAAAAAAAGAAAAATAAAGCCGTAAAATGCGTAAAAATCTACAAATATCCTCAGTCTTTATATAGTAGGTAGCTAGTTCATGTCGCAACTGTCAGCCTCATATAACGATTGCCAGCCTTACGGTTTAATCCTGGTAGCTGCCGTCATAATATAAATGGTATTTATTAGGTACGTTAAGCTGCGGTTAATATATGTTTAAAACGTAACTGCGGTATTAAAAAGCCTAAATGGCATAATTAAGTATTTGAAATAAACGTATTTCGTTTTAAAAGTAAGTTTCTATTTATTAAGGATTACAGTGGTCCGAGCTTACCTAACGGGATTCTCGACTACATCTACCTGCAAGCTTCTAGTAGTTTCTGATAGCTTAAAAAATCAGACTTATACCTTTACATAATTATACGTATCTAATACATAATTATTCGTAATACGTAAAAGTCTTTCAGTTAAATATTGTTATTTATTACCATTTATCCGTTTTTTATTTTATATGATCCGTAACACTTAATAAATAATGCTTATTATCCGAATCAAAAATTAGTTTATTTTATTATCCAATTATTATTCCACTTAATAAACCAAAGACGAAAGGAAACGCGTAATAAATATAACTTAACTTTATAATAATAAAAACGGCTTTAAAACAGTGTTACAGTAGAGGAACAGGGGTTCCTGTCTTGGAGAAACCTATCCTCGGAGGTCTTTTGAGAAAGCTCCGACCGGATAAACCTCGGGTAAGGAGAAGCTTGGCTTCCCCGCGCCAAGATTTAAATAATTTAATTGATCTAGGTGATTTAGGTGATTTGGAACTAGATTATACAGATTACATAAATTAAATAAATCCACGATATACTTATTTATTAAAATTAAATTTATAACGAACGATTTCCTACGTAAATAATACCTATTTAATTTCGCTTTTTAATTATCAATCTAAACTTTTAACCAAAGGCAACTATACCGTTCTTTAGTTAAAGAAAAAGTTCGTAAATTTTTTAATGAATATTTTATTTATTATGTTATTATTACCTGCAAATCAAAAACCCATATTTCGGATATTATTTATACTTTCAGGTAAATGTATAATAAATGCGTTATATTTTGATAACTTCTTAATTAATAACTAACGAATGATTTAAGGCCCAGTTAGGCATAAACTTTCCTGAACTTAGTAAAAACAATATTACAGAATAACGTTTAGCAGATAAATAGCATACTTAATCCCCGTTACTAGCTAACGAAAAATTAATAATTGGATTAAATAATTTACCCCCTATTAAAGAATTTTTTTAGTTAATCGATAAAATGGCACCTGCGACTATCAGAACTAAAGGTTTAAAAAAGTTTTCTTTTTCCTAACAACAACCCACCCTTATCCTTAAAGAATTCATTAAAATCTAACCTAAAAAATCCGACCAAAAAGAAAAAAAGATTAAAAAGGTTTACGGCATGAAAGTCGAAAAAAAAAGGAAGCTTATAACCGATAAACGATTAGATTTTATGGCTAAGGAAATTATAAAACTCCGACGGGAAAATACCAGATTCGTCCGATAGCTAAAAAGGAAAATTCCTGCGCCCCTTTTAAAAATTACTCCTCGTCCAAAAACTCTAACCCCCCCTTTTTTTGGTTACGACCGAAAGGGAATTGTACCCTTTTCTATTTATTATAAAATACCTAATATCAAAAGGTATAAATTAATGATTCCTAAACCTTATGATGGATCTATTAATGTAAAAGGATTCCTAATTAAGGCCAGATTTTAACTTAAGTAATATAAAAGTTCTTTAACGGAAAAAGTACCAGAAAATGATAATTATTTCGTAATTATTGGCCGGAAAAGTGTTTAATTACTTTGAATTTATCCTTAAGGATTACCTGATAAATTACCCTAACGATTGTTTGGATGTTATTAATTATATTTTTAACGATTATAAAAATTTCGAAAAACGAATATAAGCCTTATTTAAAAACGTAAACAAATAATAACATATAGTTAAATAAATGTATAAATTTTAGCAGATTACGTTAATAGCTAAATATATAATTAAATTTAACCGTTTTACGATTATTTTTAAATTTCCGTAAGATATATAATTTTATTATTATTATAATAACCTAAAACTTTAAGTTAAAAATAAAATATTTAAGGTACTTAGAATAAGACTTTCGAAAATTATATAAATAAGGATATTATCGCCGACCGACGCATTTTTAATCGATACTTTAAGAAAAAAGGTACCGGTAAACGAAATAACGATAAATACTTTAATAATAAAAAGAAAATAAAAAATAAATTCCAGAAAAAAGTTAATACTGCTTTAACGGAATTTAAGAAAAATAAATTTAAAGTTAAAGATTTTAATTATAACAAAAAGGGTTATTTTAAAAGCGAATATTATTTTCTAGCGAAAAAAGGGAACCCATAAAAAGCAAAAGTTCCCTAGCCTAAAAAGAAAATCCGTACGGCCGAACGAAATATAAATAACGAAAAAAAGGATAAAAAGGAAGTAAGTTTTATTTCCGCCGATTAGGAATTTATTATTATTATAACTAGTAAGCTTAAAAATAACGATTTAAGTTATGAAAATTATGTTATTTATAAAAATATTATAATTAAAGTTTATAAATATTATCTAGGACGAGCAGATTTAAGGTAATTATTATGTTAGGATATATTTATTACTTTAATATATAAAAATATAAAATATATAACCAGGATAGTTAGTTAAGAAAAGATTTTAATAACTATAAATAATTATCTCCCAAATATTATATCTTTTCTGAATTTATAATATACCTAAAACCCTTAATAAATACTTATAGGCTTTTATATTTTATTATTTGCTATAATTATAACTACCTTATTTATTAATAAGCTAAAAAAAATAATAACTTTTCGTTAAGATATAATAAGGAAGCGTTTATAAAACCAGATAATAAGTACAAATGTATAGAAATTCCTTAATAGCTAGATTACCTTAGGTTTTATTACATATATCCTAAATTAAAGTAAAGTCGGAAGGCCATAACGTAAGGATGTTTATATTATTTATTAATATTATGTAATAAATACGAACTTTTAATTATAAGAGTACACCTTTTAAAAGTTTACCTTTTTAACTTTATAATTCGTAAAGTATTAAATTTAATGAAAAGCTAAAAAAAGAAAATTCTTTAAGTGCCAGTTTGGTAATAGGAAATAATTTAGGTGTATGGAAAATTATTATACCAAATATACGGTTAGGAAGGTAGGTAAATGAAAACGTTTTTTAACCCTTAAAGTATATTAATTAAAAAATTATAAAAATCTTCGAAAGTAAGGTACCGAAAAGCTTTTATATACAAATTTTTATATAAGGCAAAAAAAGAATACGGAATTAAATTAAAATTTTTAGTTATTATAAAAACAAAATATTTAATATTATAATCGATTCTGGATTAAAAAAAAACTTTATTTTTTCGAGGGTAATTAAAAAATACTAAATCTTTTAAAAATATAAATAATAGTTATATAAATTACGAACGGTTAATAAAAACTTATATATTTATAATAATAATTAAGTTTTCCGAAAGATAAAAAAACTTATAGTTTAAATATAAAAATATTCAAAGCGGATTATTTTCGTCATCGCTGACATCTCAGGATACGATATTATTTTAAAAATGCTGTAACTTTGTTTTAATAATCCAAAATTTAACTGGAAAAAACAAACGCTTTTTTGAGCTAATTTTAAGGAAAAATTTTATAAAATCTGTTATATAATTAAAAAAACCAGAATTTTTAACTTAATGTTAATAATATCCCTTAAATATTAACGATTTAAAAAGTTATTTAAAAAACGAACGTGAAAAGAATTACCTAATTATAACTAATAAGATCAAAAATTTCCATTAAAAAGGATATTATTTAAAACTTTATTAAATTTATTTTATAAACCTTAAAAAAAGTTATGTATAAGAATCCGAATTACCTGGAGGATATCCAGTTATAATAATATCAAAAATATAAAATAGTAAGATTAAAATCGATAAAAATAAGAATCCAATATATCGACGTATTCAAAAGTATTAATAATTAAACGATATTACCGTTAAAAATGGATATCTTTTAATATTACTAAATACCATAAAGGAAAATGTTAATAAAATTAAATAATTTATACCTTTAAATCTGTCAGATAATTATTACTTAATTCGAATAATTAAAGGCGAAAATAAAAAACAGTTTTTAAGATTATTTATGGATATTACGAATACAAAATTATACCATAAAAGTTAATTAATGCCCCAGTCAGCTTTTAATATATACTTATTATTATTTTATGAAAAATTTTAATTTAATTCGTTTTCGTTTATTTAAATAATATTTTTATTTACTTTAAAACTTCAAAAAATATAAAAGATACGTTATTTAAATTTTAAAACTCCTTAAAAAAGCTAATTTACTAATAAACGTTCAAGAAATTATTTAGTATATTTAGAAATTAAACTTTTTAATCTTTACTATTATCCTTAAACAAATCTAAATTTAAAACTTTAAATTAAAAGCTATTAAAAATTGGCTAATCCTAAATAAAGTTACCGTTATTAATATTCGTCAACTTTTGGAATTTACTGGTTACGTATAACCTTTGGTTTAAAATTACGGCAAATTTTCTAGCCCTTTAACCAAATTCATTATCAAAGAATATATCGGAAAAAAATTCGAATTTTTAAAAAAAGCTAAAAAAACTTTTTAAAAATTTAAGGATAAAATTATTAACGCTCCGATAATTAGGTTATTAAACCATAACAAAAAAAATAACTTAAAATAAACGTTTCAAATTACGCCCTTAAAAATATTTTAAAATAATTAAAAAGTAATAAAAAATGATACCTAATAATATAATGTTTTAAAGCTTGTAAAAACGTAAAATTTAAATATCTTATTTACGACAAGGAATTATTAACGATTATTTTAACGCTTAACGAATAAAAACTATTTCTTAATAAAATTAAGGATCCATTTAATATTTATTCAAATTACAAAAATCTTATTCGATTTATAACTATCCAAAAATTAAATAAACGATATAAAAATTAAATAATTTTCCTATCCAAATTTAGCTTTAAAATTTACCATATTAAAAATAAAGAAAATATTTAAACGGATATTTTAAGCCGACGAAAAAATTACGACTTCAAAATCTCCAAATAACATATATAGGTAGTATATCGTAAAAACGATAAAATAATATAACTATATATAGCCTTAAAATAACCTATTTTAAAAATTTTAATTTAATTTAAAAGCTTTTATAACCTCAAAAACAAAAAGAAATTAAATAATTAAAAGGAAATAATAAAATTTAATTATTATTTTAGGGCAAAATCTATATTACTTATTAATAAGAATAAGAATTTATTAGGAAATTAAATAAAAACCCCTTATATAAATACCAAAAAATATTCAAAATTACCAAACGACTTTAAAGAAACTATAACTTTCCAAAACTCCGCCAAATAATTAAATAAATAATCAAAAATTATAAGGTTTGTAATAAAATTAAAATAGCTTACTATAAGCTGTATAACTTATTGCAACCCATAAATATACCTAATAAACTATGGAATAATATAACTTAAGTTTTTATTATTAATTTCCCTATATCGAAAAACCCCGTTATTAAAGTTAAATATTATACGATATAAATAATTATTAATAGATTTATTAAATATACGTACTTTTTACCCTTTAAAGGAACCGTAATAATAAAATAATTAACTTACGCCTTTACTTAATATTATTTCAACAAATACGGAATACCAAAAAAAAATTATTTCTGATCGAAACAAATTTTTTATATCCAAATTCGGTATTAACTTTCTTAAATACATTAGTACTAAACTTAAGTTTTTAACAGTTTATTACCCTTAAACAAACGGTTAAACGGAATAATTAAACCAGACTTTAAAATAATACTTTCGAAATTGCGTTAATTATTAACAAAATAATGAGGTTAAATTTTACCATTTGCACTAATAGTTTACAACACGTCAGTTAATAAGGATATGGGCATATTACCCCATATAGCTATATATAAATATAATACAGCAACCTAACGACCAAAATAATCGATACGTAAGGTACCAGTTATTATTATAATAGCTTCACGAACAAATATAATGATAATAAATATTAAAATAATACAAACCCGACTTCAACCCAAATTATAATTTTTATAATAAAAAATAACCCAATACTATAATAATAAAAAAATTAAAGGACTAATTCTAACGAAAATTCTTTTTATTTATTTATTACATTAAAAACAAAACGTAATATTAAATATTTCTTAAATCATAAAAAAAAAATCCAGTAACGAACTTAATTTTAAAAAATTTAACCCGTTTAAAATTAAAAATATTATTTCAAAAACTAACTATAAATTATTTTTACCCAAAACCATAAAAATATACCTTATATTCTATAATTCCTTATTAAAATTAGCGCCAAAAAGCGCCCTACTTAAAAAAAACCTCGAAATCGAAAAAAACGATAATAAAAACGAAATCGAAAAAATACTGAATTCCAAAATAATCAGTAATAAAATCTACTAGCTTATTAAATAAATAGATTACCTACTTAAAAATAACATATAAAAATTACTTAAGTAAATAACAAATACGATAAATCGAATTAAAAACTTTTATTAGCAAAATCTTAACCGACCGTCTTTAATACGGCCAAAATTACAAACGATAACGATCCCCCATCCAAATCCAAACCTTCGGCGTTCTAGCCGAAAAAAACAAATACTTTTACTACCGTATCTATCTTAAAAATAAACCGTACTTACTTTACTTTTACGCGAAGTTACTATTTTTCCAACCTTTCTTATTTTTTTAATTAATTTAATTCTAAACCCTTTTTTAATATTCTAAAACCCTTTTCTTAAAAAGGTTTTATTAAAAACATAACTGTTTTAACTTTCTAATAAACTTTTTTAACTTTTCGTTTTATTAACGCCATAATTTAGTTAACCTTTTTTTATTACTTTTTATTCCTTTTTCGTAATTTTATAAAACGTTAAAAAATTATGTTTAATTTTTTGTTACTTCCGGAATAAACGGTTCTAAATTTCGTTTACTTTTTTTAAGGAATTTATATTTAAAAGTTACAAAATAAATATTAATAACAAATATAATAATTATAACTTTAACGCCCTAAAATAAAAAGTTAATCGGTTTTTTTAAACCGAATATAATTAAAACAAAAAAACATTTTAATACCAAATATTTTTATCAAATTAATACGAATATTACGGAAATGGCGTTAAGTCGGGCATAATTTTTTTTCCTTTTTCCTTTTAAATATGACTTGTTATAATAAAATCAATTAAAAGGAATTTAAAAAACCCTTTCCAATAAAATAAAAAGGTTACTTACGGTTTTTATCTTTAAAATAAAAATTTCTAAAAAAGGGAAATAATATTATAATATAGGAATAAAGGTTGCTATTTTAAAAAAACTTATCTTCGAAAATCTTTTAAAAAGGTTCCGACCGGATAAACCTCGGGTAAAAAAATATTTAATTTCCCCGTACCAAAATTTAAATAATCTAATTAATCTAAGTAATTTAAGTAATCTGGAACTAGATTACATAAATTATATAAATTAAACAAATTTACGACATACTTATTTATTAAAATTGGATATATAACGAACAGTTTCCTACGTAAATAACACCTATTTAATTTCGCTTTTTAGCTATTAATTTAAGCTTTTAACCAAAAACAACTATACTGTTTTTTAATTAAAGAAAAAGTCCGTAAATTTCTTAAACGAACACTTTATTTATTATGCTATTATTACCTGCAAATCAAGAACCCCCATTTCGGATACTGCTTATACCTCCAGGTGGATGTATGATAGGTTCGTTACAAAAAAGTCGAAAAGATATGAAAAATTTACCGTTATATTATTAAAAATTCTGATAATCCGATTATTAAAAAGAAATACTGGAAAGTCTTTTTATTTATAAAGAAAATAACTTATTTAAACGTTATATTTAATAACCCTTACCGTATACTAATTACCGAAATATTATTTTTCGTAATGTTAATAAAATATTAGGTTTATTTAATAAGGTTTTACAATAATAATTTAAAATTGTTTACGGTTATATTAAAATTTCTATTTAAAATTTATAAGGTTTAACGATTTCCTTTAAAAAGGAAAATTACTGAGTTAATTAAACCTTTCGGGAAATTTAATAAAGTTAATATCCATACCAACAAACGACCTAGGGTTTTAAAAGTTTTTAATCTTAAAAAATATACCGGCCAGGTTAACCTTTAAACAGGAATGTATAGTATTCTTTCTGTTAAGAAATCCCGGATTATCGGCTTAAAATACGACTTAAAACGACGATCTAAACTTTTTTAATTTTGCGAATAAGGACGCCGGTATGGGATAAATATATATTTATCTTTTAAGGAAACTAGAGAATTCCGCGTTAATCAACGCATAATGTCCGTTACGTACGATTAAATTCCAATTCGGACTTATATAAAATCTTACAAAGTTTACATAAATAATAATAAGTTATTTCAGCCCCGACACAGAAAAAGTTAAGTATAACGGTTTAGATATTTTTTACAGTCAAAACCAGGTAAATTATTATGATATATACCTTTAGGCTAAAAGATAAAAAAAATAGGTCGATATAAATAACCGAAAATAAGTGATTTTTTAAGAAGTTTGGATTTTATTTCGTATTAATATTTTAATTTAAGAAAAGCAATAACGTTTTTTATGTAATAGAAAATGGAATTACTAACAAAACTTCAAAATCAGAAACATTACCGACAAAGATATTAAAATATATAAGATAAATGGATATCTTTAAAGTTTAATTTATATTTACGGGCGAAAAGAAGGTTATATAGAAATATCTTAAAAGTTATTTATACGCTTAATATGTTACTTATCACTACAAAAATAACCGGCCTTCTTTTCTTAAAATAAACGCTTATAAAAAGATATATAAGAGTATAATTTTCAAGCTAGCCGGTGAATAAGACGGTTAAGCTATCCGGAATAAGGATATACTTAAAACCGAAATTGAACCTATCCTTTTTATATTTAAGACAACCTTTAATAAATAAAAAGAATACGGATCGACAGAAAAAAAAGTAACCGTTTTAATATAAAGGTACAGAAAATTACGAAAGTTTATATAATCTAACCAATTTCCGGTTCACGGTTTTTTTAACTACGTTTTTATTAAAACAATCGTTTTCTATATATTTGAATTATTATGAACCTTAATAAAGCTAATCTGAAATTAATGTATATTAATAAATTTTTATTATAATTTTATTTAAAATTATAATATATTTTGAAAAAGTTTAACGTGATATTAAAGACGTTATTTCGCTTATATAAAATAATTTCGGATTTAGAAAATGTTTAAACGGAATAAATCTAATAAATTAAATAATATACCATATACCAACCTTTAATATTTCCTAGTAAAAATGGATATTATTATTTAAACCATCTCTGTTCTCGATCAAGAATTTAAGGTTCGTATTATTAAAAAAATACGTTATAAATAACTAATATAAACGTATTTAGAAAATATTAGAAAATATAAAAACTAACAAATGCAAAAATAGTAATATAAACTTTTATAATTATAAAATAACTTTTTATAATATATCGGGCTTACCGACCGTTAAAGGTTATATATTCCCCATATTTACGTTAAAAACATATTAAATTTAATTTACGATAAGAAGTATTACTTTAGTAAATACCGCATAGTAAATAACTTACTTCACGTTTAATTCGCAAAGAAATATGTTAAAGTTTCGAAATATTTTAACGTTTACGTAACTTGCTAAAAGATTAAACGGATCGGATTAAGGTCTTAAAAAAAGTTAATACCTTTATTAACGGTTAAGTTACTGTATTATTCGATAACTATATAATTCATTATAAACATGCCGGAAATAATATTCGTAAATACCATTTACACGTTTACTAGATATAATATTCCAGATAATTTATATTATATATCCTATAAAATAAATAAAAACTCGGCACTAATTTATGGTAATATACGATATACAACCCAAGATTAAGCGACGATAACGTTAAAAATATTATAATTTGACGATTAAGGATTTCTGACGATAGTAATTAATACCAAGCATTTACTGTTTATTTTTACCTCCTGAAATAAGATCTTTAAGATTGTAAAAATTAAATTACTTTTTTATATTGCGTATTACTTTAGAAATGATAAATTATTCCAAAGAAATCAGATTATTAAATTACTAATCGTTGTTATATAACCATAAACCTCAACGTTTTATAACCGAATATAATACCTATTTTGTAATATTCTTTAAAAATCTTTTAAATGGTTAAAGTTAAAAAATTCTTTAAAGAAATAATACTTAATTTTTAACCAAAGTTATTATTAATATATTAAATGAAAATAGGGTACGGTAATCTTAAAAACTATGATAAATATTATTAAAGAATTTACGCTAAGGAAACCGCATAATTACCTAACCTAGTTAACATATTTATGAACAAAAGAAACGATATGAATTATGTTCCGATAAAATTTAATAAAAACGAAACCGTATCCATTGAATCATATTAGGGATATTATTTACTTAATTAACATAAACGGAAATAACTTTTTATTCAAATTATAGCTGAGTTTCTGATTGATTTGGTTTTGAGTTACAGGTTCACCTTAATTCGCATTGCTCCAAATCGCATCAAGTTAAGGAATAATATTACTTAAAACTTTACCAAATTTACTACATAGTCCGTTAAAATTTTTAAATGGATAAAGAAATAAGATTATAAGCTAAATTTCCTTACCGGATAAAAACTTTACCTTACCGTTTCCGTAACATACTTATATAACCAAAATAAGGGAAAGATTTATTTGGACGAAATGTTATTAAACCTGGTCCTGTAACTATAAATAACAACAAATAAAAGTAAAAAATCGATGGTATCGTAAGTTACCGGATTCGTTAGTATAAAAAACTCTTAATTAAATATTTCGTTAAATAAATAAGCCGTATAATTAAAAATAACGAATAAGGTTTTAAAAAGAACTTACTTATATTAGCTAATAAAGCAGTTAACGAATATGCAAGGTAAAGTGTTAGTGCTAAGGTATCAAAGCTTTATATAAGCTGACGCCGGGTCCATGACAATAAGTACATACATGCACCGTCGTCGTCTAAATACGCGACGCGTCCAAATACATACATACACGACTGATGACACGACGCGACCGGAGGACACACTCCAAAAACCGTACCCAAGGGGGGCCGGATGAAAAATCAGTAGGGGTCATAGCTACGATAACAAATTCAAATAGTACACGATTGATTGGTTCCAGAGCCCCACCAAGCTCTAACGCCCCCAACCACTAGTTCCAAATAGCCGCCAGCCAAGCTGCAGGAACCGAATATAAAATAAAATATCGGATTAATTAGGCGATAAAATACTAAGAAAAAGGATTTAGTACGCTATAATAATATTAAGATATTAAACAACGGATACGCGGTCGTATTTTTAAATATATTTCGTTATATTTATTAAATAGCTTTTTATATTAGCTATTATATCTTTTTATATATGTTTTATATATTTATATAATTATTTACTTAAGCTTTTTGCTTCCTTTAACCAACTTTACGTTATATTTCTTATATAATTTACGGTTTTTTATTCAGTTTTTTAAAAAGAGTTACGTGATTAAAAAGTTGCATATTGCCGACTTTAAAATTATCTGCTTAGATGTAGAAAAATTCTTATAACTTTTTTTTTTATAATTTTTTAATAATTCATAACCTTTTCCATTTTCTCGGTTTCTTTAAAAAATAAATCCGCTTAATTTAGCTCTTAAAAACGAATAATCCGAAAGAAGCTCCATAATAATATACGACAAAACCGCTAATAAAGGTGCATCTTGCTTTAAGTATTTTAATATTTTAAAAAACGTACAAAATAACATTCTAAAGAAGCCTTTTTTATCAACCTATCGGTAGGTAATAATTTATTCGACGGTAGCGCTAATAATAAGCAAAATAAATATATTTTTAAAGAAAAAAAGAACGATAAACCCGTGAGAGCTTATTTATCTAACCAATTCCCCTGCTATATAAAATAACTAAAACGAACTTAAATAATGTTTTTACTAAGGTATTAGGTATAAAGAAAATGGTTACCATTAAGGGAAAAATCTTTCGAAAAATAATATAAATACTTAAAATATCCAAAGCAGGATTAATAACTTATTTAAATTTTTAAAATAACTTTATCGTTAAATAAGTTAATTAATAACCCTTTTAAACGAAAATTTTATTCAACCTATAAGAAATATCGGCATAGTTACCGGAATTCCAGTACGTATTAGTATCAGTAACCGTAAAAGTAAAGGAACCGGTTATAATAACGCAAATAATAACGTAAATAACGGCATAAATAAAGAAAACAATAATAATAACGAATAAGAACAACCCCATTACGAACTTATTATCCTTATTATTTATATAACTAAAGATAATTTTAAAAACAGAATTATTAGCTTAGTTACTTTTCGCCTAATTATACCGGCCTGGAAATTAATCGTATTAAAGAAACGTGAATAATAATCTAAAAAATAAAGTAAGCTAGCAAAAAACGCCCTTTATTAACTAAAACAGTTTTTCGGTTACATAAAGAAAATTTAAATTAAGTTTTATTATTAAAGGAAAATATAATAATAATAACGATAACGATAAAACCTAAAACTAAAACGGATTAAAAGTTTACTTTCTCCAAAGCCGAGAACATTACGGTTACGATACCAAATTATTAATTAAACTATTTAGGAAATTAAAAAGCTTACTATTAAGTATAATATAAAAACGTTCGTAATATACCTATATCTAAAATCCGTTAAGGATAACGAAAAACGCGTATATATACTTTAAAAACGCAAAGAAGCATACGACTGCAAAATGGCATTTAAGGTTATTATTCTAATTACTAAATATTACGACCCGAAATGTTAACTGAACGGCAATATCGGCGGTTATCTTACAAAAAGAAATAACTTAACTTATATAAGGTTTTATAATAACAAAAAGAAATAACGTAAAGATTAATAATATAAACGTTTTTTATTTCGTTATATTTATATTATAAATTCATATACGCGAAGTTAATAAGAAATTAAATAAAAACTGTTTTTTAACGTTGGTAATATTACTCCTGTTAATATAAGCGTCAAGTTTCAGGTTATCGAAAGCTGAATTAATAATAAAACCGAAAAAGGTATTAAGATAATCGAAAATAAAATTAACGCGGCCCTTAAAACTATTAAAAAACCGCGTCAGATAGACCCGCCGATTTGGCTAATATTTAATAACGACTTAATACCATTAAGAATATTTTAACAACGTTAAAAAGTAAAAAGGTAGCTTTCTGATTAAATAATAAAAGCCCTTAAGATTTTCGTTAAAGGTTTCTATATAGAATGTAAACAATATATATATTTATTTATAATTAAGGATTACAAGATTTGTATTTGGGTGTATATATAAAAAGATCGAACAATTCACGTTTAGCCTTTTTCGATATCATTAATGTAATTTATTTTAATAGTATTAAAAATATAAACCCGTACGTTATACCGTTGCTTTTAGGCGTAAAAGAGGGATTTGTTAAATATTGTAAGAGTCCGGGCTTACTTAACCGGATTTTCGACTACATATACCTGCAAACTTCCAGTAGTTTCTAATAGCTTAAAAAATCAGACTTACACCTTTATACAGTTATACGCATTTAATATATAGCTATTCGTAATACCTAAAAAGCCTTAAGTTAAATACCGTTATTTATTATTATTTATCCGTCATCTATTTCATACTACCTATAACTCTTAATATTATTTATCATTTCTTTTTAATACGTATTTAATGATACGTATTTCTTTTTAAAATTTAACTCGGTATATATATAAATGCCAGCTAAATGATCCAGGATCTTTTATATTAAAGGTAACCGTATACGGTTTTTACAGGTTATCCGGTTTAACGATTGCTAATGATATAAAATATAACGAATTCTCTTTTTCTTTCTGGCGAATAATATAAGGGTTTTAATTAGGTTATTATTACGTTTGATTTACTCTTTTATTCTGCAGAACCTCCGGGAATTTTTAAAGGCCATAAGTTGCTTTTTTAACAGTGGGTAAAGAAGGCCTCGGAAACGTTTTTTCTTTTTAGTATAAATTTATGGTATATTTATAGAATAAATATTTCCGCAATTAATAACCGTTTCATTTAAAATATAACGGTATAATCGTTATAATTCTTTTAACCTATTTCGTAACTTTTTGGTATTTATTTTTTATTATCTGTATTTGGCGTCATGGATATAATAACCGCTATAATTATAGGAAAGGTGATATTTTATAACTTTCTTGTTAAATTAGCGAGCTTAATATCTTCGGGTTCGAATTAAGATTTATATTTAAGTTATAATTGATTAATAACGTGATTTACTTTTTTAAAACTATAGCAATTTTAACGTAATATTCGGTCCATGTTTTTACAATAATAAAGTGATATTTCTTCGGTTTCGTAATATTAACCGAATTTGCCATCCGAATTTAGAACGTTTTAAAGCCGCATATTATAATAAAGTTAATTAAATAAATATTTAATTTCGGTTTAAGTTTTAATCGAAGTAATAGTTTTTTTAAATATTTTACTTTATATTATATTATAATTTGCCCTTGAATTTATTTAGTTACCAAACGTTATTTATTAATTTTCTTTACGTACTTCTAATGGGTGATATATACGAAACTTGAAAAAATCTTTTTATTCTTAAAATCTTTTATTCTTAAAAGCTTTGTACAAACTTTAAGTTAATATTTATCGAATGTTTTTTCCGCTAATTCGTTCGGAAATAAACATTTTTATCATAATTAAAGTATGTCGTTACGGGGCAGGAATTAGGTATATAGACTCTTTTAAGGTAATGGCTATTTAGAAATTTTTTAATGTATATTTATTCTTTTTCGATTTTTTTAACATATTCGAATTTGCGGTAAGTTATTTTTCAGTACTTAAAATGAATTCCTTAAAGTATTTTTAAAAGTTTGATCCGAAATATAATCCTTTTTGTTATATAATCCGGAGTTTATAACGGTTATAAGTTTTGAATTAGCTATTATGCATTAAGAAGGGATTAATTTTTTTTACGACGTAATTGAGGTTTTTTTTTAAAGGAAGTTCGAAATAATGATTTTACATTTATTTTTTTCTTTTAAACTATATTTAACTTTTTACATCAGGTAATTATAAATACGAAGGTAGTTATATAAGGGCGTAAGCCTATAATGAAACGGCTGGTCGGAAAACCCGTATTACCTGCTTATAAAAATGTAATAAGGTTTTTTTAAAGCGTTAATTAAAAGTACTAACTTTTTCGTTCAGTTTTTGATATATTTTATCGAACTTTATATTAATAAGAATAAACTATCGTAATGTATTTTCGAAAACGTTTTCGAAAGTTAGCTTTAAACTGGTTTAATTTCTAAAATAAACATAATGAAAATTTCGTACTTTAATTTTACAGTTTTACTTTTTGGTTAAAATTTTAAATAAATCTCCGCAAGTAAATTATATACAACGTGCGTTAACGTATAATATATTTCGTAAGTTTATAAAGAAGGTTTTCAGTTTTTAAAGCTAATATTTAGTTAAGTTATAAAAGTTTAATATTTTAAAGAAGTTTTACCTTAATAGTTTAAATTAAGTAAAATTTTAAATAATATATGTACATTTCAGTTACGTTTTAGTTGGTTTGTTACTGGATAATATAAATCCTTAGATATATACTGTTGTCGGGATTTTAAATTTATAAGTATTTTAACTTCTGTAATTTCTATAATAAAAATATTATTCAATTCCGTAAAACTTAACTCGGATGGCGTATATAAACAATTTATTACGTTATCGTTAAGGCCGCATAATACGGTATTTAATATTAGAGTTTAAGCTTTAATTATAAACGTTATTACTTTTTCGTAATAATCTTTTATAAGTATTATTATTTCTTTTAAATATTCGTTTTTATCGTTAAATATCGGAACCTATTTTTCGTACTTGCAAAATCGTTACCGGAGTCCAAACGAAATAAGTTTAAGTATTAAAATTTAAATAGGTTCGGCAGCCGGAATAGCCGGTTGATTATTATATAAGGTCGTAGTTATCTTATTTGTTTTTCGTGTTTTAATCGAAGTAAGGAAATTTTAATTTTTTAAATATGTTAAGATTAAAATAAACGGAATAATACGGATAAATTTAGTACAACTTTAAACCTTAGGTTTCCTTTTTAAAAAGGGGGAATAAGCAATTAGCTATATTATAATCGTACCGCGGCAGTATCGTTGCAATCGCGTAATAATAGCGTTTAAAGCGTTTATGTTATGACCAGAAGCCTTGGCTTAGTGACAGACGGTCGGAGGTTGTGGGACGGGTCTCCGATGTGGGCCCCCAGGCCCCCAGGGTTACGTAATGGGCTCGATGAGCTCGAGACGCCTGGTTGGACCAGAAGGGATTTGGTACGACGAGCCAGTCGAACCGGGGTAACGATTCGAAATAATTCGATAAATTTGAAAAAATTTAACCATTAAAGAAAAAATAAAGCAAGATCAAGTTAATCGAACTAAAAATAATATATATACGTTCGTTATTTTCTTAAAATTTAAATAATACCAACTTATAATATAATTTAAATATTTAAATTATTTTTAATATTTATTATTATTAAACGTAATTATATTTTTAATTTATTATTTAAATTTTTATAATATTATTATTAATCTAAATTACACGATTAAAATTTAATAATTAATTAAATTAATTAACCGTTAAATGTTATAAACTTATATTTAATAATATCGTTAAATTTTAAATAATATATTATACCGTTAATATATCAGATATTTAAAAATTTATTACGTAATAGTATAAATATACGATTAAAAAATTTAAAAAAGTTATTTAATTTTTTAAAATCTAGGTTAATATTATTCGGATTAACGAAATTAAAATTAAATTTAAAAAATATAAACTTTACGATAAAAAAATAATATATAAAATTCTTTATCCAGGTACGAATTTATTTCCGTTTCGAAAGAACTATTAATAAAGCCGATAAAGTTTTTATGGTTACTGTATTTTTTAAAGGAAGCGTTTTAAATTTATTTAAATTTATTTTACGAAATTATCTGGAAAATAAAAAATCGAATTAGTAACAAATTATTAAAACATTTTTTTAACATTATATTAATTTCGAAAAAAAATTAAAAACTTAATGTCGAAACTTAAACGAAACAAAAACCGTAATATAAAAAATTTCTAATTTAAAATAAAATATTTTAACGTCCAAATACATAATAACGTTTAAAAACTTGATGGCTAAAATAAAATAAATAAATAAATAAAAAGGATAACTTAATTAATATTTTTTATAAAAGTTTAAAGGACGACGTTAAAAATAAAATTATTAAAATATTACGTTTTATTACCTTAAATAAATATATTATAAAAGCCGTAAAAATCGATAACTGATAATATAAGTAACGATAAAAACGAAAGGGATAATTTATTACCTAACTTAAGTTTATAAAAATTAACCAAAATAAGAAACGTAATATACCTTTTCTTACCTATAAAATAATACCAGGACTTATAAAATTAAGAATAATACTAAAAAATTTAAAGTTAAATTAAAGTTAGATTAAATGTTATAATTATAATAAAATAGGTTACGTAAGAAGCTAATATAAAACCCCTAAAAGATAATAACGTAACGGTTGGATCCCGGTACCTAAATGATAATTAAGAAATAAGAATAATAAGTATGACGGCAGCCTTACGATCAAACCGTGAGACTAGCAACCGTCACATGGAGCTGACAGCTGCCACCAGGCTAGCCACCTGCCATACAGAAAATGGGGACATTTATAAATCTTCACGTACTTTGCGGCTTTGCGTTTTTTCCCTTCTTTTCTTTTTTTCAGCTTAAAATCTTCGTTTATAGCGCCAATAAATTAACTACCATACTATATTAATACTGGCCGTAACATTATTCTAAACTTATTCCTTTCCTTACTAACTTAACGATTAATAAATAAAGCATTATATCTTTTTTTACGTCGATACGCAATAACGAAAAATAACTCGTCCAAAACCAAAACCTAAACCGACTAATATTAAAACTAAATATTTGTTAAAAAAAATTACCTGTTAGCTAGTCGACGTTTAAAATAATTTAAATTAATTAAAAGTAAAATCGAAAGTATAAAAAACGAAATACTTTCCCAAAACCCAGACCAAAATATAAAAAACGATAAGTATCTTAAAAAAACGGTAAAAAACGACGTACCAAAAAACGAAACCGAATTTTAAAAAATAAAAGATTTACCAAATTAAAATCAAAACCATAATTACTTAAAAACCGATCCCGATAAATAACTAATCGACGAAATAGCTAATAACGACCAGAACGTTTAAGGAAAATTTTAAAAATTCCGTAATAAAATCGTTCGTTTTTAGGTTATATAAAGCTATTATTTCCTTATTCCTTCCGACGACGTTAACCGTTTCCGCCGGGAAAATATAATCGATAACGTTTTCGGTAATATTAATATATTTCGCCCTACTAGTATAATAACATAACCCGTTTTCCGTAAATTTATAAGAAATAATAACGCGAATTTTAATTATAACTGAAAAAAAAAACTTACGTTAATAACTTAATTAAATTTAACGGCGATAAAATTAAATTTAATACTTAAGTCCGTAAAATTATAAATAAGTTTAAAATAAATAAACCGATTTTTTAAAACGAAAAAATTCGTATAATTTATTTAATAAATTTTCTGGAAAAAAAGGCCAAATAAGTAATTAAAATTCGTTAATAATCGATTATACGATTTTTTTTTCCGTAACCGAAATAATTTAGGTATTAAAACCATCGTATTATAACCTTAACTAAATTTCCGTTATTAAAAAAGTTTTCCGTATTTTTATTTTTAAGTCCGGCAAAAATTAAAATATTTATAGTTTTATTTTTAAGTTTAACACTTTTGTTTAAAAAATTAAAATTGCCGAAAATAACTGGAAACAAATTTTATGGAAATATGTTTTCTTAAATTTTGATTTACGTTTTTTTAAGGATATCCGTAATTTTAACGTTATTTACGAAAAGTTTTATAACCGTATTATTATAACCGTTTATAATAACCAGTTCGTTTATAAAAAACGTTAACAAAAACATAAACCCCGATTATACGACCTTAATAATAACAAACCGAAAAATAAAAATAAAAAACCTTATTCGAATAATAATTCCGGCAAATCGAAGATTTCGGGTAATATTGGCAAGTTTTTGTCGGAAATTGAAAAAAAAGCTTATTAAAAAACCGGTACGTATTTTAATTATAACAAAATGGGATATAAAGTTAACGATTATTTTAATAAAAGAAAAAGGTTATTATAATAAAGATAATAAAAAGTTTATTCAATTCCGACGAATCGGAAAAAAAAAATTATCGGAAAATTTTCGATTTTATTTTTATATTAATAATAACGGAAATAAATAATTATAAAAAATGTAAAAATTTTTTTAACATTACGTAAATTTAAATAAATAAATTTAATTTACGGATTACCGTTTTATATAATACCGGAACATAAACCCGATTTTGTATTAATCCGTTTTTCAGTAAATATATAAAAAAACGGTTATAAGTTTATATTATCCGGTTAAAAAAATTAATTTAATTGTAGGATTATCGGAAATAACCTGCCGGCCAAATAAAAACTTAAATAATTATAATATTCGAAATTAACGGTCGACGTTTTTTTAATTAAAATTTTTAAATTATAAATACCGGATACGATATTTTCGTCGGTTTTAATTAAATAGAAAAACATAACTTATTATTAAACTATAAAAATAAAAGTATTATTTAACCTAACGATTTTTTAGTTTTGGTTAAATTCTTACCGGTAATTAAATTTTTAGCCCGATATTTATTAAACGGATACGTTAACCTTAAAATTTTAAAAAACGTTAACCGTTATAACCGTATTATAAAAAAGGCCGATAAATAATATTAAATTTTCCGATACTTATAAAAAAAACCCGAAAACAATTTTATTTTAATTAAACCGGCTATTTTAATTACTGAAATTATTAAGAATAACGTAATTATCGTTTCGTTAACGAATAAGTTAAAAATCGACTTCCGTACGGAATAATAGATTAAATTCCCGTTACCTTAAAAAATTATTCCTTTTAAAAATAAAAAATTAAACGTTATAACGTTAACCGCGTTATAAAAATAAAAAATATATAACGGTTAAAAAATCCCTTTTTCCGAAAATAAGGATTTAAAATACGTAAAATAAATCCGGAAGCTTTTATTAAAACCTTTTATTTACTTAAAAAGGTTTTTTTCGAAAAAAAAGGCTAATATTTTTTCAAATTTCCGATCCGGCTATAACGTAATTCTGGAATTTAACCGGCCGATATCCGCTTTAAAACCTTTAATTTACCGGACGTTCATTTAATATTTTCTATTAGAAAAAGAAAATTTAAAAAATAGATTTTATCGAATTATATATACGAAAAAACGCCGTTTTAATTTTTTTTACCTTAAAATTATATTTATTAAAATACCGGTTTTATATCGATTACCGTTAAAAAATTTAATATTTAAAAAATTACATTATTTTAACTTTTTTATTTAACGGTATTATATTTAATTATCGAAACGTTAAACGTTTTATTAAAATCGATATTATTTAAACGTTTCATAAATTTCGTTACGTTATTAAATCGGAATATTTAATAATATTTAAAATCCGTTAAAAAATATTTTAATAAAAAGTATTTTTATTTAAACGTAAAATAAATTTTACCTAATAATAATCGTTTATTAATACTTAATTATACGAATCTTTTCATTATTACGTAAATATTTATATTAATAACGTTTTAATTTATTGTGGCCTTAAAAAATTATTAAAAATATTACGAAAAAATTATTTACCGGTTATATAAAATTAACCTTTAAGGAAATATTAAAAAATTCCGGTTTAACGTTAGAGAAATAAATTATTTCGGTATTATTATAAAATATAACGTAAATATATTTATCGATTTAATTAAAATTAAATTAATTTAAAAATAAAAATTTAAAGATTTTAATAATTATATCATAATCCGTTTATTTACAAAATTTTATAATTACGTACGAATATTTTATTATTATAAAAATAATATAACCGAATTATTAAACCGTTTATTAAAAAAAATATTTCCTTTATAATCAATTCAAAATAAAAACGAATTTTCGAAAAAATTAAACGGTTCGTTTATAAAGTTTCAGTTTTTATTTTTTTTAACTTAATCGATCGATTAAAATAATAACAAACATATCCCGTAATATAACCGAAAATATTATTTAATAATAATAAGACGATAACGAATAAAAATTTATAAAATATTTTTCGAAAATTATAACTTTAATAAAAAAAGCGTATCTTATTTAAAACCGAAAATTATTCGGTATAATTTAAATTTTCGAATATTATTATTTTAAAATTTAAAAATAAATTCTTTTTATTATTACGGATTATTAAACTTTATTATATTTTACAAATAAACGCTTTTTTTTTATGTACCAAATCCGATAAACCGTTTTTTTTTAACTTTAATATTACCTTTTAATATCGATTTGATAAAAAAAATATCGCCGTAAATACCTTATTACAAAAACGGTTAATTTACTTTTAATTAAAACCCGAAAAAAAAAATTAAACTTTAATTTTGCCGGAACGATTAAATGTTTTTATCGTTATTATTAACGAAATATTAACTAAAATATAAATCGAAAATATTCCGTAAGGTATTAACTTAATCGATTTTATCCGTTATAAAAACGAAACGTAAAATTTAAATAAAAAAAGTAATAAATTAATAATATCCGAAAAAATAATTAACGGCCGTATTGTTTTCCGTACTGTATTTATTTACGAAATTTATATACTTAAAATATTTACGTACTTTAATTAAAACAAAATAATTAAAATATTAATACGGAAATATATCTGGTTTTAATTTAAGCAAAATATCCGATAATATATCCGGAATTATTACGATTACCGACGGAATAAAATATTTCGAAATAAAACCCCGGAATTCTTTTATTTTTTTTTATTTTAAATAATATTTAAGATTACGTTATTATTAACAGAAAAAATATGCCGAAAAATCGTTATGGTTATATTTATATATGGATATTTATTAATAAATTTAATAAAATTATAATAATTTTATTAAGTAAAAGAATTAATACCATTAACATTTTAATTAATCGATATTACCGATATTTATATCGTTTCTTTAAAATATTTATTATTTAAATTAATAATAACGTAAAATAATTCGTTTTTTAATTTTTAATTAAATTAAACAAATTTATTAATATAAAATGTCGTTACGGAAACGTTTTATATTTATAAATTTAAAAAATTTTCGAATTTAAAAATTAAAAATTAAATTAACGTTTATATTTTTATATCAATAAATATTAAAACGATTAAAACGTATATATAGCGGTATTAAATTTTGTATATAATTTATTATAATATTTATCGATTAATATAATTTCGTTAAAAGTTATATTAAATAAAAATATCCGGAATTTATTGTCGTTAAATTTAAATACCGTAAAAATAAAATTTAATTTAATTTAATAAATATTTATAATTATTAAATTAATTAAAAATGTTTAAACGTTTATAAAAAAAGTTACGTTAAAAACGTAAAAACGTTAAACGGTATAAATTAATAAAAAACGTTATTTAACCGATTTTAAAATTAATAATAAAATCTTTTTTATAAAAAGATTTTCGTAACGTAAATATTAATTATTCGCTTAAATTTATAATAAATAAAATTTTTTAAAATCTTAAAAAAATACGGATATAATTTCGTTTTTTTTTATTATTAAGTTATAAAATAATTAACTTATTTTATATTAACCGGTTACATAAGGTCGATAATAATCGGTTATTTTAATAAATCTAGATATTATTATTATTTAAAAAGAATTAACGGTAAATTAAAGTTCGAAATAAAATAAATTAAATAATTAAAATTTAACGGATATTATAAAAAGTTATAATATTAAGTTAAATAAAAAAGTTACGATTTCGATAAAATATAATATTTCGTAATTAATTTTAAAAACGTTCCGATTATAATAAAACGGTTTTATACGGAATATTTTAATATATTTAAATTACCTGTTTATTTATAAAAATTGATTTATATAACGGTTACCGATAAGATTAACGAAAACTACCCCGATAATAATAAGGCCGCGAAAGTAAGAACTGGATTAATAAGGAAAAAACGCTATTTATAATTAATAAAAATTCGTATACTTTTTTTGACCGAATATAAGTTTTTAAAAAAAGGTAATATAACGGTAGCCTTACGATTAAACCGTAAGATTGGCAACCGTTATATGGAGCTGATAATTATTACCAGGCTAACCACCTGCTATATAAAAAGTGGGGATATTTATAAATCTTTACGTACTTTGCGGCTTTACGTTTCTTTTCTTCTTTTCTTTTCTTTAGCTTAGAATTTTCGTTTATAGCGCCAATAAATTAGCTACCATGTTATATCAATGCTAGCCGTAACAATAAGGCCGTAACTTTCGGTATAGTTAAAAAAAAAGGAAAACTTTAACTTATTCCTAAAAGTACGAAAAGGTTTACGAAAGGTTAAGGCACTTTTTTAAACCGTAATTATATAATAGCGTAACGCTATAACCGGAGTAATAATTACTTAATAGTTACAAAAATACGAAAGATAAAAGAAATTAACCCGAAAAAGGTTAATATCTCGTAAATAACAGAAAGAAAATTAACGATAAAGATAATAGGAGTTGAATAAATAAATTAAAAAGTATTAAAGTTAGAACGAGACCTTATATCCAGGAAAGTCTGATCGATATAAGAAATTATATATTATTTATTATAAAAAAACTTACTGCTTATGATACGAAAAATAATAAAAAGATATCTAATAACGACTTACGTATATATATAAGTAAGGATTCGATTTCTATATCCGAACCAGAAGCGACCCTAAGAATTCAAGATGGTATAGGCATTTACGTATTATAGCTATATAAGACGATATCGACGTTATTATAACGTTAAAAAGCTGGCTAAAGGGAAAAAGTTATCCCGAATAAAACCTTATATACTATTACGAATAATGCGATTATGAAATGCGAAAGAAATAAATCTACCAGATAGTAATAAAGATATAACGGAAAATGGTAAATAATTTATACTTTCGACGTATTTATGCCGATAATCCCCCAAAAAAAAGAAATAAAAAAGGAAATTAAAGAACGTTTGGCGGAAATGACCTAGTACCATGTTTAATATTTAGAAAGTTAAGAGTACCAGGATTAACCGACGAGGATAAACGAGGAATGGGTTATAGCAATAAACTGGTCGGAAAAGGCCGAAATTTTCAGAAAATAAATTACCAGCTTAACGAATAAAATAAAACGATATAAGGAGAAATTTTTCAAGTTAAAAGCTTAATTACGCCGATAAAAAAGGGAATTAAAGTAATTATAAATATAAATCTTAAAAAATAAACGTTATTTATAAAAAGGTTACAAATTAGCGAAAATAGAAAACGTTAATAAATAGGTTTTAAAAAGGTTTTATATACGATAATAAGAAAGATAAAAAAAATCCTGATTATAATTAAAATACGAATTAAGAAAGAATGGTATACCGTTATGGTAAATTATAAAACCGACCCAAATTATAGCAAACTAAAGTTAATTAACGAATTACGTTTATTATAAAAAAATAAAGCTAAACCTTACGAAATTAAAAATATAAAAGGGATTAGATTTATTTATAATACCGGATAAATTAACCGCAAAATTAATTATTTCGAAACTTATATTTAAGAACGAAAATAAATTATTAATTTCGAAATTATCTTAATAGGAAATTACGATATATTTTTCGGCAAACAATAGCTATATTAATATAACCCCTTAATTAATTAAAAATTTAATTAAGTAAGATTTATTTTACTCTCCATTAATAAGAAAAACTTAAAAAAAATCTTATTACTTAATTAACAAAAACGACGGCAAATATAGGTATAAGGATATAACAGAAATTTTACCACCTAAAAGAATATAATATATATAAAAAAAGGGGGGCAAGATAAATATATATAACGCGGGATTACTACAATTAAAGTATAATTATACCAAATAAACGACGATTTATAATACTAGTCCTAAAAGCCAGAAAAATAATTAAAGTATTAACGTAATATTATAAATATAAACGATTATATAAGGAATAAGTTAAAATAAAATTATTAAAACATAATAAATAAAATTACGAAATAATCCTACAAGATACCAAAATAATTACTTTCTATTTTATATACAACCTAAATTAATAAAAGTTATACGTATTACGAAAATACCTTAAGGATAAATTGCGTAAAAGATATATTAAACATTTTAAGTTACCGGCGGGGTACCCTATATTTTTCGTATTAAAAAAAAAATTACGGCTAATAAGTAATTATAAATAATTAAATAATATAAAGGTTAAAAATCGTATATCTTTATCTTTAATTATTAAGATAAAAAATCGCTTTTACGGAATTAAATAATTTATTATCTTAAACTTACGAAACGGATATAATTTGATTTATATCAAATTAAAAAACGAATAGAAAATAACTTTTAAAACTAAATACGGATTATACAAATATCTGGTAATACCTTTTAAGCTTACTAACGTACCTGCAACATTCTAAAGGATAATTAACAACATATTACGTAAATACCTTAATATTTTTATTATCTGTTACCTTAATAATATTTTTATTTACTTAAATTCGAAAAGAAATATAAAAGATACGTTTATAAAGTTTTTTAAATTCTATAAAACGTTAATTTCCTAATTAACGCCGAAACAAACAAGTTCTATAAATAAGAAATACCGTATTTAAAATACATTATTACTTCCGGATATATCAAAATAAACCTTAAGAAAATAATAACAATTTAAAAGTAAAAAATATTTATTACAATTGCCGAAATCCAGGCTTTTTTTAGATTTATTAATTATTACCGGAAGTTTCTTCGTAACTTTAGCAAAATCGCGATATCCTTATTTAATCTAACAAAAAAAAAATTTTAATTTTAATAAATAACCGAAACAAAAAGAATTTTTAAAAAATTAAAGATATAATTACCAATAAACTAATATTAATTATATATAACTTAAGTCGCCCCGTAAAATTAAAAACCGATATTTCGAATTACGCATTAAACGTAATAATCGGATATAAAAACGATTAAGGTAACATATACCTTTTTATATTTTATTTTTTTAAATTAGAAAAAATTAAATTAAATTACGTTATTTTAAATAAAAGATTTTTAATTATTATTAATAATTTTAAAGATTTTAAACATTACTTGAAAAAAAACTTATATCAGGTTAAGGTATATAGAAATTATAAAAGTTTTACCCGGTTTATTACCACCCGAAAATTAACAAAATAATAATTCTGTTACGTAAAATACTTTTCGGAATTTAATTCCGTTACTATTTACAAAGAAAAATTAGAAAATAGTAAAGTAAACGTTTTTAACAAATAACCGGACCTAGAAAAAAAAATCCTTAAGGTCCCATATTAAATATTCGACCTAATAAAAAAAGGATATATAAAGTTACGGCAAATTATAATAATCAAAAGAATAATACCTGATTTATACTAAAAAGTTTAATAATATAACGACTAGCTATTAAAAAATAAAAAAACCGATAAAACCCAAGTACCAGAAAAATACCAGGAAGAATTAATACGTAAAATATACAAATATTAATTACATAAATATCCTAAAATCCATAAAACCTTAAATCGATTACAGCGTATATATTACTTTCCGAAAATGAAAGTAATAATTAAAAAGGTTTTATAAAGATACGACCTATATAACAAAATTAAAGTACGATGCCATAAACTATACGGAAAATTATAACTAGTACCAGTTATAAAACGATTATAAAATTTAATTACTTTGAATTTTATTACCAAATTACTATTATTAAAAAATCCAGTAACGGATATTTATTACAATAACATTTTTATAATCGTAAATTAATTTATAAAATCTTCTTATTTTTTATTATTTAACGAAAATACGGACGCGGAATAATTAACGTATATTTTTTTAAAATACCTTATTAATATATACAGACTGTTAATCAAAATCGTATCCGATAAAAGTATTATATTTACTTTAAAATTTTAATAAAGCCTTATAATATAATTAGGCCTAAATTATAAGCTTTTAAAAACCTTTAAACCATAAACGGATAACTAAACGAAAAAAATTAATTAAACGTTCGAAATTTATTTATAATATTATATTAGTTCTAAATAAAATAATTAAGTTAAAAAATTACCTATAACCCAATTAACGTATAATATAAGTTATTAAGAAAATATTTAAATAATACTAATTAATATTAACTTTAATTTTATGCCGAAAATTTATCGAAACTTATAAAAAAAAGGATTAATTAATATTAAAATAGTTTTTACTTTAAAATAACTTAAATAATTACATATAAAAATAAAAACAGAATTAAAATTTATACGTACCTAAATACAAAAATACTATAACCAAAAACGGTTAAAAAAAATACTTAATTACTAAAAACATCCAAACCAAACGATTTAATAAAAAATTCGATTTTAAATACATTAAGCCGTGTAAAGTTATAAAAAAATCTTAAAAAATAATTATTAATTAAAGTTACCCCTTAGGTTAAACTTTATCCCGTTTTTTATATTTCCTTATTAAAATTAATAACGGACATAATTTAAGTTAATACGGAACGAAAAAAAAAGGTAATAAAAAACGTTCCAATATCAAAAATCGAAAGAATTTTAACATTAAAACAAATCGCAAAGAATAATATTTAATTATATAATAAAATTCCTAAAGTTAATAAATATATAAAAACCTATAAAAAACCTTAGGAAAACCTAACGCTTATTAAAAAACTTTTATTAATAATATTAAAAACGTTAAAGTTAAAAAAATTCTAATTTACGTTATCCAAATCGAATTAATTAATCACGTTCGTAATACGGAAAAACGAAACTATTTCGGCCTTTAATTTACGCTACTTTTTTTCCAAACGTTCAAATTCCTTTATTACTTCCGTACTTTTAATACCTTTATATAATATTTCGATCTTACGTTTACGTAAAAATTTCTTTTAATTACGTAAATGAACTAAACGACCAAATAACTTATTAAAATATTGCTATAATTTATTAAAACTTTATTAAACGGAAAACAGCTTTTCTTTAACAAAACGTTCCTAAAATTCGAAACGGTTTTTTTCCGCAACTAATCGGTTATATTCGATTTCGGAAAGTCCAAATAAATTATAAAAACTATTATATTCGGAATAACGAATATACTTTCCAAAACTGGAATAAATCTTACAAACTTTTCCTTTACGTTTGTAACGTAAACAAAAAAACGCAGATATATTAAAACCAAAGGTATTAATTTTTTTAAAAAAAATCAAAACGTTAATACGTTTGCGAAATTTTTATTTTTCGATACGGCCTAATATAACGATTAAAAAATAAGAAAAATAAACTAAAAAAAATAAAGTTACTTATTAAAAAAATACGATAAATAAATTTATTTTTAAAAATAAAAATCCTAAAAATAAAAATTCGTATTATAATTAAAAGCCTTAATTTAATAATAAACGGTCGGAAGTTATGGGACGGGTTTCCGATATGGGCCCCCAGGCCCCCAAGGTTACGTAATGGGCTCGATAAGTTCAAAACGCCTAATTAAACCAAAAAGGATTTAGTACGACGAACCAGTTAAGCCGGTATAACGATTTAAAATAATTCGATAAGCTCGAAAGGATTTAACTACCAAAGGAAAGGTAAAACCGGATCGAACTAATCGAACCAAAAATAATATATATACGTTCGTTATTTTCCTATAATCTAAATAATATCAGCTTATAATATAACTTGGTTACCTAAATTACCTTTAATATCTGTTATTACCAAACGTAATTATACTTCCAGTCTATTGCTCAGATTCCTACAGCACTACTGCCAACATAAACCGTACGACTAGGGTTTAATAATTGGTTAAGCCAGTCAGCCGTCACAGTTTAACGCACTCCCAATAATGCGCGCACTCCTTTTATACATTCTTAGCCCCTGCAATTACGCTGTTTTAAACCAGACTTAATATATAAAACCTTTTATATAAGTATATTATTAATTACTTAATTATATTAAATTAAAGTTATCTTTTTTATTTCGTATAAAATTTATTAAAAAGTAGGCCCGTTTTAATACTTTTAAACGCCTTGTTATTTATGTCGATTTTAATAATATTTCTTAACTTTTCGATTTTCGTAACCAAATAATATTTTAAATCATTTTAAATAATCCAAATCTTATCCTTTTTACCCATTTTGAAGGCATAATAGTTAATCTTTTTGTGTATGTGCTTTTACTTACTTGTAGTAAATCACATTTAATAAATATTTTATCGTATTTAATCGGCTTACCAGTAATTGGCTTCTTATAACAAACGAATAAATTTAAAAAATCTTTAAATGTTTATAATTAAGATAAATATCACCGAATTAAATTTTACCGAAATTAATGAAATCTTTATAAAAGATTCCGTGAATTGTAACTTAAATATTATATGCAAACCTTTACTTTTTGCTATTATTTAAATAGGATTTTTCTTATTCGATCATATTAAATATACCTTAATATTCTATTAGATTATAACATATAAGCTATTAAAACTTCATCTTCGGAATTATGTTTAATATTATACTTAACCTTAATTGAATTGTTTTTAATTCTATCATTAAAAAGCTTTTAAAATCCTAATATCTTTTATAAATTTAATTAAAACTAATCTTAGTCTTTATTATTTTCGCTAAATCGATTTTATTCGCTTTTATTTTTTTTTTCGGCGTTATTTCCGACAACGTATTATTATTAATGCAATGAACCCACTATGATAATATCTTTTTTCCTTAAAGTACTAATTTACCTTAGCAGACCTTTTCTATAAAAGTTACCGTTTTATTTATATTAACCTGTAATTATATTTCCGTATTAACCGGTATTATTCGATCCTCCTCTTAAAGGCGCCTTTTGTCTAATAATTATCAAGTTATTTAAACCTTATCTTTTTATCCTTAATTTAAAGCTAATTTGAATTATAGCTACTTTTATTAATATTATTTAATATCCGATAACTTAATACTATTTACCTAAGTTCGACCTTATTAAATTATATTAAAGTATATCTGTCTTAGTATAGTAATTAAACGAAAACCGCAAAAAATAATAGTTGGTGAAATAAAAAGATTACCTAAAGTTAAAAAATTATATAAGAACCTATAAAGAACCTTACGGAGACTTAACGATTATTAAAAGAATTTTACTAATAATACTGGAAAGGTAAAAATTAAAAAAGTTCCAATTTACGTTATTTAAATCGAATTAATGGATTAGGTTCGTAACGTAAAAAAAGAAGTTACTTTTAGCCTTTAACTTCCGTAACTTCTTTTCAAACGTTCCATTTTTTCTATTACCTTCACCTTTTAAATTTTACGATAAAATATTTCGATATCATAACGGCGTAAAGGTTTTTTTTTAATTCCGTAACCGGATAAAACGCCTAAGAATTTCAGTAATTGACTATTAAACCCGGAATATTTTTCCTTAACCAAACGTTAATAAATTTTAAGCGATTTTTTGGTTCAACAATTTTAAATATTTAAGTTCGAAAGGAGTACAAAGATTTTAAGGATTAATATATTTAATATAACGAATATATTTCCCAAATTTAAGTAAAGATTTATAAACTTTATATTTAACCTTATAACTAAAATAAAAATATCGTATGATATAATAAAATTAAAGCATTTAATTCTTTTCGAAAAAAATAAAACGTTTTTACGTTAACGAAACTTTTGTTTTTAATATAACTAAATATAATATTAATAAATAATATTAACAAAAAAGTTTACTTATTAAATAACGCCATAATTAATAAATCTTTACAGGTAAAAATCTTGGAAAGGGGAAATTATATTATAATCCGATAAGCTTAATGGGACCAGGTACGGTCGGAGGCCTAGAAAAAAATGAATCAAATAAATCCTTAATTACGTAACCTGTTCGATAAGCTCGATTATTATTATTAATTCGCAAATATTAAACCAGTTAAGTTAGCATAAAAGCTCGATAAATTTGAAGCGGTTCGATAAAAAAAGATTATCGAACCGGACGAATATATCGCGCCAAAAGTGGGATATATACGCTTATTTGCTTTTATAATTTACATAATATCAGCTTATAATATAACTTAATTACCCAGATCACGTTTTAACATCTGCTATTATCAGACGTAATTATACCTTCAGTTCATTATTCAAAATTCACAGCGTATTACTGCTAACATAAACCGTACGACTTAGCTTTAGCATTTGAATAAACTAATCAGCTGTTACATTAATATAATATTTTGATTCCGTAATAAGGTTAAACCTTACGTTATTTTTAAAAATAATTAAGTTTATTAATAACGAAACGAAAAGCCTTTTATACCTGTTTCTTTTACATTTTAATTAATTTTTTATAAGCCGTTTATATTTAAATATAAGATGATTAAATACATGATATAATGTATCATATTAAATATAACGCAATATTCTCCAAAACTAGAACAAACCTTATTAACCGTTTATTTAAACTTTTAAAAAAAACATAAATTCTGAAAAAATATAAAACATTAAAGTAATTAAAGCTTTTTTAAATTAAAATATTATTACGTTTAAAAGACTTATAGTTTTTAACGCAATTTGATATAATAACCAAAAAATAACACGAAAATAATATGTAAAAAGAAAGGTTCCTTATTAAATAAATGCGATAAATAAATTAATCTTTAAAAATAAAAATGCTGGTAAAAAGATCGCATTATAATTTAAATGTTTAACCTATTAATAAACGGTCAGAAATATCAGATATGTTTCTGACATAACTTTTAAGTTACGGAATTAATTTAAAGCTTTTAAAATATTTAAAATTTTAAACATTTAAAACTTATAATAAACTTAAAGTTTTTTAACGAACTTAAAGGTTTAAATTACTTGACTATATTAAATTATGCCCTTATTTTATTGCTTAGATTCCTATAACATTACTGGCAACATAAACCGTATTATTTGGGTTTAGTAGTTGGTTAACCCAGTCAGCCGTTACATCACCTTGTCAACGAGCCCCCTACTTCCAATCCACGACGGCCGCTGCGTATGTAAACGCTTTCCCAGCAATTAAGAGAGCTTCGAAACCTTCCTCCTTAAAGTCAAACCGATTCGCAGATGTTGTTTCCAAGCACCCTCACGCCGAACCTGCCGTTCCAAGCCTGTGGAGGAGCCTGCCGTTGACCCTGCCTCCCCCTCCTAGCCTTCCATACCAAAGCGGAACGGTACCTCGAATGCAACACAAAATGGACGGATCGGGATATCAATTATGCCATGAGACGGAACCAGAGGATGCTACCATGTCGGCAAATGTGTCACAATTCTTCAGGCTGGGGGAACTGGTTGCTTCTTTGATCTGTCCTACAACTGGGGTTGGGGGGAACAGACGCATATAGCCTTCAGCTCCTTTGTCCTTGCAATCCTAGGGCCATCAATCAAAACCCTTTGGTTCCTTTCAACCTCCTTTCAACGAATCACCACAACTGCCGACAATAACTTATTAGTTCATGTTGTGGGTAGTGAATGGGTACTCGTGGGTGGGTAATTGCAACCCTACTCATAGCTTGGGTCAGGTTCTCGGAAGTAGAGGTGAACGGCGCAAACCGTCAGACTTTATGGCGACCTCTGCTGGTTAGCATGCGGCCCCGTTAGTAACCTTAACGGATAATGGAGCTCTAACCATATTCGTTCCGCCGGCCAGCTCAACACATGCTATTTCCCAGCGATGCCGCAGCTTATGACACCTATATGTATCGACAGGATGGCCCTGATCGCACCACTCAACAGCAATTTCCAACATGTGGACAATGATATGCCAGGCGACAGGAAGTTAGGATCATCACAGGCCTAGGGCTAAACCCCGGATTTATTCACTTAGTCTTTTGCCGGGAAATTTCCCCTCGGAACTGACTTTACCAATATCGTACAAGGCTTCTTCACTTTTGGTGGTCAAGATGGCAATAGGAAAGGCTCAAATCTTATACTTACTGGGCTCAAGATGAGCCCTAGCTCATTAAGTTAGGGATGGACTGGGGCCGATCTTATGCCCAGCAACAAATGAGCCCCATACACCTTTTCGAGCCCGGTGGACGCAGTTAGAGTGCCGGCACATGCTGACTGAATTTAATTAACGTTAGGCTTTATGTCGAGTCATGTGGACTTCGTGTGTGGCATGCCTCTAGTCAGAGTGACGCTAGTCGTCCAGTATATTCGACTGCACCTTGTTCGCGAATAGCGGCAGTATCCATAGCTACGTGGTTCTGCCGGCGGAGCTAAATTTACAATAGACCTCGATATTAGGCTTAATCAGGCACGGTCATCGTCTCCGACCGCCGCGTTGTTTAGGTCGTGATCAATGTTATCGTACTTCCGGAACCTCCACCAGAACAACATCGAGCACACGCCCATGACACAGGCCACGGAAGCATACATGATGGTCAAATAGGGGTCTCTCGCCGCTGGGCTGAGCGCCATGCCAAGAACAGCCCCAAAGCACGCACTTAGCTGCACGAGCGCCTGAACAATGGACCTCATGTCCTTTGGCGCTTTGGAATAGGCATATTCACTAGCTGTGACGAGGCCGAATATTTCGGCAACGGCCAGCACAACATAGACCGGCAGCTGAGTCCATACGTTCACGTCGTTCGGAAGCGTCCCGGCTTCGGATGCGGGACAAGCTAGGGGCGCATCGTAACAAGGTCCGGTATTATAGATGTGTTTCTGCAGCGCGGCAGCATACGCCATTCCACACCCGCAGAGCAGGAAAGCCACCGTAACTCGCGCCATTGCTCCAAATGCTATGCGGTGTTTGGCTAGAGCATTATACAGCGCCTGAACTAGTGGCACAAAGAGGACGCTAGCGACACCTGCCGTCGCTTGTATCATGTCGTTTGGGACACCATGAAGATTCATCTGTCCTGCCTGGGAGATGAGGTTGTTGTACATCTGGGTGATGGACAAATAGAAGAAAACGAATGAGAATCTATCAATATAGAGGTTAGTTTTGCGGGCAATAGGAGAACGGCTTTGACGTACATGACACGACATGCAATGAGTCCCGTCTTTAATTCGGCCACAAAATCATCGCTCCAGGGGACGCTGCTGCCATGTCTCTCCATCTGGTAAGCCTGCTTTGCACGATCCAGTTGGAAGCCATTTCGAGCTGCCATGTTTAGGACTTTGATAGCCTTTGGCAAGTTGTTTCCCTGGGGGCTAACCTTCACTTTAGGCACAATCAGCAGCTTGGTACGGAGCAGAGCAAACGACGACTGACCTAATCTAGGACCGGCAACCACGAGCATTCCTGAGGCTAAGATCAGGACAACGGTTGCAAGGAGGTACGCAGTCCAGAAATCAAACTCCCGCTCAAGAAAGGTTGCGGGAATTGACGAGAGCGATGCTATGTTGGTAAACCTGCATGATGGGCATGGGTCAACGTTACTCTATTGGCTGATGGTCTGTTGATTTACCAATAAAATGTATTGTAGAGGAATTGCAATGTCCGTTGTCCATCTACAATGGCGAAGTCTCCGCTCCTTTGTCGAATCATTTGAGGCTTCTTCTGTACATATTGGTCGCCTGCTCGACTGTCAACCAAAGTTATGTTATAGTTAAGAACTTCTCACCTATGAATGGAGATATGGTTGCTTTGACGCCTCCTACCGCAAGCCCTATCAGAATCATCGAAACGGCCAACCCTGGAACCCCAGCCCCGTTATCCAACGCAACTGGCAGCGAGGTAGCGAGCAGGATCGAAGATCCGCATATGTAAAGGCTGACGTAAATAAATGAGTCAGGTCAACGAATTTGCTTGGAGTCCAACTTACCATAGGCTCAGGAGAAGGGTTCTGTATCGGCCCAGCCAGGCGTCAGAGAGAGTGGCTAGGAACATCGGGGTCAAGAACATGAACACAAAGTAGGCATTAGAAATGGTTGTGGCCGTTGACTGTCCAAGCCCGAGGGCGCCTGGAACTGCACGAGAGCCTCGTTCATGCTGCATATAATTCTCTGGGAGGATTTTTAATTAGTTACAAGACTGACTAAGACTGCCGGGTTTTCTGTGCACTTACGCCAAATTGAAATGATGGAATAATAGGCAACTCTCTCCGCACTGCCCACCAGACATACGATCCAGGCATTCGTCGGCACATGATCGATAACATGTGGGAAAGTTTTGATTTCAGCATGGGTGGCATCACGCTGCTCAGCTGGAACTTCGGTGACCTGAACCTGGTTATTTGCAAAGTTGTTTCCTTTCTCATCTTCCTTATCCTGCTGGCCCATGTTGCGGTCAGTCGCTGCTGCTAATCAACTTAGCATGCCGACTATGCTGCGCTTTGAAAGCAGATTCGTGGCTAGTGATGGTTTAAAAAGCCAATGCCAATCTCGAATCCCTTAAGGCACTATGGCACTATGTGTATATACCATATCAGAAAGTTGAAAGGGGATCGAAGGGAATCTAATCGGGTTAGCCTGTGTGTATAGCCCTCGGTTCTCACTGCAGGGAATAAAGGGGTTGTACATGCCTAAAGGGGCAATATCTTCCATCTTCCGAACGCGCCGTACAGATGCCAAGATGCCAAGATGCCAAGATCCGGCAAACGAAAACCCACTCAAACGTGCTCATAAGTTTACTGGAAACGTCTCTCTCAGGCTGGTGGATGCTGGAGGAGATGGCCGGAAATCCTGATTGAATGATGACTCGTTCATTCGTCCTATGTTGTGATAGTCTCCTGCTATACGCAGATTAACATTTAGGGTACCTGACCTGCTATCTGTGTGTAGGCTCTCCGCCGCTCGACTCGCTATTATCACTGTCACATGCAACCAGAGAGCTGTCGCGCAGCAACAATGACAGCCAGTATCCTACAAACCGATTACCATATCGGCTATGATGAAGACACACTAAATCTCTTCGAATTGAGGAACGTCGAAACATGCTTAGGATATCTTCTTCCAACACTGGAGTCCCTGCCACCAAACTTCTCTCTGCTGGACATCGGCTGCGGACCAGGAAGCATCACTTTTGACCTCGCGAGGCGGTTTCCAAAGGCGAAGATCATTGGAATGGACCAAGGGAGCACCGTCATCGCTAGGAACCGCGCCAACATACCAAGATTGGCGCCGGGCACCAGACTCGAATTTCGCGAGGGAAACATCTTACAGCCAGAATCGTTCCTCTCGTCAGAAGAGATTGGGACGTTTGATGTAGTCCACGAGCACACAACCCTCATCTGCATCCCTAACAATATCGAGGTGCTACGGATTATGAAAACACTGGCTAAACAGGCTGGGGGGATCGTGGCGTGCCGCGACGGAGACACTTATTCCCAGATTGTGTGGCCTCCCTGTGCCGAGAATGCTGCGCTGCAGGAGCTTATCTACGAATCGAACGGGTTGGACACACAGACGGGGCGGAAGCTGGTTAGCAAGGCTTTGGAAGTCGGTTTTCGACGAGATCAGATCGTGGCGTCAGCCAGTCTTTTGACAAATATTACCTGTGCAGAAAAGCAAGTATACGCAGGCTCGATGCTGAAGATTCTTGCCGACCAGGGTTCGGCTATCCGCAAGGCCATGGAGCGTTTCGGATACTCCGATGACCGGTTGGCGGTTTTGAGGAAGAACATGGAGAGGTTTATGGAGGCCGAGGACAGCTGGAGATTGTGTATTTGCGGTGAAGTCATCTGTAGGCTTGATGGAGCTACCACCTCTTCCTGGGTAGGTAGTAAACATGAATAGTAGCATTTTGCACCTATGATCTCTTAGAGCGCAGTCCCACCCTAATTGCAAAATGTCTCATTGTCGCTCATGTTGCAGTAGACGTTCCCTAGGATAGTCAGATGCTTGCGGAGTGGGGACCAATGATGCTCCATCGACTCTAGTTCACAAATACTTACGAAGAAGTTTGATTGGCCGCGGAAGGGGGAAGGTAGTGTTACATCCTTTTTCGATTCAAGTGTGAAAGTACTCAAGCATTCACCTTTGCAGCCAGCTGTTGCTTAATCGCCCTGGCATTTGGCCTAGGCCTCCTCTGGCTGGCAGTATCGGAATTTACGATGCATGCCGAGCATTTTGAGGCTGATAGCTTCGTTGCATGCCAGGGCATGGTGGGATGGTAATGTCGGCTGGCCTACTTTAATGGCTGACTCCTGTTTCTCCTCCGAGTCACAACGAAAAGAGTCAAGGGCCGACAGACAGCCATGTCAGCACGTTAACTTTAGGCCCTTGCTGAGGTACATAGTTACCGTAAACAGGAGGTAGCCATGCTTATTTTACCGTAGGAAAGCCGGCCCTGGCCACCGTCGTCGATGAAGACGAAGATTAATCAATGGAGGTCAATTACCGAATTGTCACTTGTGCATCACATTTCGAAAAACCTGGCAAGGGTCTCGATTGGTGTTCACGGGATCCCGGGCACGGCGCGGTGGTCGAGAGCCGCTGGGTGGTATCAAGGGTCTTGGGGAATGGACGCTTGGAACTTGCTCAAACTCTCTCGGCAGCGCCACATTCGTGCAGACGGAACTAAGCACCGAAAGGTATCGACCGCTACTATACTCCGCCTACACATGGAACCCCTGCACCAGAACGCCCACGATGGACCTGTCTTCTTCTCACAAATGTAGGTACTTTAGCGAAGAAGCACTCCGAGGTGCTATGTAAGTCTCAGAGCTCACTTTGCGCTATCACCATGTAACCTCTCTAGCCATCAACACATGAAGCTCGCCGGAAATATGAGATACCCGGCACTCGTGCACGGCGCCTTTCGCCTCGTTGGCCTGCTTGCTGTCGCCGTCCGTGGCGACGGGGTTGGCCTCATCGGATGGGGTAAGGACATGTACAACCCGACGTGTGCCTTCGCCTGTCGCAATGTCATCAGATCTTGTCGTCTCCGCTGTACACCACTCGAAGGCGGCGAGAACCACGGCACTGCTCACTCGCCCGTCGCGACGCCGCCAGAATGCTTCGTGGCCGATGTAGCGTTCCTGCGCACCATGGCCATCTGCATAGACACGTACTGCTCGAGAAGCGGCAACCCGCCCCTGAGTCTGCTCGAGGATTATTGGGCATCGCACCTTGGTACCGGCACAGTTGGCGATTATCAGTTTGTCCCGGCGGTATCCTATCCTGATGCTTTGCTCGCCGCACGCGAAGACGAACGTCGGGCTGCGGGTTCAAACGGCACAAATACAACGGATGGCGACCACGGCGGACATGGAGGGCACTATAGGCTGAAGGGTCGTCACGGTGGTCATGAGGTGGCCGATGCAGGACTGAATGTCTTAGATGTCGACAGCCCGCTGCCTATCATCAAAGCTGGCGAACCTTTGCATGCTACTAGCTTCATTGCCCCCGAGGACTGGCAGTTGCAATTCAACGGCATGGGAGATTTTGAAACCAACGAAACTGGACATTCAACATTCAGGTGAGTTCATGCGATCATTTATGAGATCTTCGAATGATATCCGCATGCTGACTGAGAGGTAGCATTGCCGTCATGCTGGTTGCACTTCTACTGCCAATATCGCTTTCTTTGCTCCGGTTTGTTCCTGGACTTACAACCAGTTACTTATGGACATATCTCAAATCAATGCTTGTTCACCCGGCCACGTGGGGGAAGCATCACCGCGTGCCCGTCGCTAACAGAGTCGGAGGTGCAATCGTACCAACCCGAGGCCAAGCACTGTACATCGCCCTTATAAGTTTTCTCAACGTCATATTTCTCGTCGCTCCATATGTCTTCACCCAACCGCAAAGTACCTTTGGCTCGACGAAAGAACAATCGATTAGTGTCATCGGTAACCGCGCTGGCGTCATGGCAGTGGGCAACGTTGTGGCCGCGTTTGTCTTCGCAGCGCGTAATAGTCCGCTGCTCTATGTCACCGACTGGAGCTATAGCACGTACCTCCTCCTTCACCGCTGGCTAGGGTACTGGGTGATCATCCACACAGTTCTCCACTCCGTAATGCTACTGGCTTACTACAAGGTGTTCGGTTCATACGAAGAGGAGATTGTCCGTCCTTACTGGGTCTGGGGGATCGTAGGGACGGTCGCGGCCGTAGCTCTCTTGCCGACCTCCCTACTCGTCATACGTCAAAAGCTCTACGAGTTGTTTCTAGCTTCGCACATTGTGCTGTCCTTACTTTTTATCGTTGGTTACTATTACCACATCTGGTATTGTTATGGGTATAATTGGGGCTACGAGGTATGGATGTTCATTGGCGGAGGTATATGGGGCGCTGAGCGAGTCTCCCGGCTTGCTCGCATGGCGTTTAAAGGGCGTCACACAGCCACTGTCAAGCTGGTTGAAGATACCGACGGCGAGTACATCCGCATCGATGTCGACGGTGTACACCTGCGCGGCGTCGCATATCTTTGCTTTCCGACGCTTGGCTGGCGCTTCTGGGAAAGCCACCCGTTCTCTGTAGCTTCGTCTAATACCAAAGGCGGTGCCAAGGTCGCCCAGGAGCCTCGCGCAGTTGCTTATAACGCACCCCCTGAAAAGTCGGCCAAAGAGTCAGCGGGTGAGATATGGGACTTGTCGAATCAAGCAGCCGTCGTCCTAGAAGGCTCTCGTGCGACGGGCTCGACGTTCTTCGCCCGCACACGCACAGGTATCACCGCACAGCTCGCAGCCCGAGCGACCCCGGCTTCGAGAGACTCGGCGGTCCGACTCAGGGTTCTGATCGACGGCTCATACCATTCGAGCATGAACTCGCAGCTGGCGCACTGCACTGCCATACTCTGCATCGCGGGCGGTGTGGGGATCACAGCAGTGCTGCCATATCTGAACAAGATTCGTTCGCCGCGCCGCGGACAGCTGTACTGGGCTACGCGGAAGGCCGGTCTGGTCAACGCGCTTAAGCCGGAACTCGACAGCCTCCCGGACAGCGTGCGCGTGGAGACAGAGGTCGGCAGGCGCTTGGATCTCGATGCGATCTTGCGCCAGGAGCTGACCTGGTCTAATCCCGACGAGGGGCCCCTGGGGATAATCGTCTGCGGGCCGGCCGGGATGGCGGACGATGTGCGCCAGAGCGCGGCTGGGCTTACTCGTGAAGGCCATACGCGTAGACCGTGGGTGTTAGTAGATGAGGCTTTCAGCTGGTAGAGTAGTAGTTCGCGCCTGTATGGAACCCTTACGGTAGTGAAATATGCTAGATTAATAGGTGCAAGATGGCCCACGCCTACCATGTACCTATTATCGTGCAGTCCCTAGGTCCCCGGGGCTGGCCGGATAATATGGAATCTCATGGATATTCAACCTACCTCTTCCGAGGTGCGGCCGCGGAGTAATAGTTTTCGAATTGGTGCTTAGCCGGTCAGGCTACGGTGCAATCTATGTTAAAATAGCAGTAAATGACACCCCCCCTGTGTACCTCTAGATGTGCAGTCCACCGAACCTCAAGGCTAACACTTAGTATGGATTCGACGGGTATTCAACTTACACTTGACATATTTGCTCCAAGTGGACATTCACGTGCTGACAAGCAGCTGTGATGACATCCAACACGCCCCAAACTCTATACCAGCACGACACATCACAGAGGAGTTTGCAAAGAATACATAGTGAGCATATGTTGCAATTGAGCAATAAACCTCTCATTATTCGACTTGGTATTCTCTCAAAGTGGTTGTGGGCTGGATAGCTTTGGAAGCGTCGCGGCTTCTCGCCGAGACCAACGTCCCCTGAATCCCTCGGAACCCGCATGCTACGCTGAAGGCCTCGATGCCTTCGGCACGGAGCATAGAAGTGGCTAAGCTCGAGGCGTCTCCGTCATAGCAGAGCACAAGAGACGGAAGTCCTCGCCTGCCGATATCCCCAATCAGCTGTGAGACCCCATCGTGCTCAAGAAGAAGCGCTTTTAGACCCTTCCATGTTTCGTATACCTTTTCAGGGTCCGCAAAAAGCTCACCACCAGCGGGTGTAGCCGTCAAGCCGGGTAGCGGCAGGGAATAGGATCCACACATATGCTGACCGCAGAATGACTGGGCGCTGCGCAGGTCGATAATGGCGCCAGTTGACACAGTTTCCCGTTGTCCAATTCGTCCACACTTCGCCAGCTGTGGCTTGTTATACTGCTTGTCGTTGAAGCATTTCTTCAGCCAAGACCATGGGGTAGAGGCATCGTGGAATACCTTCTTATGCGGCACACATGCCGTACACAGCTGCTCAGTGATCAGCTTGGGATTGAGCGATTCTTGATTCGGCTCCTCTGCGTAATAGTCGGTGCTAAACTTCTGGAGAGCGTCTGCCGGCTCGAGGACCCAGCGTTCGTCGTGTTTTTCTTGGTCACAAGAGAGCAGTATCTACTGAATATCAGCCTGAGTTGGAATATACCGCACGAAGAACTACATACCTGATTTTCGATTGGGGCGAATTCATGCTCACTGAGCTTCTGAAAATAACCATCGAGGTACTGATATGGCAAATCGCTGCAGGTGAAAACACAGGCTATTTCACCAGTCGAACGCTCCGAGAGCTCGCTCAGTCGTCCCCCTTTCTTCATCAGCTCCAGATAGTCCAGCAGGCCTTTGAGCGCCTCGCCTGAAGACGGCCCAGCGATGATTCCTTCGCGAGAGAGCAGCATCGACATTCGGTAGGAATCCACAGAAGAAACTTCGAGCTGGGCGTCTACTGTGCCCTTCCACGGGAAGCCACAGGTTTGAAATCCGTGGAAGTGTCTCGGACCTGGGGTCGGGTCCCCGAAGACGTTGAAGACGCTGGTTAGTGCATACAAAGGTTAGTCAAAGCTCTTATTGTCAAATGTGAGTCTGAGCCGGGACACTCGCCCTATTACTTTGACAGATGGTTTTTGAGACTTGAGGTAGGCACCGGTACCCGTGATGCAGCCTAACAAAGAGCATGACTTAGTTGGAGTTCGTCTCTGGCACCGCACGAGGTATGAAGGGCTCCTGCACTCACCTCCTGTGCCCACTGTTGTAGAAAAGACCCTGATCTCCGGCAGTTGTTTCAGAATCTGGGGGCCTGTCCACCTCTCGTGTGATTTCCAATTCTACGGAAATTTCAGTGGGCCACGACTTAACATCATATGGGGGCTTTCGAGTTTATACGTTCTCATTGTCATATTGTCCCGGGTAAATCGTGTGCTCGTCCTCGGCCGCGAATCCTCTCAGTCGTGTCATAATTCCGCGAGGGTCAGTGGGCTCCTGCTGTGCCAGACCACCATAGAGGGACCTAGGTAACAAAAGAATGTCAATCCGCGACATGCCACCAAGATGATATCCCGATTGAACGGAGTCCTGTATATAGAGACTCACACCTTTAGACCGAAGAAGCGCAGAAGCCTAAGCGAGTCCGGATGCTTTTTGTTAGTGACATAGGCGGTAACATTTTCATTCCCCCACAGGACACGCGCGAGGATGCCCAGAGACAAAACCGTAGATCCCGAACTCGCTTCGATAATCCTTTTCTCGGATGCCCCGTCTTGGGAAAGAAGCATTCCAAGGGCTATATGCAATCTAGTCAGCGGATTGGATCAGTGAGGGTGGAAGACGGTCCTGGCTTTGGAGACAAAGTTATCTATACCGGGTAGAGACTTCACATTGTGTGCAGGCAGGGCGGTGAGGAGCTTCGCGTAGATCCGAACTCCATCACGACGAAAGGGATTCAGACGATCAGGGATTTCCACAAGCGGGAGAGGAGGATTGTTGTCGGGGTGGAAATAATTCTTGACCGCGTCGGACCCGCGAAATACGTTTAGATGTGTCATGTCTGGAGCTATCCAAAGCAAGGCAGAAGAATCTCGGGAGCCGCATCGAAGGGCCTTGATGGTGCTAGACTGGTGTTCTACAGCTCACGACTCCCTAGCTGGGCAGGTAAGCATTGTATTAAATATGACATCGCAAAAATAGGCGCAGTCATCACATAACACCGTTCTTGGCGATTCCTGGCCGATTGGACCTCCCTGCTGACAGCTCCTCAAGTCTTCATTCTCGTCCGACTCCTGATCCTACGTCGTTGGAAGGCCAATAGGTAGGCCCTTCTTACGTGTCGAATATGCGCATTCATTAAGGAGCGATGACCCAGGGTCGAGGCAGGCATATTCTGGGAATCGACGGAAGGGACAAGAGCAACGTTGGAGGGATCAACTCCATTGGGTCAAACCCCCTGCATGCCAAGATAGTGCCATGCCCACAAGACTGAGTCTGGAGTGAGTATTTTGCGGGGTGCAGGGATGAAAGGGGTGGACGGGATGAGCAAGTTTGAGAGACATTTTCTGATCCGAGCTGTATACCCTTTCCCTCTTTATTCTCGCTTACCCTCTTGAGGTATATCAGGCGCATTAAAAAGGTATAGGACCCACAACCCACTCGATATCGGCTTATAAGTATTCTGTAAATAACAAGTTTTACATGCTCAAATAAATCAATGACCACCTGATCGAGGTGTAAGGTCTGGGGAATCCTAGCTGGCTTTTTTTCTAGCATGTAGCCTCGGCGCATCAAATTTTCTTATCCGTCACTACCTTTGTGACTAGCAGCCATGGGCTCAGTAGCGGCCGATCCAGATGCCCACTCTGAAGGGATGACAGTACGCATTGGAAAGAGATCATGTTGGTGTTTCTTGTCCTTATATACCGCGTTCTTTGCCTCTCTAACTCACAGTAACTAGTACGCCTTCAGACACTTCGGCAGCGTTCATTGACCAACGCTTCTGGTCCGAGGTATTGGTGCCTTGATTTAGAAGCGGGCTTGGTAAATGAAGGTTTTACTGTCGCAGAACCTGAGGATCTCCATCATGGACAAGAGGACAGAGCAGTGCCTGCTCACGTAGCTCTCCTCCAGGATGCCATTACACTCCTATCCTGTGCTGGTCGGTCCAATTCTACCACAGTCATCAGAATCGTATACGCATGTGCCCAAGGTTTCGTAGTGAGATGCGATTTTCTAGAGCGCAGACTAGAAGGGTGCGAGATTGTCAGCTCTGTGACGTCTTTCCTAGCGCCCTTGACTGAGGTGAGCGTCGTCCCCACTCGAGAACACTCATCCAATAATACTTTCTCGGATGGCCTCCTCAACTGGATCGCGAGAGGAGTAGGAGGTATTGTTCTGCGCCCTAGTGCCCTCGATCGCCCAGAGGCGGCGTTAGAGCGCCTTGATGTCGAAATGCAGAAGCGTCTGACCTTTCCGTGGCTCGTCAGTCGCCCGCTGCCACGCCAAAGAGTCTTCTGGGTACAGGGAAGGCAGAATATCGAAGGGAGCCGCCGGGCTTACGAAGCCGCTTGGGCATTGGGCATTGACGTTGTCGTACTCGACCAGCCCGGCCACTGGCTCGAGGACCAGAGCGGCCCCTACGCATATCTTAGAGAAGCTTTCATCCCGGTTAGTGTCGATGTCGATGAGGGCTTCATTCAACGCATCGTCGATGCTGTGAGATCTTACCCGCGACGTGTCGACGGCATCGTATCTATCAGCGACGCACGATTGCCGGGCGTTGCTCGTGCCTGTGAGATACTCGGCCTACCCACATCGCCATCGGCGGCGTATGCGATCGCAGGCAACAAAGGCGCCACTCGTCTACTGGAGGAACCAAATGGCCGGAGCCAATTCGTAATCAATAGCCCCGACGAGCTCGGCTCCGTATTGGAGCAGTCGAAAATTCAACTTAGCTATCCTCTGATTGTGAAGCCTATCACGGGCTGGAACAGCGATTGCGTGGCCAAGTGCAGCGACGAGACGGAGCTCCGCGCCGCCGTCCTTCGTGCATCGTCTCGGCATGCCAACTCACCGAACCGAAGCACAGGGGTGGTCATTGAACCATACATCGACGGCCCCGAAGTCGATGCCAACTTCGTACTCCTCAACGGCGAGGTTCTATTCTGCGATATCACGGATGACTTCCCTTGCACTGGCGACTTGGCCAGCGTGGGACCTCAGCCCGCCGCAAACTTCATGGAAACGCTCATGGATGTCCCATCGGCGCTACCGGAAGCCGAAAAGGCAATGATGAGAGATTCACTCCGACAGAGCATTCTCCGCCAGGGCTTTCAGTCAGGCGTCTTCCACTGTGAAGCGCGCGTGCGACATTCGAAAGCTTATTATGCTCCGAGGGTGGACAATGGCATTCTCGATTTGCACGTCACTGAGAAAAATGAAACGGCGGCGGTAGAGGAGCCGTCATGTTACTTGCACGAGGTCAACGCCAGGCCACCGGGGTATATCAACACAGTCGCTGCGATGCTCGCGTATGGCGTAGACTACTACGCCATCAGGTTACTCTTGAGCTTGGGCGCACAGGAGGACGACCGCGTAAGGTCGTTAGCGCAGCCTTTCCTGGGAGGCGAGCCGCAATACACTTTGGGTATTACAGTACTGCAGCCGACTCGTGCTGGTATCATGGCTTCCGAGGATGCTGTTCTAGAGATGATGGACAACAACCCATGGATGCGGGAGTTCATTGTCGATTATCAGACCTGCAAAAGGAAGGGGGACACGGTACAAGGACCCGACTATGGTGAACTGTGGTGCGTCGCCTATGTCACGGTTGCCTCTAGGACAAGCAGAAAGGAATGCTTAGAGATGGTACAGTGGGTCCGAGAGCATTTTACATATCAGCTTGAAGGGGAGTGAATTATGGGAAGGGTGTTGGGGTACACTTAACGGGGATAGATGTTATAACATTTGCCAATGTTTCTCCCACCCTCCCCAGGCAGAAATCCCCTGCGTAGCTACCAAATCAAACAGATGAAAGAAAGTTATTGCGCATAAAGATTATGCACGCCTTGTAACACCCCTATTAACCTATCTAAATTCATTCCATTCATAATTCGTATTAATTCGAATATTAAAGCTGCATAGAATTAGAGGTCTAAAGCTATGTCTTCATATTATATCCATCCTTCAAATCTGCCATTCCCGGTGCTGAGCAGGTGGCTGGGAACCAGGCCTCGACTACCACACTTGATGTCTCGGAGGTGCCGTACTTAAACGCGTCGCTACTATGTATTGACAAGCACCGTCAACGAGTTGTTGCATGAGACATGTTTCCCGGGGTACAAGATGGATGACTTGGCTGTGTATATCTTTTTGTCTCCATGATGTTTGCCCCTGGTAAGTTAGCAGCAAAAGATGTGCTGCCAGTCTAATCGGCTGCCCGGGCTCGTGAGTACCTTCATGTAATCGAGGACCCCTCCTTGACCACGTAATGAGCAGTCCACCTAAAAAAGTCCATAGATCTACCTGTCCGGCGCAATTCACAGTTTTCTCAAGATTACGTAAGCTAATGAAATGTTCTAAGCGAAGTGGAGGCGTGCTGAGCCTATCACGTGCTTTATAGACGCATATTGAGAATAAGTTCAGGTTTCAATTGATGTAAATGACGGGTAGGTACGAATTTTACATCTCCTTGGGCGGCAAGAGGCGGTGCGACTTCGAAGTAAGTGTCGAGATTTAGCGGTCAAACAGTTGCTGATGCTAGAATATAGTGCAAGTAGGGTACCTTTTGTACAAGTACAAGTACAGGAATCAGCCCAATAGCGGGGACGTCTTTGTGGATACCTGCCGACCGGATCGTCGAGCGCGGTCGGCGATTACTACTTACATCTTGAAAGCGCGGGGCCAACCCGCCAGCAAGTCCGCTGCGAAAGCGGGCCGGGGCCCTGCCACGGGTCCGCATAGAAATACGCGCTAACCATTACAGCATACCAAGAGTCTAAAGCGCGTAATATTCCAGTTATAGGGCTAAAGATTGTATCAGTATGGGGTTGTTAACATGTATTTACATAGTATTTTTCTCCTAAATTGGGCTACGCGTGGCTGTATGGTATAGACGTTCGACAGACTGCGATGCCAACACGGAACTGAACGACTGGGATGTGCCGATAATAGTTAAGAAAACATTCCAAATCATATGTAGGCTTAAAGTTGCAATTTAGTTAAATAGAAGACTGATAGATTCTCTAGTGTCCAGTGCTTTTACCTTCATTATTGTCATTGCTTAATCCAGCTATTAACATATTTTCAATCATATTTTTCAATCTACCTACGTAGGCGAACAAATCCGCGCCGACATTTTGCCTGAGTCATAAGCCATAGTAAAACTCCACACTCGAACATCGCATAAGTATCTGCATTACCTTTAGCTGTGGTGTCTTTATGGGGATCTGGGATAACGTAAGAATCGTGAGATTTCGCTCTGTTGCTAAGGCCAAGTCACTTGACATATTTTTATGGCGTCTTTCATGGTCTCCTATTAGACAACCTCCCGTAGTAGCTTCACCGCAGTTACTGCCGAGTTCTCGTTGATTAGCATTGCTTTGAATGTGACAAGAATGAACGCTGCCTACATATATATAACCCAGCCATGGTCGCTGTTATCGTGATAAAACAGAACATTCTTGTCATCAGTCTCATACATTTAGGAGACAATTTATCCATCTCCGCCCATTAAACGAATTTTCTCCCGCCCTTCTCCGGATAAAGCTTTAACCGTGTCTTTAAGCACTTCATTGCTTCTTCTTACCAACCGTCGTCATGTCTATCAACATGTCGAAGTATACCTTTCTCGTCGCAGCGCTACATTCATCTATGCGCTTTGCGCTAGCCCAAAAGACGCCGTTTGAGAACGTCGTGCTCGCTGACTGTGGTATTGGCCTCGGAGAGAATGGCGGCTCTACTTCGCGGGAGATGATCTACTACCCCGGCGATGTGTGGACAGGCCAAGGCCTCGACACGTACAAGCCAACCATGATGGTCAATGTGCCATGGTCGGGATCGTACCCTTGGGGCCAGGACGGCGGCGTGAGCGCCACCCTGCCCAACGGGGACGTCTTCACCGTGTACATTGATCGTAGCGTTCAGGACCCCAACCCGGCTGGTGACGCGTGGCACAGCTTCGAGATGGACAAGCCTCTTAAGTGCTACTCGTATCATTGGGACATGTTATATCAGCTGGATGACGGCAAGTGGTGCTCGAGCGCGTACATTTGCAACCACCGTGGAACAGCCTACATCAAGCCTGGCGGAAGCGGAAGCGGAGGAGATGATGACGACAAGGACACCACACGGATCAAAGCCTCCACCAACGCGGACTGGGTCGAGCTTTACGAGCAGTCAGCGGGTCGTGTGCTGGGGACAGTCCGGCAGACATTCAATGATGGGAGCTTCCAATGCGACAACACGGCCATCTCGTTGGGTTCAGGCTGCAGCATTGTCTGGAAGTGCAACGGCGACCCCGCAGAAGACCTGCAGTCCATCAAGCGCATGGCTGGGGGTTTCGGCGATCTGGCCGAGCGCGATGAGTTCTCTTCGAAGCGCGAGGAAAAATGGGAGGTGTGTAGCCGGTTCGACACTCGTCCAGGCCGCGAGGGCCAGTGCCTCCAGTTTGAGGAAAAGGTGGACCATTACGTCAAGGTGCCGCGGTACATCCAGATGGTCATGGATAATGTTCCGCCCGAGGGCTCCGGCCGCAACCCTTCGGTCCACGGCGAAATGTCTTACGAGATTACGTGCGAGACTTCGAACCTGGAATGCGCGCTCTGCAACATCATTGGAATCGCTATGACGGTCCCATCTCCAGCCGCCGGCGCGAGTATCTTGATCGGCTGTGCCCTTTCGCCGTTTTGCTAACTGAAGGCGGGCATTGATCTGCTCCGTTAAAATTCTGGTATTGATTTCGACGGGCCAGGGGAGAGCATCTGAGATTCTAGTTTGAGATTGGAAGCGGAGCAGCCAAGCCCACAAGCATAGCTTTAAGTATTTGGTCTAGCATGTGGGATAAGGGGCACGATGGTCAGAAATTTAACGCCGCGAGGGGAGGGTTTTGTCAGCTAGCAGGGGGTGCGCTAGCACCCCATATACGGAAAGGTTCCCTCTGATCAAAATATATATGTTCCTAGGCCAGATTACATTAAAGTGCGGTACGCGTTTTAAAAGAGTCATGCTAAACGTACCTTAGTTTTTCTAAGCTTAACATACCTTACCTCATCAAGATCAGGCCCCATTTTTGAGGTTGGGGCTGCGCCTACGGCGCAGCTGCAGCAAAGGCTTTGAAAAAAACCGTAGTTTCAGGTACCACGCTAACCCAATTAGTACAGTATCTACAGAAATAACAAAACTTCAAAAATAAGGCCTGATATTAAGTTATAAATTTTGGGGCTTATTTTAAATAATTCCATATAAATTTTCGAAATTTTAATTTAAAAACTAACAAATATAATAATAATAATAATAAAAATAAATGGAAAATAATAAAAACGTTATTATATATAACTTTAAAAAGGTTTTTTAACCATATATATAAGTTTTTAATCGGGGTTATTTTAGCAGAAATATTAAAGATTTAAATCAAAATTTTCGTTTTAAGCAAACCTTTAATCCGGAACGCCCTTATAATTATAATAACGTAATTATTACGTATAATATTTCGTTATAAACCTTTTAAGGATAATTTAATATAAGAAAAGCCCGTATAGTTATTTTTTTATCCGTACGGGTTATAGTTATTATGTCGTAATTATAAAAACGTTCCGGTTAATCAAGTCCGGGATCTTTTTAGGGCTGCGACGTAATAACCATAATCCGTACGGCCGAAAAAATTAATATACGGGCTTTCCTTATATAGAATATACTTAAAAAACCCGGTACATAATGATGCGACCGGTAGTTATGCTGTTGCATCCATAAAGCCGTTACGGTCGCCCATTTTTTAAACCTTCATTTAGCCGTATTGGCTGTAATTCCCGTCCAAAAAAATGGAAAAAAATATCTATATGTATATTAGCTTATATTCGACGCCCCTATAAAGTTTTATACTTATCGGACGTAAATTGGCTATAAAATAATTTTTTTATATAAATCTTTTAATTTAAAAAAAAAAGTTAGTAATTTTGGTAAAAGCGCCCAGAACGAGACTTTTATCCGCATAACTTAAACTTAGGCCTTACTGGCTCGTTACGGGGATACGGTATTTGATTGGTTAATTTTTAGCTTTTTGGCAGAGTACATGAGAAAACTTTGAAAAAAAATGAAGAGCCAGCGAGGCCTGAGCTAGCTGAGGTAAAACATACCTTAGTTTTTAAATACAGCTGTTAACGACCCATCAACTCCCTAACGGCCCGATATATATAACCAGAGGTCCAACGTTGTAAAAGGAAAATTAGGCTGTGATCGATAACGCTCTTAAGGGCACAAAGTAGTGGTCTAATGGTCTATTAACCACCACCTCTTGGTAGAAAAGACTCAGCCAAGACGCTAAATACAGAATCTAGCCCATTTTAGGTGTAGTTTTCGTAATAGTGGTCGAGAATAAATCCCTCATACCCAAAGTAATGTATCTTTTCGCCCGGAGTTATCGGAGTCCCTAGAATGGCTTAGATTAATGGCAGAAATTAACGAAAATGGCGCTTCCTAAGCGACTGTTGCTAACAGTCGCTTAGGAAGCGCTTACTGTCAGATATAGGGGACATCAGTTGTGTTGTATTAGATGGCTAGTTGCGTGCGCTCTCGCAACGCGTACTAATCCTTAAAGTAATCTAGCCCCGGAACATATATATTCCGATTAGAGGGATATCTCTATATATAGGGTGCTAATATACCCCTACTAGCTAATATACCCCCTTAACGCTTTAATGTAATTATAGCGTTAATTATTATACTTTATCGCTTCTTAAAGCTACAACTTTTTATTTTATCTTTTTTCCGGCGATTAAATCCTTTTAATTAATTAATTCCTTTTTTAAAATAATTCTTAAAAAAATTTTTCGTTAGTTTAAAGTTTTTATAATATTTATTAATTTTAATTATTTTTAAAGTATTTAAAAACTTTTCGTAATAAGGTTTTAATTAATTTATCCGTTAATATATTATTTATAAACGTATAATTTATTTTAATTAAATCCTTTTTTATTACTTTTTATAATTAATAATTATATATATTTACGTACCGTAACTTTATTTATAAAAATACGATATCGGCGTTAATAAGCCGTATAATTTATTAATTATCGTATTATATATTTAATAATACCGTATTTAAAATAACTTTTAATTTTTTAATTAATTAAAAATTATATAAGGCTTTTTTTATAACTTACGTAAAAAAGATTAATTCCATTTTTGTTATAAAAATAATTATTATATCTTACTTATTTATGCGTTATTTTATTATTTTTTCAAATAATTTTATAACATAAATTTAAAATTCTTTTTAATCGATTATATTATTTATAAAAAAAGCGTTATTTTAAGTATTTAATAAATCCGTATTCTCGAATTATAACGTTAATAATTTGTTACCGATTAGGTATAATATAATTCGATTAATAATTTTATAATATACGTAATTAAAATTTAGGTTAAATCGGATTAATCGGAATATAATAAAGGATATATTTGGTCGAGTATTAATTATTACGTAAAAAATAAAATCGATTTTTTTTAAAATATTTGTTAACGGAATTTAAATAAGTTAAATTAAGATACGGTAATAATTTAACGTCCATTATAAATATATTTAAAAAATTATTTAAATTTTTTTTAAAAATTAAATTAATTTATTTATTTATAAAGTCGGATTAAAATAACCAAATATTTTTTTTAATTTTATTTTTAATTATTTCGATACCGAAGAATTATTATATATTTTTATTTTTTATAAGGATATATCGTTTCCGGATTTATTAAATTAATTAATTAATAAAATCTTAATTTTTTTTACGATATATTATAATAATATCGTTTATAAAAAAAGATAAGTACCTTTTAATTAATAAAATAATAAGGTTTGTAAGGAACGGAATTAAATCCTAATTTTTTAAACGTTCCGGTAAAATTCTTGTATTTTAACAAAAATAACTTTTTTAATTTATATAAAACTTTCTTAATCAGAAAAACTTTATTATATTACGGATATCCTAAGGGCATCTTTATATATATTTCGTAAGGTAAGTTAATATTTACGAAAACGTTTATCATATTATATTATTTAAGCTTTAAATTAAACTTAACCGCGATAACGATTAAAATTCGAAACAACCGTTTAATTAAAGTAAATACGTATATATTATTATAAGCGTTTTTTAGCTATTAATCGCTTCGTATAACGAAACGGGCCTTATATTTTTAAAATTAATTATATTTTTTAAATTTATAAACATATATTTATATATATCTTAAAACTTATTTTTTTAATAAAAATTAATTAATAACTTTTTAAAATTAATTTTTTTTTATAATTTTATAAATAAATCTTTTCTGTTTTTCGAAATATTTTCTTTAAAAAATTTATATTTAGTTTTTTATGGCTTCGTAACGGTAATAATAAGTTATATTTATATATCCGGTTTTATAATTTTAATACTTTTTTATATATTAAGGTATTATACTTTTTCCGATTAAAATAATACGTATTTCGGATAATTAACTTCCTTAAATTTCCGTAATTTACCGGCCGGTTATCGTACGTATTTATAAAAAAGATTAAACGTTTTATATTAAATGCGGCTTTTTATACCTTATATTCGTTTGGGATAATATTATTTTAATACGGAACATACGGAGGACCTCCGCTTATTACCCGTAAGGTATTTTCGTTTTTTACCGTTATTTTTAATCAAATAATATAAAAGGAAATTAAGGTTACTTTTATAACTTCCGTCGGCATAATAATCGTAACGGTTATAAAAATAAACGTTAACGGCAGTAATAATTTAGGGAACGGTAAGGGTTCGAATATAACGGTCGTATAAAGGTAATTAATCCTTTATAAATAAACTTATCTTTTTTTATTCCGTACGTTTTTTACGTTAATATTTTTTTAAAGTTTTTTTTTTTTACTTAACCGGTAACCGAATTATTCCGTTTAAATTTTCGTCTTTTTTATATATATATATTAAATAATTATTAATTTAAATAAATATTTTTATTTATCTGAATAACTTTTATAACTTTTTTTTTATAACGTACAAAAAACTATTTTTTAAATTTTTAATATTATTTAAAAAAATAACTTTTTCGTTAAATTATACGTTTCGAATAACGATAACCTCTTTAATTAATAAATTTCAAATTTTATAAATATTCGTAAATCGGTAACCGATTAAATAATTAATTTATATTTTAAAATTTAACTTTTAAAATTTTTATTTTCTTTATAACGGTAATTATTATAGCGTAAGTTATATAACCGTATATTTGTAAATAGGCTTATTAAAACTTCCGATTAAATATTATAACGCCATTTTTATACGTTAAATAAATATAATAAACTTCGTATAAACTTTATTAAAAAAATATATTTAAAGGTACGGGTATATAAATAAAATATAACTTTAAAAATATATACGATTAAAAACGAAAATAAGTTAATATTACTTTATATTATAATCGCTTTTTTTAAATTATACCCCTTAAACGCTTTATACTTCCCGTTTAAACTTAAATATACGATATTAAAAGTTTAAATTTAATATGAAAAAAAAAGATTAAAATATATTCCGAAACTAATAATTTTTTAAAATTTCGTTATTATATTCAAATATTTATAAAAACATTTTATCTTAATTCTTTAAAATTCTTAAAAAATATTAAAACGTTATAATTAATATATCCTACTTTCGAGTTTTAAAATAAATATCTTAAAATTAAACCTAAATATTTATCGGTTATAAATATAACGTATTTATACTTTTTAAAATCTTTTTCGAAATTTATAAAACCGATAACGATTTATTATCTTAATTAAAACGCTTTTTCTTTCGGCTCGCGGCGTATTTACCTTTTAACCTTTACTTTATTACATACTTAATTTTTAATTATTATAAAACTTTTTAAACGGATTTTTTTCGTATAAAATTATAAATAAACAATTACTTTAAAACTTAAATAACTTAATCGTAAGTACTATATAATACCGTTACTTATATATAACGGTTTCTTCGTCCAAAAATTAATATTTCGTTTATAAAAAACTAAAATTATATAAAATATTATTACGTTAATATTTTCGATAACGAATTAATTAAATTTATTTATTAATATAATAATTACTTAATTAAACTTATTTCGAATAAAATTATTATTCTTCCGGTTATTTTATTAATACCCTTTTTTCCGGAATTATTAAAAAAATACCAAATTATATGCGAAATTTTCGTAATAAGTTACGTTATATAAACGTAACGTTTTTAAGCCCGTAAGGTTTTAAAATAAAACGTTTATTTTACCGTATTTATTAATCGGAACGAAATTTTTCCTTACGTATATTCCGTTACCTTAAATCGTTATTTTATATTTTAAAAATTTACTAATAAGATAAAAAATATATATCGTAAACCTTAAATCCAAAATAAATAAATTCCTTAAGAAATAAAACGTAACGTTTATTACGCCGCATTAATTAAAAATTAAAAAGCACGTTAAAATTCGTTTTATTTCTTTTAAAAATCAATTTATTTTTTAAATAATTAATTTTTCCATAATTTTTAATAAACGGGTTAATTTTTTCCTTCAAAAATTAATCGGCAGAAATTCGGCCTTTAACGTATACTATTACCTTATAATTAAAACGGAAATCTGCTAAAACTTTCTTAAAAAATGTATAATAATATTAGGGTAATATATAATAAGCGCTTAAGTACGCTTTATAACGGATATTTTACGCATCCAACTTTTAACGCTTTCGCTTATTACCGCTTCGGTCTAAATAAAAACCTCCACGGCCACCTTATTTCGACCCACGACCGGAAATCTTTCTTCGTAATTAAAAATTAATATCCTTAATTTCTTCCTAATTAAAATCGTCCTAATTAAAAAAATCTGCAAATATTTTATAAAACGTTAAAAACGTTACTTTAACGTTTTTTAACGTTAATTATAAACAATTCATATTTTAATAATTTAAAAAATTAACCGTTACCTTTTAATAACTAATCGTATTATTATTAATCTTTTTTTATTTACTATTTAAAAGGTTATTATCCAAATCCCGATAATAAAAACTAATATTATACATAAATCGTTAACCTATACGATCGTCGTTTTCGTTTCTAATACGTTATATCGTTATCTTTAAGCTATAATTTCTTACCATTTTACGATTTATTTATTTAACTTTTTTATTAATTTCGAAATTTACTTTAACCGTTTACGGTATTTCCGTTAAATATTAATTAAAAACTTATTATCGTATATTTTACCGGATTTAACCAAATTAACATACCATTTCCGTAAATCTTTTTCTAAAAAAAAACTTATTACTGTAATCGTTAAAAATATAAATTTTAAAATCTATTTCGTAAGGTTACTAATATTTTTGCGAAAGTTATCGTATTTCCGGTTTTCGTAAATATATATAAAAAAATCCTAAACATAAACTTAGTTACCTTCCGTTATTATCTTAAACGTATTTATTAAATAACCGTTTCGATTAATTTTTTTTAATATATATGGTTTTAATAAATAAATTAATCGTTTACGTCGTTTATATCTTTTAATAAATTATTTTTATAAATAAATAATTATATCGGATTTCGTAAATTTAACAAATTATAAAATATCCTAATCAAAATCGATATAATCCCATATATTAAACGTTTACGCTTTAAATCGGAATTTGCTTTTAAAACAATCCTTATCCTTAAGTCCTTTATAAATAATTAAAAACGTTAACGGTACGGTCGCTATAATAAATAATGGGAAATATAAATAATTACTAATAATATATAGGCTATATCGTTTTAACAATAGCTAATTAATTAATAATAATACGAATTAAACAAATAAAACTTTTAATTATCAAATATAAGGGATATTAGTTATATTATATTAGATGGCTAATTACGTACGCTCTCGCAACGCGTACTAATCCTTAAAGTAATCTAGCTCCGGAACATATATATTCCGATCAAAGGGATATCTCCATATATGGGGTGCTAGCACACCCCTGCTAGCTGACACCTACCTTTGCTTTATGAAGCTGTTAAGTAATAAATTTATGAATTCGAAGCCATTATTATCGTTATAAGCCGTAAAATATAAAGCTTCCGATTCAGGAATAAATTCGGCATGCGGCGATCACTTTCGTTATCATACGGACTTTATGTATATTGCGAAAAAATAAAATAAGGAAAAAGGATCCTATCTTTTCTTTAAAGAACGCATTACGAAGGTATTATAAAGCAGTTAAAACCGCTGCAAAAAAAGTGCTTTAATGCCATTTGTACATATGGATAACGTCAGCTAAGAAGGCTGTAACTTCTTTAAACTAGGCCCTAGAATAGATACGAATAATACATAATAAGGCACTAATTTTGTTATATGTACTGATGTACACATAGTCAATAGGCCATTAGGCCATTAAGCAGTTGTCGATCACACTCTTAAACTATAGCAACGTATTTTACCTTTTATAATCGTAATAAAACTAACAGCGTTTAAGTAATATATAAAGTAATATATATACTAAATAATTACTTTAAAATAATACGAAATTAAATATACGATTCTTATTATTACGAAACGTAAGATTATTAAGATATGCGTATATATATTATTATATATATCTTAGTTATTTAGGATATATATAACGGATGATTAACTTAACCAATTATTAAACCCTAATTATACAGTTTATGTTAATATAACGGCTGACTGGCTTAACTAACTATTAAACCCCAGTCGTACGGTTTATGTTAGCAGTAATATTATAGGAATCTGAATAATAAATTAAAGGTAATCTAGGTAACTAAAGTATATTATAAGCTGGTATTATTTAAATTATAAGAAAATAACGAACGTATATATGTTATTTCTAGTTCGACGAATTCGACTGGTTCGATAACCTTTTACTTATCGAACTATTTGAAATTTATCGAACGTTTGTATTAGCTTAACCGGTTTGATATTTATAAATTAATCGGTACAATCGAGCCTATTAAGTAGGTTACGTGATTAAGGACTTATTTAATTTTTCCTTTTTAGACCTTTAACCGTACCTAGTTCCGTTAAAGTTATCGGGTTATAATACGAATCATCTTTCCAGGATTTTTGCCCTTAAAGATTAATTATTTATTATATCGTTTAGTAAGTAAAGTTTTTTTATTAAATTCTTTGTTAATATTATGTTTAATTATAATAAAAGATAACAGTTTCGTTAATGTTAAACCGTTATATTTTTTTTAAAAACGAATTAACCGTTTTGGTTTTGTTATATTAAATAACGCTTTTTATTTTCGTTATAAGGTTAAACGTAAGTTTGATAAGGTGTATTTTAATTCCGGAAAATATATTCGTTATATTAAATATATTAATGCTTATAACTTTTTTAATTCTTTCGAATTTAAATATTAAAGGTTATTAAATAAAAAAACCGTTTAAAATCCGTTAAATGTTTAGTCGAAACAAAGCTGTTCCGAGCTTAATAATAACTTACGGAAGTTTTTAAGAGTTTTAGCCGGTTACGTAATTAAAAAAAAATTTTATGCCGACGTAATATTAAAATATTTCGTTATGGGATTTAGGATATGGAAGTAATAAAAAAAAATAAAACTTTTGGGAAAAAAATAATATAAATTAAAAGCCGAAATAATTTCGTTTTTTTACCCCGTAAATACGGTCAACTGGTCCGATTTGGATAACGTAAATTAGAATTTTGTAAACTTTAACGTTTCCGGTATTATTAATTAAAGGTTTTTAATAAGCGTTGGATTGCCGTAAAGTTTTTTATAAGTTTTTATATATTTTTTAATTTTAAATAATCTTTTTATTTCATTAAATATTATTTTTTTATGCTTTTTCTTAATATTAAAATTTCTTTCGATTTTCTATATTAATAGCTTTTCTATTACCTTCTTTTTTCGTTCCGTATTAATTTAAATCATATCTATTATTAATTTAAAAAAATATAAAAAACGGGGTAAATTTTAATTTAAAAAAATAATTTTAATTAGTAATTACTTTTTAAAATCTTTTTAATAACTTTATACGATACGATATATTAAAAATCGGATTTTTTATTAAACTGTTTGGTTTAAATATTTTTGTAACTAAGTAAATTATTTCCCCCTTTCAGAAAATTAATTCTTTAAATTTTCTTTAGTTATAATATTTTTATATTTAAGTACGTACGAATTTAAGTTCTGTTTTTATTTTTGTATATAATTATTTAAATTATTTTAAAGTAAGAATTATTTTAATATTAATTAATTTGTTTTTATAAATTTCCGTAAACTTTTAGCTTAAAATTAAAATTAATGTTAATTATTTTATTTTAATATTTTTATAATAATTTATGTTATATATTAATTAAGTTATACGTAATCTTTTAATTTAATTATTTCTTTATAATTAATATAGTATTATAAGAAAGTTTTAATTATTAAATTAATTCATTTTATTTAATTATTTATTTATATTTTAAACACGTTTAAAAATTTATAATTTAAGTTTAATTATATTATAAAATTTTACTAAAATTTTAAAATACATATAATCCTTTTATCGGATATTATTTTAATTAAAAATCTATATATATTAATAAGGTATTTAAAAAAACGTAGCTTAATTATTTCGCGTTTATATTTTTATTAAATAATAAATAATATAAAAGTTTTATAAATCGATTTGCGATTATAATAATATTATCGGAATAAATGCCCGTTATTAAATTTTTTACTAATAATAATTTCATAATAAAATCGAAAGTAAACAAATTTTATAGTTGCTTTCTAATTAATAATAATTATAATTTTCCGTATAATTAATAATATCGTATCTTAGTTCTGTTACATAAATTATATCTTTATAAAACCTTTTTTATTACCGATTTTTTTTTTAGAAATTAATATATACGTTATAATTATTTTATAGTTTTATAAATCTTAAGATATCCGTATAATTAATATTTATATATTTCGCATATTAATTTCTTTTAAATTTCTTTTAATATTTAAGTTTTATTTAAATCTTTTTTTTAATAATTAATTATTATATTATTACATTTCTTAATATAAATTAAGTATTCTTTTTCTGATTATTATAATCTATTATAATTTTATATATTCTCCTTTATTATGTAGAATATTTAATATAAAAACTTAAAAACAATTTTTTTAAATCTAGTCGTTTATTAAAAATATTTATTTTAATATTTTCTATTCTTTTTTTATAAATACTAACGACACTAAATTTCGAAAAAAACTTTCCGTAGCGGAATCGTAGGTTTATTAACTATCGGATAAGAATAAACCGGATAAAGTTTTTATAATTTATATATATTTTAGCTTAATATAAATTTCCTTTAAGGTAATATTTAAATTCCTTAAAGGTATTAATAATAATTAGGAATTTTGAATTTAAAACGGGATAATATATTTTAATCTTTTTTAATTTATTAAATTTAAACGTAACAAAATATAAAATACCTTGATTATTTTTATATCCGATTATTACGTTTAACGTATAATTTAAAATATCGACTTTGAATTTTATAAAATATATTCGTTCGTATATAATTTATATTAATTCGTTAATAATTATATTTTTAATCCTTTAAAAAACTTTTTTTCCGTTAATTATTTCTTCAAATTTAACCTATTTTTTATTGAAGTTAAATAAAAATATTACGATTTTGTTAAAGTTATAAATAAATTTTCGGTAACAATTAATAAATCTAAAAAAGTTTAAATTGCGGTAATTATAATAAATACTTTATATTTTTAAATTCTTATTATTATTTCAAGGTCCATCTTAATATATCCGGGAATAAATATATATTTTAAACCCGCTATTTCTTATTTGTAAAATTTTTTTTTTTCGTCTTTCATTAAAAAATTAATATTTTATAAGATTTAAAGAAATTTATAAAGGTATTTTTTATATTTCTTTCCTATATCGAATAAATAAAAATATTATTAAGGTAATATATAACAAAAACATCGAAATATTTACGTAATTCGTAATTAATTATCCTTTAGAACGTTATAAATATATCATCAAACCTAAAAGGTATAATTAAATATTTATACAACCCGTATTTGGTTTTAGAAATTATCTTCCATTTAATTTTTAGCTTAATGCGAATTAAATTATATCCGTTTCGTAAATTTAACGTAATAAATTACGTCGTTCCGTAAAAATAAATTTTTATTTTAATAATTAGGAATAAAAATATACAATCCTTAACCGTAATATAGTTTAATTATTAATAATCGATTATTAACCGTAAATCTTTATTCTTTTTAATACGAATTATATACAATAATCCGTCAATAATTTAAAGCGTTTAACATATTTTTTACGTAATTTATTTCCAAAATCTTTTCGTAATATATATAATCTTTGTTAATTTAAGTTATATATAAAATAAAAATTAATTATCTTGTTATTTTTTAAAATTATTTCGTAATTTTATTTATTATATTTTAATAATATTATTTCCATTTATTCCTTAAAAAGTCGATCCTACTTCAGGTATTATAATAATACCTTAGCTATTTTCTCTTGCTTTAAGGGCTAATATTAAAAATCGTCGTTTACTTTATATAACCGTATTTTAATTATAATAATAACATATCGGAAGTATTTATTTCGTCCATTTTTTATACGTATCGTACTCATTTAGGTAATAAGGTTTTTGTCGTAGCCTTATGCCTATATTTATTATCGTCGTCGTTAATAAAATAATAAAAACTTTTTTAAATCGTTTTTATCGATAAAAAATAAAATACATTTTACCTATTTAGTTCTTTAATTAATTAAAGAGTTATATTAATATAATTATTCCTTACCGAAAATTATATCGTAATTTCGTATTAAGATAATATCGAAATTAATAATTTATTTTCGTTTGTAAATAAAAGTTTCGAAATAATTAATTTTACCGTTAATTTATCCGTTATTAAAAATATATTTAATACATTTAATATTTTTAACTTCGTAAGGTTCCGTTTTATTCTTTATAATAAACATAATTCGTTAATTATTTCCGGTTTAATATAATTCGGGTTAGTTCCATAATTTATTATAACGGTATATTATTTCTTTTTAATTCGTATTTTAATTATAATAAAAATATTTTTTATTATTATATATAAAACTTTTTTAAAAGGTATATGTTAATTCCTTTTGCTTTTATTAACTTATGGCTTTTTTATAAGTAACATTTATTTTTAAGCTTATTTTTAACTTTGTAATACGTTCTTAATTTTTTTAGTTAATTTTTTAAATTTCTTTTAATTATTTTTTTAACGTTATAACTAAGCTTTAAATTTAAGAAACTATACGTAAAAATTCTTTCGTCGGGTAGATATCGAATTTACAAGGTAATATTTTTGTTATTATTAGGTATCGTATTACGTTATATCTTTTTCGCGTTTTTAAATTTCTTTTTTAAATTACGTTTTTCGTTACGTTTTTTAGTAAATAATAAATTGTAGCGTAAGTTATAAAAAACTTTTCGTAAGGCCTTTCTAAAGGTCTGGTACATTTATTTCTTTAATATCTTATAATAATATTATTCGTAGTAATATATAAAGTTTTATTCGCTATAACTTTTTTTAAGCAGCTTTTTTCTATTATAAAAAACTTAATAATATTTTATATAACCATAGTACGTTAATATTAATATTATTATTAATTTTTAATTTTTTTTATTCTGGGTTTCGAAATCGAATCATTATTAATATATATATATAATTCGTTATTTAATATATTCTTATTATTTTTTATATCGGGGGTAATAATTTTTCCTATAATAAATAACGTATAATTTCCCATATCGATCGGGTTTTTCTAAATATAAAATTTCGTTCCAACCTTAATATTCCTTAATTCATTTACTTCACTCTTATTATTTTTATTTTTATTATTTATTTTTTGTTACGTACGAAATATAAATTTTTCCGGTCTTAATCCTTTTTATTTTGTTTTATAATTATTAAATAATTAGTAATCCAGTTATAACGGTACGTTATCGGATAATTATAGCTTAAAAATATTTAAGTTTTCCGTAAATTCTTTCAAACTTTTGGGAATAAGTTAAGATTTTCCTTTTTTTAATTATGCCGAAAGTAACGGCTTTGTTATTCTTATATTCTGGTCGTTTTTTCAGTATCGGGGTTTAATCGTTACGTTATTTTTTAAGGGCTTTATATTAATTTTTAACGTAACATATTATATCGTAATTATAATATTTAACCTGGTTTTAAATTTCTTTTTACGCGGCTTTTAGTTCCATAAATCCTAAATATATACCGTAAAACGTATTAAGCTTTTGTAAAATATTAGGGTAAATAAAATATCTGGTTTTGTTATCATATTTAACATTCCTGGTTCTTTATACGTATTATCGGTCGTCGATTTTAACCGTTATCGCGATATAATCGGTTAAAAAGTTTAATAAGTTTTCCTTAAAAATTTCCTTTTAAATTTCTTTTTTGAACCTTTTAAAGTTTAATTATTAATACTTGTTATTTTTAATTTATTTTCCAAATTAATTAAATTAACATAATATTATAACGAAATAAAAACCTTTTTTAAGTTAAGTTTTTAAATTATATTTCGGCTTTTATTTTTTCTTTTATTATAACGAAAGCTTTGTATAATATCCTTTTGAATCTTTTATAATTACTATATATTATTTATATTTTTACGAATTATATTTGTAATATAAATATAAGACATATTTTTAAAGTTAATTTCAATGATATAATTATATCTTTTTAGAAATAATTAATTATAAATTTAACTTTCGATATAAAAATTACAAATTTAATAGGAAAATAATTAAAATAAGTTTAATATTAAAAAAGAATTATAATTTAAGAAAATCCTATTAAACAATTCGGGTTTAAACAATTTTAATATTTTTTTAAATTCCTTAATAAATATTAATTATATAAGTTAATTTTTTTCCGAAAGTTTTGTTACCATGCAACACTTAATTCTTTTCGATTTTCTTTAAGTGATTTTAAGTAAGGTAATAAGGCCGGTATTATTTTTCTCAAATTAAATAATACATGTATTTATTTTATTTAATGGTTAAAATATTTTCGACTTCCAAAATTATAATATTTTGCGGAACTATATAAATAAGGTTAATAAATTATTTATTAATAAATATAATATTAAAAAGTATTATTAAATAAAAATTTATTATAAAAATAATTAATTCACTTATTTAATTATAAATTTTAAATTATCCGGTTTATATTAATAATAATATTATAGAAATTTAAATAATAAATTAAAAATATAATTACGTTTAATAATAATAAATATTAAAAATAAATTAATATTATTAAAATTAATATTATTTAAATTAATATTATTTAAATTATAAAAAAGTATCGAACGTATATATATTACTTTTAACTTCACGTATTCGATCAGCTTAACGACCTTTTACCTCTCGAGCCACCTCGAGCTTATCGAACGTTTATACCAGTTTAACCGGTTCGATATTTATGGACAAATCGCTATAATCGAGCTCATCGAGCAAGTTACGTAACTAAGGACCTACCTGGTCTTTTCTTTTTGGACCTCTAACGGTGCCTGGCTCCGCCAAGCGTGTCGGGCCATAACAGCTGGCAATAATACTATAGGAATCTAAATAATATAGTAAAGGTATAATTATATTTAGTAATAATAAATGTTAAAAGTAATCTAAATAACCAAATTATATTATTAACTGGTACTATTTAAAATATAAAACGAATAAACGTATATATTTAAATTAAGATCCGTTTAGATCCATTAAATTTATCCGGAGCTGTACCGTATAAATAAATTAGATTCGTATAAATCAGAAAATTGTTTCGGATCCATACCTTTTAAATATATAGCTTCCTTTAGATCCGTAAAATCTATTTGGATTTATGTTACGTAATTCCAGGTTTATATCGGAAATATTTTCCTTACCTTTCGACCGTTCGCTTAAAAACTAAGCCTACTAGTTATAATACGATTTTTCTTTTTTAAATTTTTCTCCTTAAAGATTAATTTGTTTATCGTATTTGTTTAGTAAATAACTTTCGTTTTTATTTTATTTCTATATAATTTTATTATTATGCTTAATAATATTAAGAAATAAAAACCCCGTAAACGTTCCGACTAGAAAAAAAAGCGTAAAAACTTCACTTTTAGGATTTAAAACTTTGGCTTTGACGTTATACCTTATTCACCTTGTTTTAAATATAAGGAAAAATATATTATAACGGAAAATATAATGCGTTATCGTAATTATGTTTTTAAAAAACGAGATTATAACGGATTAAATATTTCTATTAGTCTTTTACGTAACATTTCGAAAAAAAAAGGTTATAACGTAAAAAAGCCCTTATCGAAAAAACGGCTTTTTTAATTAAAAAAAGAAATTAATAAAACTTTTAAACGTATAATAAAACTATAACTTATTTTTTACAGATATGTTAACAAAACATATTTTTTTCGTTCGAAAAAAATAAAAATAATAAACCACGAGCTTTAATCGTTAAATAGATTAAAGAAACAAAAAGAATTTAAATAACGAAACAGCCGTCTAGGCCGCGCAAACCGTAACCCTTATTAATTAACCTGGGGTCGAAAATATTAATTGGACGTAGTTAGGCGACATAAATCAAAATATCTTTAACCGGGATACCTTTAATATTATTAGTAAAAAAATTTAAAAGGCGCTAGATTTCCGTAAAATTCTTTACCGGTTCTTACGTATTTCTTAACTTTAAGTAATCCTTTTACTTAACCAGGTATTATTTTGTACCGTCTTTCTTTTTTTTGTATCGACAACCTTTTCGACCTTTTATATTAATACTTTTTTTATTATTTCCTTCTCTTATTCCGGGTGGATTTAAATCGTTTTTATTACTAACTTTAACAGGGAAATATAAAAAACGGAATAGAATTTAACATTAAAAATAATACTAGTTGGTAATTATTTTTTAAAAAGGTTTTCAGGACTTTATACGGTCCGATATACTTGAAATCAAAATGTTATTTAAATTACTTGCTTCGGATAATTTTGGGAGCAAAATAAATTATCTTTTCTTCCTAAAGAATTAATTCCTTTATTCTTTTGTAGTTATAATATTTTTATATTTAAATACGTATAAATCTAATTTTCCTTTTTATTTTTATATATAATTATTTAAATTATTCGGAAATAATATTTTTTAATATTAATTAGTCCTTTTTTGTTTAAGTTTCGGTAAACTTTCAACGTAAAACCAAAATTAACATTAATTAGTATTATTTTAATACTTCCGTTACATTTTATATTATAAGTTATTAAGGTTATTAATAATTTTTCGATCTTTTTATTTTATTTATAAATAATATAATGCTGTGAATAAGTTTCGAATATTTAATTAACTTTTTTTATCCGGCTACTGATTTAAATTTTAAAGGCGTTTAAAAACTTATAATTTATGCCGAATTATACTATAAAGCTTTACCAAATTTTTGAAATTAATATAATACCTTTATCGGATATAATTTTTATTAAAAGTCTTTATATTTTAATAAGGTATTTAAAAAAAACCCGAACGTTAATTATTCTGTATTTATATCCTCGTTAAATAATAGGAAATAAAGATCTTTATAAATCGATTTATGATTTTAAAAATGCTATCATAATATACGTCCGTTATTAAATTTTCTGATAATGGTAGTTTGGTAATAAAATCCAAAATAATTAAATCCTACGGTCGTTTTAAAACTAATAAGAATTTTAATTTTCCGTATAATCTATAACGTCGTTCTTTAGTTTTATTATATAGGTTATATTTTTGTAAAACCAGTTTTACTACTAACTTTATTTTAAAGAAATAATATACGCGCTATTATCGTTTTATAATTTTATGAACTTTCAGGTATCCATACAGCTAGTATTTATATATTTCGCATCTTAATCTTTTAGAAAATAAATTTAATACTTAGACTTTAAAAATTTTCTTTTCCTTTAATGGCTGATCGTTATATTATTAAATCTTTTAATGTAAGTTAGGTATTATTTTTCTGATTATTACGATTTATTATAATTTTATGTATCCTTTTTTTATTAAATCGAACATCTAATATAAAACCTTAAAAACCTTTTCTTTTAAATCTGGTCGTTTATTAAAAACGTTTATTTTATTATTTTCTATCCTTTTTCTGTAAATAATAATAAAATTAAATTCCGAAATGTACTTTATATAACGGTGTTATTCGTTTATTAATTCTCGGATAATAATAAACCTGGTAAGGTTTTTATAATCTATATATACCTTAGCTTAATATAATTTTCTTTAAAGTAATATTTAAATTTCTTCAAAACGTTAATAATAATTGGGAAATTTTCATTTAAAATTATATAATTTAAATTAATTCTTCTTTAATTTATAAAAATAAAACGTTATAAGGTCTAAGTTAGCTTAATTATTTTTATATCGAACTATTACGTTTAACGTATAATCCGAAATATCGATTTTTAGCTTTACTATATAACTTAAGTTATATTTAATTAATATTAGCTTGTTAATAATTAAATTTTTAATCTTTTAAAAAGTTTTTTTTATTTCGGCTATTTATTAAAACTTAACCTTTTTTGGTTAGGTTAGATAAAAATATCGCAATTTTATTAAAGTTGCGAATAAACTTCTGGCAATAATTAACGAATTGAAAGAAAACTTGGATTTCGGTAACTATAATAAGTATTTTTTACTTTTAAACGGTTATTATGTTTTTTAAAATTTATCTTAATATATCCGGAAATAATAACGTATTTTAAGTACGGTATATTCTATTTATAAAACTTACTTTTTTCGGCGTTAATTAGGAAATTAACATTATAGGACTTAAAAAATGTTATAAACGTATTTTATATAATTTCTTTCGAATTTAAATAAATAAAAATATTATCGAAATAATAAATAACAAAAATATTAAGGTACTTCCGTGATACGTAATTAACCATTTTTAAAAAGGTTATAGATATATTAATAAGCTCGAAAAATATTACCAGATATTTATATAATCCGTATTTGGTTTTATAGGCTATTCTTTGTTCGTTTCCTGGCTTAATGCGAATTAAATTATATGCGTTTCGGAAGTTTAAGGTAATAAATTATTTAGTGCTGTAAAAGTAATTTTTCTTTCCGTAATTAAAGTTAAAATATACGGTCTCTAGTAATAATATGGTTTGATTATCGGTAATTAATTATTAACCGTAAATTTTCGGTTTTTTTTTGTACAAAAAATATGGGATATTTTATTAAGAACTTGGAACGTTTAATATATGCTTTTCATAAATTATTTTTAAAGTTTTTTACAATACGTATAAGTTTTATTAATTCAAATTATATATAGAATAGAAAATAATCGTTTTATTATTTTTTAAGATTATTTCGTATTTTTATTTATTATACATTACTAATTTTATTTCGATTTATTTTTTAAAAAGTCTTTCGTATTTATAATATTATAATAATACCTTAACTATTACTTTTAATGTTAAGGGCTACTGCTATAAATCGTCGTTTATTTCGTATGATCGTATTTTAATTATAGTAATAATATATTATATATATCGGTCTTATCCCTTTTTTTAAATATATCGTATTTTCTTCACTAATAAAGTTTTTATCGTATTCTTATGCCTACGTTTATTATCTTCGTCGTCGGTTAAATAATAAAATCTTTTTTTATATCGTGTTTATTAACATAAAAGGAAACGAATTTTATTTAGTGAAAATTTTAATTAATTAGCGAATTATATTAATATAGCTATTTTTTTCCGAAAATTCTATTATAATTCCGTGTCGAAATAATATCTAAATTAATAATTTATATTCGTTTTTACAAGGTAAAGTGTTATTAATAAGGTATCGAAACTAGATACAAGCTGACGCCTGGTCTACGACAATAAGTACGTATATGCACCGTCGTTGTTTAAACACGCGACGCGTCTAAATACATCCATGCACGATTAATAAACAACACGACGCGACCGGAAGACACACTCCAAAAACCGTACTTAAGGCAGGCCGGATGAAAAACCGTATAGGGGTCACAGCCACGGTAACAAATAAATAATTACGTACACGATAATTTTGATTGGTTCCAGAGCCCCGCCAAGCTCCAACGCCCCCAACCACTTCAATTATCGCCTGACACGATGCGGAGCAAGCTCCAATAGTCCGTGCACTGGGCTAGGCGCCACTCAAAGCACGTTATTCCAAGTTACCTCAGCGAGCTCAGGCCTCGCTGGCTCTCCATTTTCTTCAAAGTTTTCTAATATACTCCGCCAAGAAGCTAAAAATTAACCAATCAAATGCCGTATCCCCGTAACGAGCCAGCGAGGCCTGAATTCAGGTTATGCAAACAGGGGTCTCATTTTATACATTACCACCAAAATCATTAAATTTTTTTCCTTTTTTTTAAAAAATTAAAAGGATTATATAAAACAAATTATTCTGCAGCTAATTTACGTCCGATAAGTTTAATACTTTATATATACGTCGAATATAAGCTAATATACATATAGGAATTCTTTTTATTTTTTTTTAGATACAAATTATAACTAATACGGCTAAATAAAGGTTTAGGAAATAAGCGACCGTAACGGCCTTATCGTTACGATAGCATAATTATCGGTCGCATTATCGTATACCGGGTTTCCCAAATATATTTTATATGGGAAAAACCCGGATATTAATTTTTTCGGCCGTGCGGGTTATAATTATTACGTCGCAGTTTTAAAAAGGTTCCGGATTTGATTAACCGGAATACCTTTTTTATTGCGACGTAATAACCACCGGTTGCAACATTTTGCTATAAAACTTTTAAGGGTAACTTAAGATGGGAAAAAACCGTCCAGTTATTTTTTTAACCGGACGGATTATGGTTATTACGTCGTAACCATAAAAACGTTACGGTTAGGAAAGATATATAAAACGAAATTTTTTAATTTATTTCTTTAATATCTCAGCTAAATTAGCCCCATTTAAAATATTTTGTTTACGATTAAAAAGCCCTTTAAAGTTATATCTTATAATAAATTTTTATTATTATTATATTTACCAGTTTCTAAGTCAAATTTTCGAAATTTTAAATAGAAATATATAAAATGGAACTAAAAAATTATAACTTAATATTAGGCCTTATTTTTAAGGTTTTATTATTTTTGTAGATATTTTATTAATTAGGTTAACGTAATACCTAAAGCTACTGTTTTTTTCTTCAAAGCCTTTGCTGCAGCTGCGCCGTAGGCGCAGCCCCAACCTTAAAAATAGGGCCTGATCTTGATGAGGTAAATCCCAAGCTGGATTCGAACCAGCCGTCCTGTCGCTAGCTGAGGTTGCCCAGGCCTGCAGCAAGCGGGCAAAAAAAGGACACCCAGGCTCGCGACCACTGAGCTATTAGGACATTTTCGTTTTTAAATAAAAAATTCGAAATAATTAATTTTGTAATTAACCTATCTGTTAATATAAATAAATTTTAATACCTTTTATATTTTTAACTTTATAAAATTCGGCTTCATCTTTTTATTACAAACGTAATTTGTTAATTACCTCCGGTTTAATATAATTCGGATCGGTTCCGTAATTTATTATAACGGTATACTATTTTTTCTAAATTCGCATTTTAATTATAATAAAAGGAATTTTTATTTTTTTTTATTCTGGTACGGAAAGTTTTTTAAAGGGTATATATTAATTCCCTTTACTTTTACTAACCTATAACTTTCTTACAGATAGCGTCCAATTTTAAGTCCATTTTTAACCTTTTAGTATATTGTAATTTTTTCGGCTAATTTTTTAGAATTTTTTAACTGTCCTTTTTGGCATCGTAATTAAGCTTTAAGTTCAAGGAATTTTATGTAAAACTTCTTTCGTTAAATGTATAACATTTTTGTTACGTAATGTTTTTGTTACTATTAAACGTCGTATTATATTATATCTTTTTTTTCTTAAAACTTTTTTTATAACTTTCGTTTTTTGCTAAAACTTTTAATAAATAATAACCTAAAACGTTAGTTATAAATAACCTTCTCTAAGGTTTTTATAACGGTTTACTATATCCACTTTTTTGCATTTTATAATCATATTATTCGTAATAATATATAAAATCTTATTCGGGATAACTTTTTCCTTTTAGCTAACTTCCTTTCGCTATAAGGATATCGATAATATCTTATATAACTATAATACGTAAGTATCGGTACCATTTTTAGTTTTTAATATCTTTTTCGATTTAATTTTCGAAATCGAACCTTTATTAGTATATACGGATAAATCGTTATTAAATATATTCTTAATATTTTTAATATCGAGGGGAATAAATGTAACGGCTAACTGGCTGAATTAACTATTAAACCCTGGTCGTACGGTTTATATTAGCAGTAATACTCTAGGAATTTGAGTAATAAATTAAGGTATAATTACGTTTAGGAAAAGTAAATAGTAAAGGTAATTTGGGTAATTAAATTATATTATAAGCTGGTATTATTTAAATTATAAAAAGGTAACTAACGTATATATGTTATTTTTAGCTCGACGTGCTCGACCGGCTCGATAACCTTTTACCTATCGAACCGCCTCGAATTTATCGAACGTTTGTATTAATTTAACCGGCTTAATGCTTATTGCTTAATTGCCGAAACCGAGCCCATCGAATAGGTTACGGAATTAAGGATTTACCCGGTTTTTCCTTTTTGAACCTCCGACCGTACCTGGCCTTATTAAGTTTATTAGGTTATAATACGATTTTTTCCCTTTAAAATTTTTATTTTTAAAGATTAATTATTTATTACGTTATTTAATACGTAAATTTTTCTTTTTTTATCAATATTTTTTTGTTAATATTATATTTAACCATATTAAAAAATAAAAATTTCGTTAAAGTTAAAACTTTTTATTTCTTTAAAATAAATTAACGGTTTTGGTTTTATTATGTCGCATAATATTTTTTATTTTTGTTATAAGGTTAACCGTAAAGTTTATAAGGTTTATTTTAGTTCCGGACAGTATGTTCGTTATATTAAATATATTAATTTTTTAACCTTTTTAGCTTTTCCGAAATTAAATATTAAAAATTGTTGGATAAAAAAATCGTTTAAAATCCGTTAAAGATTTGTCCGAAAAAGAATTATTCCGAACTTAATAATAATTTACGGAATTTTTCGGACGTTTTGTCCGGTTAAGTAATTAGAAAACTTTTTTGCGTTATCGTAATGTTAAAATGTTTCGACGTAAGATCCAGGGTACGGAAGCGATAAAAAAAATAAAACGTTTAAAAAAGAAATAGCATAAGTTAAAGGCCGGAATAATTTTATTTTTCCTTACCGTAAATGTAATTAATTAATCCGATCTGGATAACGTAAATTAGAACTTTTTTAACCTTAATGTTTTCGGTATTATTAATAAAAGGTTTTTAACAGGCGTTAAGTTTTCGTAAGGTTTTTTATAAGTTTTTATATATTTTTTAACTTTAAGTAATCTTTTTAACTAATTAAATTTTTTTTTGCCGCTTTTCTTTTTGGTATTAAGGATCTTTTCGATTCTTTAAATTAATACGTTTTTTATTATTTCTTTTTCGATCCCTATTAATTTAAATCGTATTTGTTGTTAATTTTAGTAAGGAAATATAAAGAACGGGATAAAGTTTAATTTTGGGGTGTAATTTTAATTAGTAATTATTTTTTTAAATTTTTTTTGCGATATTATACGGTTTAATGTACTTAAAATTAAGTTTTTAATTCGGTCGTTTAATTTAGATATTTTTGGTAGTTAGGTGAATTATTTCCTTTTTTTCGAAAATTAATTTTTTTAAATTTTTTAGTTATAATATTTTTATATTTAGATCCGTACGAATTTAAATTTTGTTTTTATTTTTATACATAATTATTTAAATTTCTTTAAAGTCAAAATTATTTTAATATTAATTTATTTATTTTTCGTTATATTTCGGTAAATTTTTGACATAAAATTAAAGTTAACGTTAGTTGGTATTATTTTAATATTTTCGTAATGGTTTATGTTATAAGTTAATTAGGTTATTAGTAATCGTTTAACTTAATTATTTTATTTATAATTAAATTAATACTGTAATTAAGTTTCGAATATTTAATTGGTTTTTTTAATTTAATTATCCGTTTATAGTTCAAAATGTTCGAAAGTTTATAATTTAGGCTTAATTATGTTATACGGTTTTACCAAAGTTTTAAAGTAAATATGGTATTTTTATCGGATACAATTTTTATCAAAAATTTATATACGTTAATAGAATATTTAAAAAAGACGTACGTTAATCATTTCGCGTTTATATTTTCGTTAAATAATAAAAAATAAAAGAATTTTATAAATCGGTTTACGATTATAAAAATGCTGTTATAATATATATCCGTTATTAAATCCTTTAATAATAATAATTTAATAATAAAATCGAAAGTTATTAAATTTTATATTCGCTTTATAATTAATAACGGTTATAATTTTCTGTATGGTTTATAACGTCGTATTTTAATTTTGTTATATAGGTTATATTTTTGCAAAATCTTTTTTATTATTAACTTTATTTTAAGGAAATAATATGTACGTTATAACCGTTTTAAGGTTTTGTAAATTTTATGGTATCTGTATAACTGCTATTCGTATATTTTACGTAGTAACCTTTTTTAATATTTCTTTAATATTTCAATTTTATCGGGGTTTTTTATAGTTAATTGTTATATTGTTAAATTTTTGGTGTAAGTTAGGTATTATTTTCTTAATTGTTACGATTTGCCGTAATTTTATATATCTTTTTTCTGTTAGGTCGAATATTTCATATAAAACCTCAAGGATTTTTTTTAGGTCCGGTTGTTTGCTAAAAGCGTCCGTTTTGCCATTTTTTAACCCTTTTTTATAAATCATAACGAAATTAAATTCCGAAAGGTATTTTACGTAACGGAATTTTTGTTCTGTTAATTTTCGGCTAATAATAAATTGGGTAAAACTTTTATAATTTATATATATCTTAACTTAATATAATTTGTTTTAAAGTAATATTTAAATTCTTTAAAGAAATTAATAATAATTAAGAACTTTTTATTTAAGATTATATAATTTAATTTAGTTTTTTTTAACTTATAAAAATAAAATGTAATAAGGTATAAGGTACCTTAATTATTTTTATATCCGATTATTACGTTTAATATATAATCCGGAATATCGGTTTTTAATTATACGGAACGATTTGGATTGTATATAATTAATACTGGTTCGTTAGTAATTATATCCTTAATTTTTTAAAAAAGTTTTATTTCGGTTATTTATTAAAGTTTAATTATTTTTTGGTTAGGTTAAATAAAAATATTACAATTTTGTTAAGGTTACGAACAAATTTCCGGTAGTAATTAACGAATTTAAGAAAAATTTAATTTTCCGTAATTATAATACGTACTTTTTATTTTTATATTATTATTATTATTTTAGGGTTTATGTTGATATATCCTGTGGTAATTACGTATTTTAGGTACGGTATTCTTTACTTATAAAATTCGTTTTTTTTTGTGTTAATTAAAAAATTAATGTTTGTCAGATTTTCAAAAACTTTATAGACGTATTTTCTATATTCCTTTTCCGAATTTAAGTAAATAAGAATGTCGTTAAGGTGACTGATAACAAAGATATCGAGGTATTTACATAATATGTAATTAATTATTTTTTAAGACGTCGTAAGTACGTTAGTAAGTTTGAAAAATATTATTAAATATTTATATAACCCGTATTTAGTTTTAAAAGTTATTTTTTATTCGTTTTTTAATTTAATACGAATTAAATTATATCCGTTTCGTAAATTTAAGATAATAAATTATTAGGTTTTATAAAAGCGATTTTTTATTTTAATAATTAGCGCTTAAAATATGTAATCTTTAACCGTAATATCGTTTAATTGTTAGTAATCGATTATTAACTATAACTTTTTATTTCTCTTTGGTACGAAAAATATAGCCTGTTTTGTTGGCAATTTAGAACGTTTAATATATTCTTTTCGAAATTTATATTTAAGGTATTTTTATAATACGTATAATTTTTGTTAATTTAGGTTATATATAGGATAAAAGGTAATCGTTTTGTTATCTTTTAGGATTATTTTATGATTTTATTTATTATGTTTTAGTAATTTTGTTTCGATTTGTTTTTTAAAAAGTCCTTCGTATTTGTGATATTATGGTAATATTTTAGTTATTCTTTCTGGCTTTAAGGGCTAATATTATAAATTGTCGTTCATTTCATATAACTGTATTTTAATTATGGTAATAACGCTTCATATATGTTTATTTCGGTTTTTTCTTTATATATACTGTTTTTTTAGGTAATAAGGTTTTTGTTATATCCTTATGTTTATATTTGCCGTTGTCGTTATTAAGTAAGTGGTAAGATGTTATTTAACTCGTTTTTGTTGATAAGAAGTAAAATGAATTTTATTTAATTAATTCGTTATTTAATTAAGGGATTATATTAATATAGTTATTTTTTTACCGAAAATTATGTTATAATTTTATATTAAGATAATGTCGAAATTAATGCTTTATTTTCGTTTTTAAATATATAGGTTTCGAGGTAATTAATTTTGCGGTTAATCTATCCGTTATTATAGGTAAATTTAGTACTTTTAGTGTTTTTAATTTTATAAGGTTCGATTTTTTTTTATAATAAACGCAATTCGTTACTTACTTTTGGTTTAATATAATTCGGGTCGGTTTTGTAATTTATTATAACGGTACATTACTTTTTCCTGATTCGTATTTCGATTGTAATAAGAAAAACTTTTTTTTTTTACTGTCGTATATAAAACTTTTTTAAGAGATATATGTTAATTTCTTTTCCTTTTGCGAGTTTGTAATTTTTTTATAAGCAATATTTTCTTTTCGGGTTCGAATCCGTAATTATTTTAATTATTTTTCCTATTGGCGTAGTTAAATTTTTAGTTCGAGGATTTTTTTTTATCTCGTTTTATTTAATTTGTTAAGTTAGTAATTTATTTTTTAAGGCTTTCGGCTTTTTCCGGCTGGTTTGTTACTATAGTTTATTTTTCGCTTGTTATTATTATCGGCTGGTTCTGATGCCCTTAGCGTTCCTAATACTGGGTATGGTACTGGGTTATTTCTGTTAGGTGTTTTCCGATTTTTTTTTATTTCTTTTCTTTTTCGTAGTTGTCGGCATAGGTACGTCTGAAGTATAGGTTATTTATTATTTCCTTTTGGGCCTTTATTATTACCTGGTAGATTTATTCTTTTTACGTTTTATGGTTATATTTTTCGTAATGGTATATAGGATTTTATTTGGGGTAATTTTTTTCTTTTAGCCAGCTTCCTGATGCCGTAATAACGTCGATATCGTTTTGTATCGTTCTGGTACGTAAATATTTATATTATTTTTGGTCCTTAAAGTTGTTTTCGGTTTGGGTATAAATATCGAATTCTTATTTATATATAAGCGCGAGTTATTATTAGATATATTTTTGTTATTTTTCGTATCGTAGGTAATAGGTTTTTTTGTAATAGATAACGTATAATTTCCTATGTCGATCGGGCTTTTTTAGGTATAGGATTTCGTTTTAATTTTAATACTTTTTAATTTATTTACTTAATTTTTATTACTTTTATCGTTATTGTTTTTTTTGTTACGTACGAAATATTAATTTTTCTGCCGTTAATTCTTTTTATTTTTCGTATTTTTATAACTATTAAGTAACTGTTCGTCCGGCTGTAACGTTGCGTTATCGTATAATTACGGTTTGGAAGAGTGCTTTGGCTTTTCGTAACCTTTTTTTTACTTTTAGAGGTAGGTTAGGGTTTTCTTTTTTTTTTTTAACTATACCGAAAGTTACGGTTTTGTTATTTTTGTTTTCTAATTACCTTTTGGGTATCGGTATCCATCCGTTACGTTATTTTTTGAGGGCCTTATATTAGCTTTAAATATGGCCTATTTTGTTACAATTATAGCCTTTATATTAGGTTTAATTTTTTTTTAGGCTGTTTTTAATTTTATAGGTTTTCATGTTGTTCCGTAGGTAATAAAAGGTATGTTACGTTTCCTGTTTTAGTTTGTTCTTATAAATTTGGGTTTAGGAATAAAGTATTTTTTTTGTTTTTATTATTATTTATATTATCGGTTATTAACTTTTACGGCTTTTGCGATATATTTATTTAAAATAATAAGGCGCGTTATTTTAATAATTTCGTTTTTAACGTCGTTTTTTAAATTCTTATAAAAGATATCGATTAGGTTATCGTTTTTTTCGTTTATTTCTTTTGCCTTAGCTATAAGATTTTTAAATATTATTACGTATTTAAATATTAATTCTTTTTACTTTAAATCGAAGATTTTTTATGCTACGGCTTTTTTAGGGGGTTTACGAAATTAGCCCTTAATTTTTTTTCGAAATTAATATAGTATTAGAAAAGGGATTTGGTAGTTTGTTATTAGTCCGACTTTTAATTTTCCAGGTAGTTTCGTAAGGTAGGCTTAAATTAATCCAGCGCGTTTTTTTAAGAAACGTTACGATTGTAACAATTTTGTCGGCTTCGTTAATAATTCTTTCGAAACGGAAGTAAATACGTACCTGGGTAAGGAAACTTTATACGTTTTTTTCCCAGTCGTAAAATGCAGGTTTTCTGGACTTAAATTTGGTTTCGATAATCCGAATGGTATTAATTTAAGCCTTAAGGCATTAAATAACCTTTCGAATATTTTGATCGTATTTTTATATTATTATATGATAAGTTTTTAAGTATCCGATATATTAATAATATGGCGTATTATTTAAAGTTTAATTATATTACTAAATAAAAATTTATAATATATAATAATTAACTGGCTTAATTAATTATAAAACCTTAATCGTACGGTTTATTTTAAAAAGATTTTATAAAAATTTAAGTAATAAATTCAGGTATAATTACGTTTGGTAATAACAAATATTAAAAATAATTTAAATAATTAAATTATATTATAAGTTAGTATTATTTAAATTATAAAATGGTAACGAACGTATATATGTTCCTTTTGGCTCGACGTGGTCGACCGGCTCGACGACCCTTTACCTATCGAGCCGCTTCGAACTTATCAAGCGCTTGTACCAGCTTGACCGACTCGATACTTATTGCCTAATTGCCGTAACCGAACCCATCGAGTAGGTTACGTAACCAGGGATTCACCTGGTCCTTCCTTTTTGGACCTCCGACCGTACCTGGCCCCGCTAAGTCTGTCTGGCCATAATAATAAATTTTTATATAATAAATAACGTATAACTTTCTATATCGGTGTTACATCCGTACGGATTTTATTAAACCCAGAGAAGGAGCCAGGGGAATTAAAGCGGTTAAGGCCTTCACCTCGCCGGCTAAATCTCAGCTTTCGGCTTGTTTCTGGCTGTTTCTAGAAATAAAGGAAAACCGTTTCTGTCCGTTTCTAGAGATTTCTAGAAAATTTTAAAATTAAAAAAGATAAAAAGGATATATATATTAAACGATTTTTTATATAAATGGTATCTTTTTAATTTCGTTTCTTAATTATTAATTTAAGTTTTTAATTAAAAATATCGTTTCCCGATTAAGGGAAAAATCTGCAAACCTTTTAAACGAATACCTTACTTATTATGTTATTATTATTTATAACTTAAAATCCTTAATTTGAATACTATTTATACCTCCGTATAAATATATAATAAGTTCGTTATATTTTAATAACTTTTTAATAAGTAATTAACGAATAATTTAAGGCCTAATTAAATATAAACTTTTTTAATTTTAATAAAAACAATATTATAAAACGACGTTTAACAAATAAATAATATATTCGATCCCCGTTACTAGCTAATAGAGAATTAATAACGGGATTAAATAATTTACCCCTTATTAAAAAAGTTTTTAATTAATCGATAATATAACACCTATAATTACTAAAGTTAAAATTTAAAAAAATCTTTTTTTAATAGCAACTTACTTCTACCCCCAAAAAATTTACCTAAATCCAACTTAAGGAATCAAACCAAAAGGAGAAAGTTAAGGAAAAAAATGGCGCAAAAACAGAAAAAGGAAAGAAAAAAAAGCTTGCAACTAACGAGCAATTAAACCTTATAGCTGAAAAAGTTATAATTCTCAAATAGGAAAATGCCAGATTTGCCCAACAGATAAAAAGGGTTCCTATACCCCCTTTAAAAACCACTATTCCCTGTTTAGAAACCCCAGCTCCTTCCTTATTTAGTCGAGATCAAAAGGAAACCATACGCTTTCCTGCTTACTATGAAATACCTAACATTAAAATTTATAAACCAATCTCTACCAAACCTTAGAATAAATCCATTAATATAAAAGAATTATTAATCGAAACCAGAATTTACCTTGAATATTATAAAAGGTCTTTAACGGAAAGTTATCCAAAAGTAATAACCATTTTATAACTACTTATTAAAAAAATGCTTAATTAGTTCGAACTTATCCTTGAGAATTACCCAATAAATTACTTTAACGATTACCTGGATATTATAAATTATATTTTTAACAATTACGAGCATTTTAGAAAACGCATACAAGTTTTATTCGAAAATGTAAACAAATAATACCATATAAGTAAGTAAATACATAAACTTTAATAAACTACGTTAATAGCCAAATATACGATTAAGTTTAACCGATTAATAATTATTCCAAACTGTTACAGGATACATTATTTTTTCCTTTTTACGACGGCTTAAAACCCCAGGTTAAAAATAAAATATTTAAGGTACCTAAAACGGATCTTTTTGAAAACTACATTAATAAGGTTATTATTGCTAACCGTCGTATTTTAAATCGATACCTTAAAAAAAAAGGTACCGGTAAACGAAATAAGGATAAATATTCCCGTATGACGGCTGACTGGCTTAACCAACTATTAAACCCTAGTCGTACGCTTTATGTTGGCAGTATACAATAGGAATCTGGGTAATAAACTAAAGGTATAATTACGTCTGGTAATAATAAATATTAAAGGTAATTTAGGTAACCAAGTTATATTATAAGCTGGTATTATCTAGATTATAAAAAAATAACGAACGTATATATATTATTTTTAGCTTCAGGTATTTAAGCGGTTTACACCTTTAAGTTCGTTAAAACCTTTAAACTTACCGTAAGCTTAAAGGGCTTAAAACGCCAAAACCTTTAAAACCTTTAAACCAGTTACGTAATTTTAGATTTACGTCGGAAATATGTCCCATATTTTCCGACCGTTTATTTTTAGGCCAAGCCCTCAAGTTATAATACGATTTTTTGCTTCCAAGATTTTTGCTTTTAAAGATTAATTTATTTATCACATTTATTTAATAAATAACTTCCTTTTTATATATAATTTTTAGGTTATTTTAATCGTTATATTTAACCGTATTAAAAACGCAAAAATTAATTAAACGTAATAACGTTTTAATTTAATCGAAACGGATTAAAACCTTTAATTTTATTATGTCCTTTTATATTTCGTATTTTCGTTATAAATTTAAGTGGAAGGTTTATAAGGCTTATTCCGACTTTAAAAAAGATTTTCGTTCTATCGAATATAATAATATTTATAATTTATTTAATCCTTTTGTTATTAAATACTAACGACTTTGGGACGAAAAGAAACGGTTGGAATACGAAAAGAATAAGCGCAAAAAACCTTTCGTTTTACCGTTAATAAGTTAAACCGTTTTTAAAAAAAACGTAAAATCTTACGTTATCGTAAAATTAAAATGTTACGTCGTAATATATAGGGTATAAAAGCGATAAAGGAATTTAAACGATTTAAAAAAATATAATAATAATTGAAAACCGAACTGGCCGTTTTCGTATAAGTTATTCCATTTATTAATTAGCTATTAAATTGGAACGTACTTAATTTCCATACTTTCGGTATTATTAATAAAAGATTTTAAACAAACCTTAAGTTTCCGTAAAGTTTTCCGTAAATTCCCATATATTTTTTAACTTTAGGCAATTTTTCCATTTAACTAAATATCACTTCTTGCCGTTTTTCTTTTTAATACCGAAAGTTTCTTTACCCTTTATATTAATACAATTTTCATTACTTTTTGTTTTATCTCGTATAAATTTAAATTATATCCGTTATTAATTCCAATAAGGAAATATAGAAAACGGGATGGAAATTAATTTTGAGGGATAATTTTAACTAGTAATTATTTTAAAAAAATTCTTTTACGACCTTATACGGTTTAATATTTAAAATCGAATTTTTTTATTCAGTCGTTTAATTTAAATGTTTTTAGTAACTAAATACATTATTTCCCCCTTCCTAAAAGTTAATCTATTTAATTTTCTTTAGTTATAATATTTTTATATTTAAATACGTACGAATTTAAGTTGTATTTTTATTTTTATATATAATTATTTAAATTATTTTAAAATAAAAATTATTTTAATATTAATTAATCTTTTTTTTTATAAATTTCGGTGAAGTTTTGGCAAAAAATTAAAATTAATACTAATTAATGTTATTTTAATACGTTCGTAATAATTTATATTATACGTTAGTTAAATTATAAATAACTTTTTGCCTTAATTATTATATTTATAATTAAGATAATATTATAAATAAGTTTTAAGTATTTGGTTAATTTTTTTTATTTAACTATCCGTTTATAATCTAAACGCATTTAAAAGTTTATTATTTAGGTCTAATTATATTATAAGGTTTTTTTTAAATTTTAAAGTAAATATGGTACTTTTATTTAATACGATTTTTATTAAAAGTCCGTATATGTTAATGAGGTATTTAAAAAAAACATACGTTAATTATTCTGCGTTTATATTTTTATTAAATGGTAAGAAATAAGAAGATTTTATAAATCGATTTATGATTATAAAAATATTATCTTAATATATGCCCGTTACTAGGTTTTTTGATAATAATAATTTAATAATAAAATCGAAAGTAATTAAATCTTATAATCGTTTTATAACTGATAATAATTATAGTTTCCCATACGGTTTATAACGTCGTACCTTAATTTTCTTACGTAAGTTACATTTTCGTAAAACCTTGTTAATTATTATTATTATTTTTAAAAAGTAATATATGGGTTATAATCGTTCCAAGGTTTTGTAAACTTTAGGGTATCCATATAACTGGTATTCATATATTTCGCGTATCGGCTTTTTTTAATATTTTTTTAATATTTAAGTTTTATCGGGAGGTTTTTTTTATAATTAATTGTTATATTGTTGGATTTTTTAGTATAAATTAGGTATTATTCTTCTAATTATTGCGATTTATGGTAATTCTTTATATCTTTTTTTTATTAAATCGAATATTTAATATGGAACCTTAAGAACTTTTTCCTTCAAATCTGGTTGTTTGTTAAAAAGGTCCGTTTTATTATTTTTTAAGCTTTTTTTATAAATAATAACGAAATTAAATTTGGAAAGGTATTTTACGTAACGGAATTACCGTCTAATTAATTTTTAGATGGTAATAAACCGGATAAAGGTTTTATGGTTTGTATATATTTTAACTTAATATAAATTTCCTTTAAAATAATATTTAACTTTCTTAAAAACATTAACAATAACTAAGAATTTCATATTTAGGATAACGTAATTTAATTTAACTTTTTTTAATTTTTAAAAATAAAATATAATAGGATATAAATTACTTTAATTATCTTTATATCCGATTATTACGCCTAATATATAATCCCAAAATATCGATTTTTTAATTTACGAGGCGATTCGGGTCGTATATAATTAATATTAATTCGTTAATAATTATATCCTTAATCCTTTAATAAACTTTTTTTGTTTCGGTTATTTATTAAACTTCCTTTTTTTTAGTTAAGTTGGATAAAGATATCGTAATTTTGCCAAAATTATAAATAAATCTTTAATAATAATTAACGAATCTAAAAAAAATTTAAATTTCAGTAACTATAATAAATATTTTCCATTTTTAAACTGCTATTATTTTCTTAAGGTTTATTTTAATATATCCGGAAATAATAACGTATTTTAAATACGGTACTTTTTGCTTATGGAACTCGTTTTTTTCGGCATTAATTCAAAAATTAATTTTTATACTTTTTTTCCGAATTGGAATAAATAAAAATATTATTAAGGTAACAGAAAATAAAAATATCGAAGTACTTATGTAATACGTAATTAACCTTTTTTAGAACTTTATAGGCGTATTAATAAATTTAAAAAATATTACCAGATATTTATTTAACCCGTATTTAGTTTTAAAGGCTATTTTTTATTCGTTTCCTAGTTTAATACGAATCGGATTATATCCGTTCTATAAGTTAAAGGTAATAAATTATTTAATTCCGTAAAAATGATTTTTTATTTCGGTAATTAAAGATAAAAATATACAATTTTAACCGTAATATTATTTAACTATTTGTAATTAATTATTAATGGTAACTTTTTTTATTTAATAGGAAAAATATAAAATATCCTGCTGGTAACTTAAAACGTTTAATATATTCCTTACGTAACTTATTTTGGAAATATTTTCGTAATACGTATAATTTCTATTAATTCAAATTAAATATGGGGTAAAAGGTAATTATTTCGGCATCTTTCAGAATTATTTCGTAATCCTATTTATTATATTTTGGTAATTTTATTTGGACTGATGCGTTAAAAAATCTTTCTTATTTATAATATTATAATAATATTCTAACTAATTCTTTTAACTTTTGGGGCTAATGTTATAAATCGTCGTTTATTTCGTATAATTATGCTTTAATCGTAATAATAACGCGTCGTACATATGTATTTCGCCTTTTTTTCCGTTTGTATTATATTTCTTTAGGTAATAAGGTTTTTATCGTATCCTTATGTCTGCATTTACCGTCGTTACTATTAGTTAAATAATAAAATCTTTTTTTGAACCGTTTTTATTAATAAAAAGTAAAATAAACTTTACCTGCTAAGTTTTTTAATTAATCAAAGGATTATATTATTAGAACTATTTTTTACCGAGAATTATATCGTAATTTCGTATTAAAAAAATGTCGAAATTAATGGTCTATTTTCCTTTTTAAATATAAATTTCGAAACAATCAATTTTATGATTAACTTAGCCGTTATTATAAATAAATCTAATACCTTTTATATTTTAATTTCGTACGGTTCGGTTTTATCCTTTTATAATAGCCGTAATTCGTTAATTACCTTTAATCTGATATAATTTAAATCGGTGCCGTAATTTATCATAATAATATACCATTTCTTTTTAATTCGTATTTTAACTGTAATAAGAAAAGTTTTTATCCTTTTTACTATCATATATAAAGTTTTTTTAAAAGGTATATATTAACTCCTTTTGCTTTTGTTAACTTATAGCTCTTTTATAAGTAACGTCCATTTCTGCGCCTATCTCTAACGTTTTAATACGGTCTTAATCTTTTCGGTTAATTTTTTAAATATCCTTTTTAACGTCGTAATTAAACTTTAAGTTTAAAAAATTACGCGTAGAATTTCTTTCGTCGAATATCTATCGATTTTTCTAGATAATGTTTTTGTTATTACTGGGTATCGTATTATATTACATTTCTTTCGCGTTTTTAAATTTTTTCTTTTAGGTGGTATTTTTCGTTAAGTTATTTGGTAAATAATAATTTAAAGCGTAAGTTATAAAGAACTTTTCGTCAGGCCTTTATAACGGTTTAATATATCCATTTTCTTTATATCTTATAATCGCACCATTCGTAATAATATATGGGGTTTTATTCGGGGCAATTCTTCGCTTCTAGCTAGCTTTCTTTCACTATAAGGATATCGATAATATCTTCTGTGGCTATAATACGTAGATATCGGTATCATTTTTGGTCCCTAACGTCTTTTCTAATCTGATTCTCGAAATCGAACCCTTACTAATACATACGCGTAATTTATTATTAAATATATTCCTATTATTCTTAATATCGGGGGCAGTAAATTCTTATATAATAAATAATATATAATTTCCCATATCAATCGGGCTTTTCTGGATATAAATCTTCGTCCTAACCTTAATATTCCTTAATCTATTTATTTAATTCTTATTGCTTCTGTCGTTATTATTTTTTTTGTTACGTACGAAATATTAATTTTTTGGTATCAATTCTTTTTATCCCTCGTATTCCCGTAACCATTAAGTAACTATTAGACTGGTCGCAACGGTACGTTATCGTATAATTACGGCTTGGGAAAATACTTTAACCTTTCGTAACCTTTTTTGCATTTTTAGAGATAAGTTAAAGTTTTCTTTTTTTTTAACCATGCCGAAAATTACGGCCTTATTATTCCTATTTCCTAATCATCCTTTAGGTACCTGGATCTAACTATTACGTTATCTTTTAGGGCCCTTATACTAACTTTTAATATAACCTATTTTATCGTAATTATAACATTTAATTTATCTTTAATCTTTTTTTAATACGGTCTTTAACTTTATAAATTTTGATACTATTCCGTAAGCAATAAAAGGTATATTGCACTTTTTATTCTCGTTGGTTCCTATAAACCTAAGTCTGGGAATAAACTGTTCCCTTCGCTTTTATTATCGTTTATATTATCAGTTATCGATTTTTACGGTTTTTATGATATACTTATTTAAAATAATAAGGTACGTTATTTTAATAATTTCGTTTTTAACATTATTTTTTAAGTTTTTATAAAAAATATTAATTAAGTTATCGTTCTCTTTATTTATTTATTTTACTTTAACTATAAGGTTTTTAAATATTATTACGTATTTAAACGTTAATTCCTTTTGTTTCAAATCGAAAAATTTTTACGTTACGGTTTTTTCTTTAAATTTCCGAAATTAATATAATATTCGAAAAGTGTTTTAATAGTTTGCTATTAATCCGAATTTTTATTTTCCAGATAATTTCGTAAAATAAGTTTAAATTAATTTAAAACGTTTCCTTTAAAAAATACCGTAATTATGAAATTTTTATCGGCCTTATTAATAATAACTCCTTCGAAACGGAAATAAATACGTACCGGAAAAAGAAACTTTATAGGTTACTTTTTCTGTTATAAGGCTCGGACTTTTTAAATATAATATTAATTTCGATAAATTAAACCTATTAAATGTTATTTTAAGCCTTAAAACGTTAAATAATTTCCTTAAGCTTTTTAATTATATCTTTATATTGTTATATAATAAGTTCCTAAATACTTAATATCTATATATTAAGAATATAACGTATTACTTCAAATTTAACGGTATTATTAAACAAAAACTTATAACGTATAACGGTTAATTAACTTAACCAACTATTAAATCTTAATTATACGGTTTATATTAATAATAATATTATAAAAATTTGGATCATAAATTAAAAATAAAATTACGTTTAATAATAACAAATATTAAAAATAATATAAGAAACAAAATTATATTATAAATAGGTATTATTTAAATTATAAGAAAATAACGAACGTATACATGTTACTTTTAGCTTAAGGTACTTAAACGGCTTAAATCCTTAAGCTCGTTAAAACTTTTAAGCTTACCGTAGGCTTCAGGGGCTTAAAGCGCTAAGGCCTTTAAAACCTTTAAGCCAGTTACGTAACCTTGGACCCACGTCGGAGGTATATCCCACACTCTCCGACCGCTTGTCTTTAGGCCAAGCCCTCAGGTCATAACATCCAGTAGCAAAAAGAAAAAGAGAAAATGCTGAAGAAAAACTAATACCGCTTTAAAGAAATCTAAGAAAAACAAATCCCAGGTTAAATATTTTAACTATAGCAAAGAAAAAGCTATTTTAAAAGCAAATATCGCTTTTTACTAAAAAGAAAAACCTTTAGAAAAAAGAGTTCCCCAGCCGAAGAAAGAAATCCACGTAACGGAACGAAAAATAAATAATAAGGAAAAGGATAAAAAAGAAATAAAATTTACTTTCGTTAATTATCAATTTATTATAATTACGACTAATAGGGTTAAAAACGACGACCAAAATATAAAAATTATATTATTTGCAAAAATATTACGGTTAAAATTTGCAAATACCATTCTGGACTAGCAGATTTTAAAAAACCATTACATTAAAATACATTTATTGCCTTAATATACAAAGGTATAAAATATATAACCAGGATAGTTAATTACGAAAGAATTTCGGTAATTACGGATAAATATCCCTAAAACATTCCATTCTTGCCGAATATATAATATACTTAAAACCTCCAGTAAACGATTATAGACTTTTGCGTTTTATAACTTGCTATAACCAAAATTGCTTTATTTACTTCCGCGCCAAAAAAGATATCGATCCTTGGCGAAAATATTATAAAAAAACATTTACAAAACTGGATAATAAGTACAAATATATAAAAATTTCTTAATGGCCAAATTACCCTAAATCTTATTACTTACATCCTAAATTAAAACAAAACCAGAAAGTTTTAACGCAAAAATATTTATATTATTCCCCGATATTTTATATCAAATACGAACTCCTAGTTATAAAAATACCCCTTCGGAAATTTACCCTTCCGACCCTCTAAGTCCCAAATTACAAAATCCAATAAAGGGCTAAAAATAGATAATTACCTTTAAATACTAATTGGGTAATAGAAAATGGTTTACATATATAAATAGCCCTTATACCAAAAACGTAACCAAAAAAGTACGCGAATAAAAACGTTTTTTAGCCCCAAAAATATATCAGTTAAAAAACTACGGAAGCTTTCGAAAATAAGGTATCGAAAAACCTCCAAATACAAAATTTTATATAAGGCGAAAAGAAGAATACGGAATTAGATCAAAATTCTAATTTATTATAAAAACAAAATATTTAACGCCAAAATCGATTCCGGAATAAAGAAGAACTTTAATTTTCTTAAAATAACCGAAAAATAAGAGATCTTCGAAAAATATAAATAGCAATTATATAAATTATGGATAATTAATAAAAACCTATTTACTTACGATAAGAATCGAATCTTTCGAAAAACCAAAAATCGTAATTTAAATACAAAAATATTTAAAACGAATTATTTTCGATATCGCTGATATTTTAAGATATAATATTATTTTAAGAATACCATAATTTCGTTCCAGCAATTTAGGGATTAACTAAAGGGATTAAATTCGTTCTTAAAATATTTTTATAAAATGTTTTCATAAAATTTATTACATAATTAAAAAAGTTGAAATTTCTAACATAATTGTAATAATACTTTATAAATATAAACCATTTAAAATTTTATTTTAAAAACGAACTTAAAAGAATTACCTAATTATAACCAATAAAATTATAAAATTCCTATTAAAAAACATAACATAAAACTGTATTAAATTCACTATATAAACCTTAAAAAAATTAAAACATTTTTAAAAAACCTTTAATAAAACTTCGAAAAAAGTTATATTTAAAAATCCGAATTACTTATAAAATATCCAGTTATAATAATACTAAAAATAAAAAATAACAAAATTAAAATCGATAAAAATAAAAATTAAATATACTAACGAATTTATAACTATCGGTAAATAAATAATATTATTATTAAAAATAAATATTTAGTAATCTTTATAAATATTATAAGAGAACATTTTAATAAAACCAAATAATTTATAATTTTAAATTTACCAAACGGTTATTATTTAATTCGTATAATTAAAATTAAAAAAAAGAAATTATCTTTAAAATTATTAATAAATATTAGGAATATAAAATTTTACTATAAGAATTAATAAATATTTTAATTAGCTTTTAATATATACTTATTATTATTTTACGCAAATTTAGAAATAAATTTATTTTCGTTTATTTAGATAATATTTTTATTTATTTAAAAACTTTAAAAGAACATAAAAAATACGTCGCCTAAATTTTAAAAGTTTTTAAAAAAATTAACTTATTAATAAACGCTAAACGAAACGTTTAATATACTCAAAAACTAAATTTGTTAAACTTTATTATTATACCTAAACAAATCCAGAATTAAAAATTTAAATTAAAAGCCGCTAAAAACTAACCAATCTTAAATAAAGCTACCGTAATTAACATCCGTTAATTTTTAAGATTTACAAGCTACGTATAACCCTTGGTTAGAAATTATAGCAAACTTACTAATCATTTAACAAAACTTATTATCAAAGAATATATCGAGAAAAAGTTAAAACTTCTAAAAAAGGCTAAAAAAACCTTTTAAAAATTAAAACCGGAATCGTTAACGTTCCGGTAATTAAATGTTACAGTACAGGAACAGGGGTTCCTGTCGTTGGAGAAGCCTGTCCTCGGAGGCCTCAGAGGAAGGCTCCGACCGGGCAAACCTCGGGCAAGGAGAAGCTTGGCTTTCCCGCGCCAAGGTTCTAGTGATCTAATGGATCTAAGTGATTTAAGTGATCTGACCCAGATTATATAGATTATATAGATTATATAAATCCACGATATATTTATTAAATTTAGAATGGATATATAACGGACGGTTTCCTTTGTAAATAGTACTTATTTAGTTTCGTTCCTTAATTATTAATTTAAACTTTTAATTAAAAGTAACTGTATTGTTTTTTAGTTAAGGGAAAAGTCCGCAAATTTTTTTAACGAATACCTTATTTATTATATTATTGTTACCTGTAAATTAAGAATTTTTATTTCGGATATTATTTATACCTTTAGGTAGATATATAATAAGTTCGTTATATTTTGATAATTTCTTAATTAATAATTAACGAATAATTTAAGGCCTAATTAGGCATAAATTTTTTTGAATTTAATAAAAACGATATTACAAAACAACGTTTAGTAGATAAGATAATATATTCGATTCCCGTTATTAATTAATAAAGAATTAATAACTAAATTAAATAATTTACTTCCGATTAAAAAAGTTTTTTAATTAATCGATAATATGTTACCAAAAGTTATTAAAGTTAAAGGCCAGAAAAAACCTTTTTTTTTAATAGTAACTAACCTTTACTTTAAGGGAAATAAAAAAAATTATCGAGGTATAACTTAAAAAGTTCGATTACGAAAAAAAAGGTTAAAAAGGTTCCTGTTATAAAGATGGAAAAAGGGAAGGAAAAAAAACTTACGATTAATTAACGATTAAATCTTATGGCCGAAAAGGTCGTAAAATTTTAAAAGGAAAATACCAAATTCGTTTAATAATTAAAAAAAGTTTTTGCGGTTTTAAGAATTACTTTCTATCCGAGAATTTTAATACCCTTTTTAAAAATACTTATCCTTTACTTACGAATTTCTACCTTTTTATTGTTTGGCCGAAAACGAGAAGGAATTATACCTTTTTTTATTTATTATGGAATGCTTAATATTAAAGGTTATAAGTTAATTATTTCCAAACTTTATGATAAATTTACGGATATAAAAAGATTTTTGGTTAAGGCCAAATTATACCTTAAATGGTATAAAAGTTCTTTTACGGAAAAGTATTAAAAGGTAATAGTTATTTTTTAATTACTTGCCGGAAAAGTACTTAATTAATTCGAACCCATTTTTAATAATTATTTAATAAATTCCTTTAACGATTATCTGGACGTTATTAATTATATTTTTAACCGTTATAAGAATTTTGAAAAGCGAATACGAATTTCGTTTGGAAATGTGGATAAGTAATAATATGCGGTTAAATAAATGTATAGATTTTAATAAATTATATCAGCAGCCGAATATACGATTAAGTTTAACCGGTTAATAATTATTTTTAAATTACCTTAAGATGCGTTATTTTTCTCTTATTACGACGGCTTAAAGCTTTAAGTTAAGGATAAGATATTTAAAGTACTTAAAACGGGTCCTTTTAAAAAATATATAGATAAAGTTATTATTTCCGATCGACGTATTTTTGATCGGTACCTTAAAAAAAAGGTACCGGCAGACGAAGTAACGATAAACGTTCCAGTAATAAAAAGAAAATAAAGGATAAATTTCAAAAAGAAGCCAGTATTATTTTAATGGAATTTAAAAAAGATAAGTTTAAAGTTAAATATTTTAACTGTGGCAAAAAGGGCCATTTTAAGAACGAATGTTACTTTCCAGCGAAAAAAGGAAAACCCCAGAAAAATTCCTAAAGGGATAAGATTCCCTAGCTTAAAAAAAAGGTCCGTACGGCCGAACGAAATATAAATAACGAAAATAAAGATAAAAAGGAAGTAAATATTACTTCCGCCAATTAGAAATTTACTATTATTATGATTAGCAGGGTTAAAAATGGCAACTTAGATAATAAAGATTATATTATTTATAAAAATGTTATAATTTGTAAATATTATTTAAAACGAACAAGTTTTAAAGTAATTATTACGTTAGGATATATTTATTATTTCGATACATAAAAGTATGAAATATACGATTAAAACGGTTAGTTACGAAAAGATTTCGATAGTTATAAATAATTATTCCTTAAGTATTACATTTTTGCTAAATATATAATATATTCCAAACCGGCAGATAATTATAGGTTTTTGCATTTTATTACTTGTTATAATTATAATTACCTTATTTATTAACGAATTAAAAAAGATAACGATTTTTAGTTAAGATATAATAAAAAAACGCTTATAAAACTAGACGATAAATGCAAATATATAAAAACCCTTTAATAATTAGATTACCCTAAATTTTGTTACTTATACCTTAAATTAGAATAAAACCAGAGGACCATAACGTAAGGATGTTTATATTACGCGCCAGTATTATACGACAAATACGACTTCCTAGCTATAAAAATACCCCTTTCGGAGGTTTACCCTTTTAACCCCATAATTTGCAAAGTACCAAATCCGAGGAAAAGTTAAAAGAAAATAGTTATCTTTAATTGCTAATTTGGCAACAAAAAAAGGTTTAAGTATAGGGATAATTATTATATTAAGCATATAATTAGGAAAATACGTAAATAAAAACGCTTTTTAGTTCCTAAAGCATATTAATTAAAAAATTATAAAGGTTTTCGAAAATACGGTACCGAAAAGCCCTTATATACAAAACCTTATACGAGGCCCAAAAAGGAATACGGAATTAAATCGAAATTCCCATTTATTACGGAAACAAAATATTTAACGCCATGATCGATTCCGGAGCAAAAAGAAATTTTATTTCCTTTAAAATAGCCGAAAAATATTGGATCCTTTGGAAATATAAGTAATAATTTTATAAATTACGAATAATTAATAAAAACTTATTTACCTATAATAACGGACGAATCCTTCGAAAGATAAAAAAATTTAAAGTCCAGATATAAAGATATTTAAAACGAATTATTTTTAATATTGCCGATATTTTAAGATACGATATTATTTTAAAAATACCGTAATTTCGTTCCAGCAATTTACGTATTAACTAAAGGAAATAAACATTTTTATAAGATAATTTTAAGGGAAAATTTTATAAAATCTGTTATATAATTAAAAAAACCAGGATTTTTAACCCCATAATAATAATACCCCTTAAATATCGACGGTTCAAAAAATTATTTAAAAAACAAATCCGAAAAAAATTACCTAATTATAATTAATAGGATTATCGAATTCTTATTAAAAAGGGATATTATTTAAAGCTTTATTAAATTTATTATATAAACCTTAAAAAAATTAAAGCTTTTTAAAAAAGTTTTTAACGAAATTTCGAAAAAGGTTATATTTAAAAATCCGAATTACCTATAAGGTATCCAGTTATAATAATACCGAAAATAAAAAATAATAAAATTAAAATTAATAAAGATAAAGATTTAATATACCGACGAATTTACGATTATAAATAACTTAACGATATTATTATCAAAAATAAATATCCCCTAATGTTAATAAATATTATGAAAGAAATTATTAACAAAACCAAATAGTTTATAATTTTGGACCTGCTAAATGGCTATTATTTAATCCGAATAAATAAAGGCAAAAAATAAAAAACCGCCTTTAAAATTATCCATAAACATTATAAATATAAGGTTATACCCTAAAGCTTAATTAACGTTCCAGCCAGCTTTTAATATATATTTATTACCATTTTACGGAAATTTCTGAATAAATTCGTTTTCGTTTATTTAGACGATATTTTTATTTACTTAAAAACTTTAAAAAAATATAAAAAATATATCGTTTAAGTACTAAAGGCCCTTAAAAAAGCCAACCTATTAATAAACGTAAAAAAAAACGTTTGGTATATCCAAAAGTTAAATTTTTTAGGCTTTATTATTATCCCAGGATAAATTTAAATCCAAAATTCCAAATTAAAAACAGTTAAAAATTAATTAATCCCTAACAAAATTATTATTATTAACATTCGTTAATTTTTAAAATTTACCGGTTATATATAATCCTTAATTTAAAATTACGGCAAATTCGTTAACCCCTTAATTAAATTTACCATTAAAAAATACGTTAAAAAAGAATTTAAATTTCCAAAAAAAACGAAAAAAACTTTCCAAAAAATTAAGGACAAAATTATTAACGCCCCGATAGTTAAGTTACCAAACCCTAATAAAAAAAAACGATTTAAAATAAACGTTTTAAATTACGCTTTTAAAGTAATTTTAAAATAATTAAAAGATAATAAAAAATGGTACCTAATAACGTACTTTTTTAAAACTTTTAAAGATATAAAATTTAAATATCCCATTTACGACAAAAAGTTGTTAGCAATTATTTTAATATTTAAGGAATAAAAATTATTTTTTAATAAAATAAAGAAATTATTCGATATTTATTCAAACCATAAAAATTTAACCAGATTTATAATTATCCAGGAATTAAATAAACGCTATAAGAATTAAATAATTTTCTTATCTAAATTTAATTTTAAAATCTATTATATTAAAAATAAAGAAAATATCCAAACGGATATTTTAAGCCGAAAAAGAAATTACGATTTCAAAATTTCCAAGCGACATATATAAATACTGTATCGTAAAAACGATGGGATAATATAGTTATGTATAACCTTAAAATAACTTATTTTAAAAGAATTAACCTAATTTAAAAACTTTTATAATTTAAAAAAACGAAAAGAAATTAAATAGCTAAAAGGAAATAATAAGGATTAATTATTATTTTACGGCGAAATTTACGTCCTTTATTAATAATAAAAGGAATTTGTTAAAAAATTTTATAAAAATGCTTTATATAAATATTAAGGAATATTTAAAATTACCAAACGATTTTAAAAAAAATACGACTTTTTAAAACTTTATTAAACGGTTAAATAAATTATTAAAAATTATAATATTTATAATAAGGTAAAAGTAACCCGTTATAAGCCGTATGGTTTATTATAACTTATAAAAATACCCAATAAAACGTAAAATATTATAACTTAGGATTTTATTATTAATTTCCTTATATCAAAAAATCCCGTTACCGGAATTAAATACGATACGGTATAGGTAATTATTAATAAATTTACTAAATATGGGTATTTTTTACCTTTTAAAGGAACCGTAATAACAAAATAATTAATTTACGTTTTTATTCGATATTATCTTAATAAATATAAAATGCCAGAAAAGATTATTTTTGATCGAAATAAACTTTTTATATTAAAATTTGGTACCAACTTTTTTAAATAAATCGGTATTAAATTTAAATTTTTAACAACCTATTACCCTTAAATAAACGGCCAAACGGAATAATTAAATCAGACTTTAAAATAATACTTTCAAAGTTATATTAATTATTAACAGAATAATTAAGTTAAACTTTTACCGCTTGCATAAATAACTTATAATACGTCCGTTAACGAGGACATAAATGTATTACCTTATATAACTGTATATAAATACGATACGGCAATTTATCGACCAAAATAACCAATATATAAGGTACCAATTATTGCCGCCGTAATTTTACGAACAAAAATAATGGTAACAAAAATTAAGATAATATAAACCAGATTTTAAATTAAGTTATAATTTTTATAACAAAAAATAACCTAATATTATAATAAAAAAAGAATTAAGGGATTAATTTTAACGAAAAAAAATAAAGTTTACTTATTACGTTAAAAATAAAACGCGACGTTAAACTTTTTCCAGATTAAAATAAAAAAATTTAACGATAAGCTTGATTTTAAAAAACTTAATCCGTTTAAGAATAAAGAAGTTATTTTAAAGATTAATTACCGATTATCGTTACTTAAAACCATAAAAATATACCTTATATTCCATATTTCTTTATTAAAACTAACCTTAAAAAATACCCCGTTTAAAAAAAACTTCGAAATTAAAAGAAACGATAACGAATACGAAATCGAAAAAATATTGGACTTTAAAATCGTTAAAAACAAAATCCAGTATCTGATTAAATAGATAAATTGTTTACCTGAAGATAACATATGGGAATTAATTAAGTACCTAACGAATACGATGGACCTGGTTAAAAATTTTTATCGGCAAAATCCTAACCGACCGTTTCTAGTACGATTAAGGTTATAGGCGATAACGGTTCCCCATCCAAATCCAAAATTTTAACGTTTTAACCGAAGGAAATAAACGCCTTTATTATAACGTTTATCTTAAAAATAAGCTACATTTGTTCCGCTTTTATACGACGTTACTTCTTTCCACCTTTTCTTAATCTTCTAGTTAATCTTGTTTAAATTTTTCCTTTAAAATAACGACGGCCTTTTTTTTTAAAATTTCTTACTGAAAACGAAAATATTTTAATCGATTAACGAATTCCCTTATTTTTTGCTTAGCTGATTTTTGTTGTACCCTTATAAACTCTTAATACGCCATTAAGGTATCTTTTACCTTGCGCTACTTTTTTTATAAACGATCGTATTTTTTTTTAATTTTGGATAAAAAGTTTATTTCTAATACGTTATACGTTAAACGCTGCCGACGAATACAACAACTATAACTTGGAATATTTATTACAAAAAAATATTTGGTTTCCTTAAAATAAGAACAGTTTAAATAAAGGTTAATTTTTGAGCCAAATTTTTTAATATTTTTTGTACGGATAGTACGAGATTTTTTTTAATGCAGTCGTGGTTTTTTTTTTTTTCGATTTAATCTATTATGATAAAGTTAACTAAAAAATTACCTTTTTAACAAAATAAAAAGGGCACCTACGGTTTTTATCTTTAGGATAAAGATTTTTGGAAAGGGGAAATAATGTTACAGTATAGGAACAGGGGTTCCTATCGTTAAAGAAGCTTATTTTCGGAAGCCTTAAAGAAAGGTTCCGACCGGGTAAACCTCGGGTAAGGAAAAGCTTAGCTTTCCTGCGCCAAGGTTTTAATGATTTAATGGATTTAAGTGATTTAAGTAATTTAATCCAGATTACATAAATTACATAGATTACATAAATTTACGATATATTTATTAAATTTAAAATAGATATATAACGGACGGTTTTTTTTATAGATAATACCTATTTAATTTCGCTTTTTAGTTATCAATTTAAGCTTTTAACCAGAGGTAACTGTACCGTTCTTTAGTTGAGGGAAGAATCCGCAAATCTTTTTAACGAATACCCCATTTATTATGTTATTGTTACCTGCAAATCAAGAACCCCCATTTCGGATACTGCTTATACCTCCAGGTAGATGTATGACAGGTTCGTTACATTAAATTACCGAATTATAAAAAACCCCGATTTAAAATAAACGCGTTAAATTATGCCCTTAAAGCAATTTTAAAATAATTAAAAAGTAATAGAAAATAATACCTAATAACTTATTTTTTTTTACTTTTAAGGACGTAAAATTTAAATATCCCATTTACGATAAGAAGTTACGAGCGATTATTTTAGCACTTATAAAATAAAAACCTTTTTCTAACGGAACTAAAAAATTATTCGATATTTATTTAAAATATACAAATTTTATTCGATTTATAAAAACTTAAAAACTAAATAAACGTTATAAAAATTAACTAATCTTATATTTATGTTTAAATTTAAAATTTACTATATTAAAAGCAAAAAAAAATCCAGAGATATTTTAAGCTTGAAAAAAAATTACGACTCGAAAATCTCCAAACGTTATATATAGGTATTATATCGTAAAAATAATAAAATAGTACAGCTATATGTAACCCTAAAACAACTTATTTTAAAAAAATTAACCTAATTTAAAAACTTTTACGACCTAAAGGAACAAAAAGAAATCAAATAATTAAAAAGAAAACGACAAAAACTAATCATTATTTTGCCGCAAAATTTATATCCCTTACTAATAACAAAAGGACTTTATTAAAAGATTTTACGAAAACCCCTTATATAAATACGAGGAAATATTTAAAACTACTAAACGATTTTTAAAAAGATTTAATTTTTTAAAACTCCGCCAAATAGTTACATAAGTAATTAAAGAGTATAATATTCGCAACAAAGCTAAAGCAGCCTGCTATAAACCATATAAATTATTATAACCTATAAATATACCTAATAAAGCAAAGAATACTAGAAATTAAAAATTCATCCTTAGTTTTCTTATACCGAAAAACCTAATTATTGGAATCGAATATAATACGGGATAAATAATTATTAGTAAACTTCCTAAATATCAGTATTTTTTACCTTTTAAAGAAACCGTAACGGTAAAATAACTAACCTATACCTTTATTCGATATTATTTTAACAAATACGGAATAGCAAAAATGTTTATTTCTAATCGAAATAAATTTCTTATATTTAAATTTAATCCAAGCTTTTTTTAAATAAATTAATACTAAACTTAAGTGTTTAATAATTTATTATCCCTAAATAAATAGTTAAATGCAAGGTTGATCTAGGTTCAAGCCTTATTTTCCAGGCTGCGCCAAATATACAGAAAATTATTACACATATAATCCATACGATAGATATTATACCCAGTATTTTCGAACACGATAACTGATTAATGGTTTTTACAGTTAAGATAGATTGTATACCTCAGTCCCATAGAACCTCACTCTGAAGCAGAATGCGTGGTTGCCGATAAGCTTCGACTTTGATGAACCTTATGCTAGGCAGTAAACCTTAAGATTAAACCTTCAGGATAAACCTTAAAGAATAAACCTTGAGGATATAAATAGTTAAATAAAACAATTAAACCAAACCTTAAAATAATACTATCAGAATTACGTTAATTATTAACAGGATAATTAGGTTAAAGTTCTGTTACTTACATAAAGAACCTGGAATATATCTATTAACGAAAATATAAATATATTACTTTATATAGCTATATACGAATATAACCTAAGAATCTAACGATCTAAGTAATTAATACGCTAAATACCGGTTATTACCGGGATAACCCTGCGAACGGAAATAATAATAACAAAAATCAAAATAATATAAGCCCGACTCCAGACGGAATTATAATCTTTACAACAAAAAACAACCTAATATTATAACCAAAAAAGTTAAAGGACTAATTTTAACGGAAAAAAACAAAGTTTACTTATTATGTCAAATACAAAACCTTGCATTAAACCTTTTCCAAATTAAAACGAAAAAGCCTAACGATAAACTTAATTCTAAAAAACTTGGCCTATTTAAAATTAAAAAGTTTATTTCAAAAACTAACTATAAATTATTACTATCTAATACTAAATCAATATACCTTATATTTCATATTTCCTTTTTAAAACCAGCCCTAAAAAATGCCCTATTTAAAAAGAATTTCGGAATAGAAAAAACCATAACAAATACGAAATCGAAAAAATATTAAACTTCAAAATGGTTAAAAACAAAACCTAGTATTTAATTAAGTAAATAGATTATTTACTTAAAAATAATATATAGAAAACATTTAGGTATTCAGCGAATACGATAAACCTGGTTAAGGATTTCTACCGGCAGAATCCTAACCGACCGTTTTTAACGCAGTTAAAATCGCAAGCGATAATGGTTCCTTACCTAAATCTAGGTTTGTGGCGTTTTAATCGAAAAAGATAAATACCTTCATTATTACGTTAAGTTTTAGGGCGAATTATAGTCGGGTTTCTTTTCGCGGGTTTTTTCCGTTTTTAATTTATTTATATTGTAAAAATAAATTTAAATAAATAACATTTTTTAAAATATAATTATTTAAATTAACGATTTAACTGAATAATCTAATTAAATAATTTTTAAAATTATTAAACCGTTAAACGTTTTTCCTTATATATTCGAAATTCTTTAGTACGAATATTTTCAAAAAACGATAACGAAACGTAATTTCTGTTATAGGTTTAAACGTTAACCCATAAACAATTCTGACAATTTTTCTGTTTTTTTAACATTTTGCAAAAAATACCTTTTTTAAAGTAACGTATATAAGGTATAACTTTAAAGCCGAATTAAAGAATCGATTTTATAAATTCGTGATAATTTTTGGTTAAATTTTTAAACGTTTATGAAATTTGCCTAATATAATTACAATATATCGTAGTAATCAAAAAAAGAAAAAAGCTTATTTTTAATTTTTAGAACAAAAATCCAAAAAAGTAATAATCTTACATCCGTAAGGATTTTATTAAACTCCTTAAAAAAGTTAAATAAATTAAACAGCTAAAACCTTTATTCTGCCGGCTAAATTTCGGCTTTCGGTTATCTTTATCTATTTCCATAAATAAAAGCAAACCGTTTTTATCCGTTTCCAGAAATTTTTAAAAACTTTTTAAAAAAAGAATTTAAAAAGAATATATATATTAAACGATTCCTTATATAATTAATATCTTTTTAGTTTCGCTTTTTAAGTATTAATTTAAATCTTTAATCGAAAGTATCGTTTTACGATTAAGAGAAAAATCCGCAAACTTTTTTAACGAATATCTCATTTATTGTACTATTATTACCTGCAAATTAAAACCCCTATTTCAGATATTACTTATACCTCCAGGTAGAAATATAACAGGTTCGTTATAATTGGTCGGGCTTTTTTAAATATAAAGTTTCGTTCTAACTTTAATGCTTTTTAATCAACTTATTTAACTTTTATTACTTCCATCGTTATCATCTTTTTATACGTAAAATATTAATTTTTCCGGTATTAATTTTTTCCATTTTTCGTATTCTTAGTATTATTAAGTAATTCTTAGACCGGTTATAACGGTACGTTATCGCGTAATTACGGCTTGGAAAAATACTTTGGCCTTCCGTAATCTTTTTAGCACTTTTATGGTTAAATTAAGGTTTTCGCTTTTCTTAACCATGCTGAAAATAACGGCCTTATTTTTTTTATTTTTTATTTTTATTTTTCGGATACCTGGATTTAATTATTATATTATTTTTTAAACGCCTTATATAAACTCTTAACGTAAATTAATCTATCTTTATTATAATATATAATTTAGTTCTAATTTTTTTATACAGCTTTTAATTTTATAAACCCTAAATATATACCGTAAAACGTAATATTCTTTTATAATGTATGAAAATAGGTAAAATATTTAATCTTTCCGTTATATTTAACATTCTGAATTTTATATACGTATTATTAATCGTCGATTTTAATTACTATTACGGTATAATCGGTTAAAAGTTTTGGTTAGTTTTTTTTTAACTTTCTTTTATATCTTTTCCTTTATAGCTTTAAAAAATTTAATTATTAACGGTTTTTATTGTAAAAGGCTTAACCTGTACGATCTGTACTGAATGGGCTAAAAGGGTTTTATTTTTTAACTAAGGAAGGAAAAAAAGGAAAACTAGAAATCTAAGTTATATATGAAAATATATAACGCTACGCTCGCGCTGCGCGTTTATAGCGGCTTGGCACCGGCGGAAATTCGGTACCCTAATAGGGGCTCAACGTAACCCCATCACATAACCCCCCTACTTTCTCTAAAAAGGGTTAACGTACTAATTACGCTAATTCTCGCCTAATCAGGTTTAGCACGCCTGGAAGTTATTAATTATAAAAATCCTTGCTTTTAATTAATGTAAATTTGGTAAATATAACGATTTCCGAATTAAGCTTAATTTAAGCAGCTAATTCTAAGCTTATAATACGCATATAAATAATTCTTTTTTTAATTATTAAAACCTTTTTTTCCTATAATAATTATCTAAACCGGTAAATTAATTCTTAATAACCAGGTTTTATACGTTATTATATAATAACTTATAAATTCATAAATTATGTTATAAATTATCCGTTATTATAGCTCCCAAAAATAAAGGTAAAAATAAAACTATTAATTAACGAAAGCTTATTACGGCGAAAAAGAAAACGCGGCCTTTATTCGTACGTATAATACTCGTATCGCTTTAAATAATTACCTTACGCGATACCGAAATATCCCTTATTTTATTTATATAACTTATTTTATAATAAACCTTAACGTTTTTTATATAAATTAATTAAATATATACACATTTTATATACGGCTTTTTAACTACTTTCTTTTTATTTATAATTTTAAATAAAAAAATTATCTTGTATTAAATTTATACTTATTATAATTACCGATACCTTAAAATAAATTATCCTTATATCATATTACGTCATTTAATATATACCTTTTTAATATTACTTTTACGTAAATTATAAATAAATTTTACGAAATTATTTTCGCTTATAATTATCGCTACCTTAATAAACCCACGCCTTTTATACGTACCTTCCGTATACTTTTAATACCGTTAACGTCCTATTTTAATTACCGTCCGTATTTAAAAAAATTTAATATAAAAACTTTATAAATTCGGGCCGAATATTTATACATTATACGTAATATAATAAGTTTACGTTACTTATTTTAATGTTTTACGTTATTTACGCGATTCGTTAAATTTCCGGTTTAACCGTTTTTTTTATTTTTTAAAAAAGGAAAAAATTACTTATATAAATAAAAATTCCCGCTATATAAATATTTCCTAAATAATATTTCCGCATTTTTTTCGTTATTTATTAACTACTTATAAAGCAAGTATTTAACCGTAAAAAACCGTAGCATTAAAGTTTTTTAAAAACTTATAAATATTATTTAAACGATTAAAAGAAATTCCGGCTTTACCGGTTAATAATAAAAAATAAATAATATACGTTTTCGGGACGCGTTTTTTACGTTTCCTATACGCAGTTTTAAAATTATAAATCTTTAAATAAATTAATAAATTTTTAAATTTTTAAAAAGAATTTAATATATTATAACCGGCGTATTATTTATATCTTCCATTTTCATATTCCTCTTTAATTATATGCTGTTAATAATTTACGTATACGTAATTTATTAACTAAAATTTTCTAATTCCGGAATAACTTTTCCGAAACTTTAATATTACTTAAAGGCCGCTTAAAGATTATTCGAAAATAAATTTCCGGACCGGTCTTTTCCGAATAATACGTTATATTTACAATTTATTATTAATAACAAAATTTCTATATTCCTTTTCGAAATTTTTAACGGCTTTTATTTCCGCAAATTTTTCGAACGGTTATTAAATAAATATTACGTAATTGTTTTATTTTATTAAAATTTTGCGTTTAAAATATTCCTTTCCTTTTTAATACAGGTTTATAAAATACGTTTTACGGTATTTTTTTCTTTTTCTTTTTTTTCCGTTATTATCGGCAAAAATTAAATATTTACATTAATTTACGAAAATAAAAAATCCGAACTTACGCGTTTTAATAAATTTACGTAAAAACGGTTATAAATCCCTTTAAAAGTATTTAATTTAATTATTTACAAACTTATTACTTTAATTACCTAATATTTTATTTAAAATTATCCTAATTTTTTTATCGGTTTCGAAATAATAATATTTTTAAAAAATAATCATATTTTATTATTAAATTTATATTTATTTATAAAAAAATAACATTTATTCGTTATTTCCTTTTATACTTATTAAATAACGGTTATAATAATTTATACGAATTCGGTTCTTTTTTAAAACCTTTTAATAAAACATTTTATTTACGTACGTAAATTCTTATTAAATACCGAATTACGTTTTACTTACGGAACCGGATTAACGTAATATCCATAAAATAAAAAAACAGGCTTAATTTTATTAAAATTATATCGTAATTATTAATCGCAAATATTACGCCCGGTAAAAACTTACTTTATTCCCATTACGTATACGTTACGAAAATTCGTAAATAAACCAAAATTTCCTAATTAACCCTTTCGGTAATATTATCGGTTTTTAAATAAAACGCGGTAAATAAGCACTACTTTATCCTAATTAATTCGAAAAACCTTTTCTAAAACCTTTTTACCTAATTACTTTTTTTATTACTTATAATAATCCGGAAAGAAACATAAAACCGCCAATATACTTTAACGAAAACTTTCGTATAAATTTTTACGTCTATCGTAAATATCGTTTTTAAAATAATTACTTTAAAAAGCCAATTTATTATAACTATTAAATAACGCAAATCGTATTCGGAAACGGTTAATAAATCGGTTATAAAATCCATCGAAAATTTATTATAAAATTATTCGGAACCCGGCAATAATTTTAATAACCCCCTTTTTTTATCCTTTTATATATTTTCCTAACCGCATAAGTTATAATTCTTATAAAATTACTTAATTATACGATATATCCCCGGCCAGAAAAAACTTTTCGTAAATACCGTTATCGTAACTTTTTTACTTAAATATTCTACCATATACGAATTATACGTATTTTAAATTAAGGCCGTCCTAAACGGCTTTTAATTTAAAATCCATAACCGGTTACGGAATTAAAAAAAACCTTTAACATTTAACAAACATTTTATAATAAATATTATTAATTTTCATTCGGTAGGAAAATTACTTTTTTTTTAATAATAACTTTAATAATACGGATGTAACTTTTATCGTACTTTAACGTTACGTTTTAAACTTTTTGGAAATTTTTATAATATTAAGATATTTACGGTTTCCGGAAAATTTTCTTATTTTTTATATTTACGTTATTAACTATTAACGGATCATTTACGTTATTTCCGTTTTTCGAAAATAACGAAAATAATTATTTATCTTTTAATAATTAAAATTTACGTCCGGTTTTTTTATTATTTATATTTCCTTAAAATATATTTTATTTCTTACGCAAAAATATATTAACCCGAATTTTTAAATAACCGGTACGAAATTTTAAATAAAAATTAAACCGTAAAAACTTTTTAAATTACCTTATTTAGCGTTTATTTAACTTTTTAATAATTATAAAATATTTTAAGTTTATATAATTAATAATTATTTTAAGTAATATTATTATATTACGTAATTTTATATCTTAAACTTTTAAATAATTAATTATTACTAAAGATTCCTTAATATAAATCTTATAAATTAAATTTTACAACGTTTAATTTCCTGAAATAATTAACGATTAAATATAATATTCCTTATTTATTAACTTAAAATAAGCATTTTCCGTATACGTATTTTAAATAATTTACTTTTATTATTATAAATTTTTTAAAATCCTATTATACGAAAATTCATTCGGATATAAAAACGTTCTTAAATTATTCGAACGCTTTTTTCTTTCCTTTTTTTAACGAAATAAATTTTATTTTCGGATTAAGGCGATTAAAAGGGCCGTAAGTTTCGTATAACGCGTTATAAAATTACAGTAAAAATTAACGAACCTTAAAAAATTTTATACCCCTTTAAACGTTTTAAAAACTTCTTATTTCCAAATCGCGTATAATTTTTTAAAATTTACCCGTATTTTCGTCCCGTTTTAATAATAAACTTTAAATATTTTATTAACTTAATAATAAATTTATATTTAAATATATCGAAATTAAAACCCGGTTTTTTTAAACGATTTAAATTTTTTTTTACCTTTTATATATAATTTTTTTTAAAATTTAAGAAATAAATAAAAACGTTATTTATATATATTAAAAAAAAAGTATTTAAAAAGATTTTAATATTCCGTTAATATAACGTTAAAACGCTACGAAAACGTTATATAACCTAAATAATATTCCCAACTATTTATATAACGTAAAACGTAATCGGAATACGGTTTTTTATTCGTTTTTCTTTTAATTTTAATTTTATAAACCGTTATTTAAACGTTTATTTTCGTAAATTATTTAACGTAAAATAAGTTTTTTAAAACTTTCGAAATTAATAATAAAAAATACCGGTTTTTTTCGGTTATCCCGTTTAATATTCGATAAACGTAATAAAAATATAATCCTTTTTTTAATTTTCTTATAAATAATACCGGAACTTTTATTAACAAATTATTTATACAGATATATCCTTTATTTAAAAGTTCCGTTAAAAGTTTTTTTAACCTTAATAATTTATTCCGAAATATATTATATAAAAGTTTTTAAAATACCGGCATCTTTTATTCTATTTCGTTACAGCATAATCGTATTTCGTAATCGATTCCGAAACGGTATAACGATAGAACGTTTTTTAATTCCTTATTAAAAAGGTTCCAAAATGCTTTTAATTTATATAAAAACCTTTTTATTTACCGGAACCTTTTTTTTCGATATTAGCGCCTTATTAATATCGGCAAATATAAATAGAAATAATTAAATTTTTAATCGGATTTTTTTTATTTTTTTAATCTACCGTAATTCCGTTCCGAATAAAATTATTAAAATTATCCTTATCTTATAAATTACTTTTACGTAACTCCCGGAACTTTCGTATCCTTTTTCGTAAACTTTTATATAACCTATTATTTTTATCATTAAAAAATATTCCTTCGTTACATAAGCGATATTATAACGTTCCATCCAAAATTGCCTTAATATTAAAAATTAATTTAAGCTATCGATAATATATACAAAAATCTTAATTTTAAACCCGTTAATATTTATTTTTATATACGTTATTCCCTTAATTTTTCCTTAATAAAACCTGCTTTTTTCCCGAATCTTTTTTAATCCGCATAATTTAATTTAAATACGTAATAACCTTAAATATTTAGTAAATCTTTTACGTACTATTATAAAATATTTATATCCTTAATTAATAAATATTTTTACAAACTTTTTTTAATTAATATAAATATTAATAATAAATAAAATACCGTTTATATTTTATTTCTCAAATTTTATTTTTACCTAGGCCGGCTTTTACCCCCGAATACGACGATACTTAAAAACTACTTTTTTTTTCCGTTTTTCGATTCGAATTTTTTTTAAATCGGATGTTTTTAAAAAATTAATTCCGTTTTATAATTTTTTTGCTAGTAAATAAAGGTAACGATTTATTTTATAATTCGAACGGCCATAACGTAAATATAATCCTTTCGTTTTATGAATATCCCTTTTTTTTAAAAAAACTTATTATACGCGTTACTTAAGCGCAAAAAACGTATTTCGGGCTTTTTATTCTTATCGTCCCGTAACCGAAACCTTTATTATATTTATATCGTCGTCCGGATCGGATAAAAATCCGTTATTATCGGTATAAACGGTTATAACACCGTTAGGCCCTTTTTATTATAACGATATTTCGAAACGTTTTACGATTTTTATAACCTTATTTACCTAAACGTTATAATTATTAAATAAATCCATAAAAATTAATATTTAAATAAATTTTTAATTTAAAGCCTTTTTTAAAAACGTAAATTCCGTATTTATAAATTACGTAATACCTTTTACGTCGGTTAATATTTTTTTAAATATAAAATAAAAAAAAAAGAAAACTTTATATTATCTGTTTATTTTAAATTTTTAAATTAATCGGCAACTTTTTCCTTCCGGTAACGATCGTTATATTATTTATAAAACCTTTTAAAAAATGCCGAAAGGTTATAATTATTATCCAGGCTTCCAGTAATATAATATATAATAACTATATATTATATATAACCTTTTAACTTTTCGTATATAACATAAAATTACTTCCGAATTTTTTTTAGGAAAATATATTTATGTTTAATTTATAATTTATAAAAACGTACCAATCGGAAAACTTTTCCTTAATTCCGTTAAATCTTTCCAGCTAAAATAATAATTTTCATTTAATTCCGAACGTCGATTTAAATATTTAAATTATTTCGGAAATAAAGGTTAGTTAAGTTCGTAATAAATTAATCAAAAAAATAAAAAACTTTTCCATAAAAACTATTTTTTGAACTTATAATCGGTCGAAAATTTCTTGTTAAGCGATTATTTCGTTTTTAAGTTATTTAGTTACGTTCGTTAACTTTTTATTAATAATATATTATTATTCGAATTAAATGTTTATATATTACTTTATAACGGATAACGAAAGAATTAAGGATTTTATTATCGCGTTTAATAACCCTTATACCTTTTGGCTTATATAAACCTTTTATTAGGCCCCGAAAAAAATTCGAAAATTTTTCCATTTAATTCCGAACGTTTTTTAATTTGTTAATAATAAGTGAAAAAATATATAAAAGGTTTAACCTATACGATTTATACTAAATAGTTTAAAAAAAGAATTTTTAATTAAAAAAGGAAAAAAAGAAAACTAAAATCTAAATTATGTATAAAAATATATAACATTACGCTCACGTTACGCGTTTATAACAGTTTGGCACCGGCGGAAGTTCGGTACCCCAATAAGGGCTTAACGCAGCCCTATCACATTTATTCCTAATTTATTTGCGAAATTAATTAAATAAACGTAATATTATAATTAATATAACCCTTTTTTAAATTAAATTTTTAAGTTATATCTTAAACTTAATTTTTTGTTTATTATAACGAAAACTTTTTATAATATATTTTCGAATTTTTGAAAATTATTATATATTATTCCTATTTTAAATAATTATATTTCTGATAAAAACGTAATATATTTTTTAAGGTTAATTGGAATCAAGTTATTATATTTCCTTTAAGTAATTAATTATAAATTGAATTTTTAACTTAAACATCGTAAATTAAAAAAGAAAATAATTAAAGTAAGTTCGGTATTAATTAAGGAATAATTATAATTTAATAAAAGTTTTATCGAACGGTTTTAATTTATATAATTTTAATACTTTCTTTAAATTCTTAATAAAAATTAATTTAATAAATTATTTTTTCCGAAAATTTTATAATTATAAAGCCTTTATTTTTTTCGAACTTTTTTTTAAACCCTTTTAAACGAAATAATAAAGTTGGTATTTTCTTTTCGAATTAAGTAATACGTCCTTTTATTATATTTAATTATTAAAATATTCTTTTTTTTTAAAAACGCGGTTTTTATAAAACTTTTTCGACGTTTAAATTTATAATATTATCCGGAATTATATAAATAAATAAATATAATATCGAAAATATTATTTAAAATTAAATAATATTATTAAATAAATTTTTATAATTAATAATAATTAATTAATATAATTAATTATTCAGTTTTAATTATCTAATTTAGATTTATAATAATATTATAATAATTTAAATAATAAATTAAAAATATAATTACGTTTAGTAATAATAAATATTAAAAATAATTTAGGTAATTAAATTATATTATAAACTGGTATTATTTAAATTATAAAAATTATAAACGTTTATATTTAAATTAAAATCCGTTTAAATCCGTTAAATTTATCCGGATCCGTACCGTATAAATAAATTAAATTCGTATAGATATAGAAAATTCTTTCAGATCTATATTTTTAAATATATGGCTTCTTTTAGATCTGTTAAATCCATTCGGATCCATGTTACGTAACTTCAGGTCCATATCGGAGGTGTTTTCCTTACCCTTCAACCGTCCGCCTGAGAGCCAAGCCTGCTGGTCATAACAATATGCTTGTTCCGAATGTTAGCCCTTATTATTTCACAGAAATATTTTTATCCTTTTAGCGCTATAGCTTTTTTCATATAAATTTAATATAAAAAATTATAAAAAATTAAAATAATTTCGGGATATAAATTAACCGACCTTAGAAGTTTTAAAATATAAATCCTAACTTTATTTAATAACGTAATCGTTAAGTTATGTTAGGATATGAGTGGTGGCTAAAGGAATTAGGTGTAAGGGGTGCCTAGGGCAACGGAGGGGTGGACGTGACAGCCCCACCACGTGTATGTATATAGCCCAGACCTAGCTACTCACACACCTTCCCCACAACAACATCAATGAGAAAAACAGCGATATCCCGAATTGCAACGCGTTTCCTCACAAGTTACTATAAAGAGGATAAGAACTATTAAAAGGTAACGGGGAATAATAACGGAACGTTGCCAATTGACAGGAAAAACTAAGATATGCCAAGCTTAGAAAAACTCAGGTACGTTTAGCATCACTCTTTGTTTATGCAGAACCTAGATCGGGGTTTAACTCATTCGATCAGGGCGGATTAATAATTTGTGGTTTTGATATGTCACCTTGTATTACAAATTGGCAATTCCGAAATTAAACAAAATGATGCTATATCTTACCAAATGCTATCATCTGAATTGCCAGTATGTGCAGGGTGTTCCTACATGTGATACATTCCTACGCGGCCGATGTCCTGCCGGCCAAACCACGTTCCGGGAACGCGTTCATCTGTTGTGCCTTCAGTGGCCAAGGACTGTGTGCTGAGAAATCCACGAATTTATAAGCCAGCGCACCTGAGGGGCGATGAGGTTCGACTGATGACGCTCTTCATGGGTGCGAACCGCTGTCGCAAGATGTCAACTGGAATTGCGTGCTTGAGGGGAAGCCAGGTTTAGTAATGCAGCAGGCGGGATTTGAAGAGAATGCACATATACCTATATATACACACTCCCTTCTTTAACGCAATACAGACCTAGAGCGGACAGCAATTGCAATCTACCTCGAACATCCCCTTCCAGAGCTATAGTATTGAAGCATCTTGGGCGATATCTAAGCAATGGCTACCGTCGATACTCAGTTTCCAACCACCGCTCTGACCACGCTCGCCCCCATTGCAAAAACTTCAGCGGCACCACACGACGTCGACACTGTGCTGAACTATCACAAGCCAAATGAGGACGGCTCACCGCCTCAGCCCACTTACGTAGATCGGCCGGAGACCTACGAACGACCTGTGGATGTTCATCCTGTCCACATCACGGATATCACAGGAAAGGAGTCCGACTATACCCTTGACAAGAACGGATTCCAGGTCGTCCCGCATACTGCTCAGGAGAAGGACTTCCTAGACGATGACCAAGTCAGAGCGGCCTACTACCCAGAGACTGAACAGTTGCTGAAAGACGTGTAAGTCACAATTGTCACGAGCATTAGCCCGTTCTGCTAACCGAACTAGCACGGGTGCATCCAAGATCTTCATATTTGACCATACTATTCGCCGACAGTCCGCCGACCCGACGGCCGGCCGCGACGCTGATAAGCGAGGTCCAGTCCAGCGAGTTCACATAGACCAGACATACTCCGCTGCGCTCTCCCGCGTTCCTCACCATCTTCCGGCTGAAGAGGCTGCGGAACTGCTTAAGGGCCGGGTGCAGATCATTAATGTCTGGCGGCCTATCAAACAGGTACTTCGCGATCCGTTGGCGGTAGCAGAGGCTCACTCGGTATCCGAGGATGACCTGGTGCCGGTGGGCCTGATATATCCGAACCGAAGGGGGGCAACATTTGCTGTCAAGTACAACCCTTCACATCGGTGGTTCTACAAGTATGGGCTTAGCCCGAACGAGGTGTTGCTGATCAAGTGCTTCGACACGAAGACTGACGGGCGGGCCCGACGGGTTCCGCACACGGCGTTCGTCGACCCTTCTGCTGGCCCAGAGGTTCCTGCCAGGGAGAGCATCGAAGTCAGGGCTTTGGTCTTCCATGCCGACGACCGAGACTGAACTAATGATCGTGTCAAGGGCGAGCACCTAGGGATACTGAGGCGGTGGACCATACTGTTACTGGCTCACACTGCGACACTCCCTTCAAATGAAGTAGCATTAGATTGTAAACAAAGTTGCTAAGGAGATGCCTGTCTCGTTAACTAATAAACTCACCCACCTGTACGGTACCGGGATTAGTTTGTGCTCGTAACCAGAAGTAACTGTAGATCTTGAATGCAGAATTAAGTTCCCTCCCACTCCTAGAGGTACTCACCATCGCATAGGCCCTAGCGTCTTGAAGTTTGCAAAGACATTAATCAATACGGGTGAGGCTTCCTGGGGATTGCACGTCCTTTGCATCCTGCGTATGTCCCCTACTCCTAGACTTATCCGCGCTACAAGCAAGACATCACGATTAGTAGTAACACATAAACATTACGTTATCGCCAGAGGCTTCATGCTTGATATAGCACATGATTGTCGAGGTATGCAGTTGCTATCCATTAACTATCTGGGTAGGTGGGTATGTATTCGTGCCACAGCCTATGCATAATTGCGTATTAGGCAGCCCCTAAGGAAGGTCACAAATTCTAATCACGAGTCCTCACCGTACCTAAGAATTCGGCATTTGTGCCTTTTATAATTCGGCGCCCCGTAGCCATCGTGCTCTCCTACGTCTCGACCGCGCCTTTTGTTTCTCGGCCGGCTGATCAGGGTCGAAACCGACCAGGCAGTTGACAGTCTCGGCACCTTCGCCGGCATCGTTGATCTGGGTGCCGTTCGGGTTTCTCCACTCGCTCGTTAATTTAGTGTAGCCATCCAACGCATCGGCAATCATCTTGCCAACCTCTACCGCTTTAGCAGCCCGTGTATGGGAGTAATGCGTCAGCAGGCTCTTCGCGGCATCCATGTCGCCCTTCTTGATGAGGGCGCGTGCACCCTTCTCAACCCAGTCTAGATCGTCCCGCGACTGCGCCTCGAAGCCCATCAGCATGTCGGTCACAATGGGCAGGAAGGTGTCCGGCGCGCTGCACATGTAGTACAGGATGCGCTTGAAGATGCGCCCCGCGAACACGGAGGCCTCCTGCATCTGGAAATCGGGGTTCAGGAAGCTGCTCGACGCGCCCGTCGTCAGGTAGCGGTGCTGCCCGAACTCGGGGGGGACCGACGTCACGCCGAGCCACCAGGGCACGAAGGGCGCGGCGACGGAGCCCGTAGGGGCGACCCAGATCCGGATCGTGTCCGGGTCCATATCTGGATGAAGACTAACGACCTGACCATACCCCGCCTCGTCATCTGCGATGCGCGGGTCCCGCACCAACGCCATGAGGTCGGCCTCGCTGACAGGCGCGCGGGACATGGTTGCGTTTTCGAGGGCCGCCTGTGACATGTATTTGAACCCGCCATCGCGGGCCTTGTAATCCGCCCCCTGCACGCCGTAGATGTTGAAGATGTTAAAGGGCTCCCCGGTATCCGGGCTCCACCAGCCCTGCTCGATGGCAAAGTCGATGAGATGAGGGGCACCCATGTAGCCCTCGGAGTCCGAAAAGTCGACCGGGAAGTCTTCGATATAGCCCGGATACAGGACGCGGACCTCGCCGTCCCCGAGCCGCTCGGCGGCCCAGAGCTTCTGCCCGCCGGCGAATTCCCAGACCACCCACCCCTCTTCCGCGTCAGCGATGAGGTGAGAGTTGCCGCCGTATGTGGCGTACCCGTACTGCGCGATCAAATCGCCGATAATCTGGACGCCTTCGCGGGCTGTCCTTGCGCGTTCCAGCACCAGGCGTGCGAGGTCGCTGTACTGCAGTCCGGTCTGCGGGTTCGGCGTCATATTATACAGCTCGTCGCGGTTGCTCGCCCATACGTCGCGCACGGCGACGCCGCGCTCGTTGACTCCGCCGTTCGTTAGCGGGGCGGGGAAACCCTCAAAATCGCTGTACTCCATACTAAGGTACCGCAACGTGTGGGGTTCCTGGGAGATGGTGATCAGCTCTCCCGGCAAGGAGGCATCGGGCGTCACGCCCACGGTGATGGTCGCGTTGGGCGGATGGTCGGCAGCTGGGAAGAGCTGCAGCCAGTGTGAGGAGACTTCTTCCCCGGTCCCGCCGACCATGACACTTCCGCTCTCCGTGAGCGAGGAGCCGACGTAGAAAGCATAGCTTGTGATAGTAAGACACGGGTAGCGGAGTGCTAGGACCGTTGTTACGAGGCGACGCAAGGTCATTGTTGCCGTCGTACTAGTCGAGCCACAGATATGAGACCGGGCCACCCTGCGTGTAGGGAAGAGAGAAAAAAGGAAGAAGTAAAGAAATCAAGAGGACGATGGCGAGATTGCATTACTATCTGGCCTTCGGACGCCTCATTGTCTTGGCATTCCGACCATCGCCAGCAACCGGTAACCGCATCGTCGGTCTCCATCGGAACGGTGCCGAATGGCTGTTTCACGGTCCTCGGTAAAAACAATCCCATCGGTGCGGGTCGGCAGGAGTCGGGGACCCGTAACGACTTATCCTAGGTGGATTAGGCATATTTGTGTAATGGAAAAGTCCGCTGCTGGCGTAGGGGTAGACCGGCGGAAAGGAGGAGGGGTAAGTGGGTCTTGGCCTATTTTATTTTATTTTCCCCATTTTCTTCCTGGTCTTCTATTTTCCAGTTGACAACTGGGCAGCACCGTGAACTTTATGGAAGAACAACCAAATAGGAGCAGTATGCTCCGCTTTCGTTCATAGGCATCTTAAAGGAGTACGGTGCAGCAGAGATAATTAAATTAAAAGAAGCGCTTAATGACGACGGTTCGTTGCGTATGTATGAGCTTACGTATGAAGAGTCAGCCTACCCGTAGCCTACGACTCCCAAAATAACACGAACGTTAATAATAAGATATCGGTTACAATGCCCTCTTGCCTCCGTAATCATGTAGCCTCAACTGCTTCCTGGCAGGGAGACTATGCCGTCTTTTGCTTGAGCGGGTCGCCTAGGTTTCGGGTTCCTTTAATTTACCTACATCGATGTCTCACAAGCTCCCCATGACCGGCCTCCTCTTGATCTAGTATGAGTGGCGTAGAGGGTGTTGGCGCGTTAGTCTACGGCGTAGGATCAGCAAGTCTCTGCATCGTCGCGGGCCAGCCCTTTCTTCGGGTATCGCTTCCGGGATAGGGGGAACGTGACTGCGACCAATTAGAACGGACTACCGGACGCGGTCCAATGTCGATCCTAGAAGATCCAGGCATTTAGCTACGTCGAGCTGTCTCCTGGGGCATTTATAGCACTGTCCAAAGCTAGGTCTCTTCGGGCAAAGGATGGGAAGGTAGGGGCAAGAGGGTGATTGTGTGCTCAGTGAGCCTAGTGGCACATCCCCTCCAACATGTGCCGGCGGGCGCTTCCGCGAGGAATAAGGGAAAGACATCGCCAGAATGCGTTAAGAGTTCGTGTATATCTGGGTAGGGATCTGTGCAGTGTAATTCTAGCGGCTTAGCTGGATATTGTTCTCCTATCATGGCGGACGGGCAGGGCACAGGTAGCTCGTGGCATGAGGGAAATGCGTTCTGGTCAGCCAGGTCTAAGTTGCTCTCCGACTGTCCACCCAAGAACCGACTATGCGGTGTCGGGATGAACGCAGAATTCGCAGATATCGTTTAGCCCGCAGGTGGTCAAGAATAGCAGCAGCACCGCATAAATAATATACATAACGCTGCAACCGCAGTTCAGAGACCTATTACGACCGACTTCCCATTGATAGCTTAAGGAATTGAGAGAGCTAGCTCCATTCATGTATTATACTTCATATTCGACTGCCAATAGCTGAGTAATGAAGCAGTCTGCTGCTTTCAGCATACTCCTTCCATTTCGCCATCAAGCGAACCAAAGAAATTCATAGCGTCGCCCTTTTCTCAACCTGAAGGGTTAGAGCACTCGCACCTTCAGAGCTCGCGTACTTTTTGAAAGCACCAATCAGACTGCCGGTACTTGAATCGTGACCCTGACCCTCGCCTGGCTCGTCGAGCTCCTTGAGGATCTTCTTGGCCAGCACCTTCCCAAGCTCAACACCCCACTGGTCGAAAGAGTTGATATCCCAGATGGCGCCCTCGGTGAAGGTAAGGGGCTCATAGTAGACGATGAGGGCACCCAGTTCGGCGGGTCCGATATGGCCGCCGACCAAGATGCTGGTTGTGGGCCTGTTGCCGAGGAAGACCTTGTGCGGAACCAGCTCATCAGGGGTGCCCTCGCTCTTAACCTGGTCGGCCGTCTTGCCGATCATGAGGGCTTCTGCCTGGGCGAAGTAGTTGGACGCCAGCATCTTCTGGTGTAGGTTGTCGGCGATAGGGTTGTGAGACTTGGCGGCCAAGATGAAGTCGGTGGGGATCAGCTTGGTGCCCTGGTGCACGAGCTGGAAGAAGGAGTGCTGGGCGTTGGTGCAGGGCTCTCCGAAGAGGATGGGACCGGTCGTGTACTTGGCGGGCGAACCGTCCGAGGTGATGGTCTTTCCGTTAGACTCCATAGACAGTTGCTGTAGATAGGCGGGGAAGCGGTGGAGGTATTGGTCGAACCTGCATGCACGTCAGCCCGTACCCCTATTTTCCGGGTCGGCGCCTCAGACTTACGGAGCAACCAGGTGCGTCTGGGCGGCGTAGAAGTCGCTGTACCAGATGCTGAGGAGACCGCCCAGGACGGGAATGTTGTCCTTCAGAGGGGTCTCACGGAAGTGCTTGTCCATCTCGTGAGCGCCCGAGAGGAACTTGTGGAAGTTGTCGAAGCCGATGTAGAGCGCCACGCTAAGACCGATGGCGCTCCAGACCGAGTAGCGGCCCCCGACCCAGCTCTCGAAGCCGAACATGTTCTTGCTGTCGATGCCGAACTTGGTGACCTCAGCCTCGTTGGTGGAGAGGGCAACGAAGTGTTTGGCGATTTCTCCCTTGCCCCCCGTCTTCTCAAGGAACCACTTCTTGGCGGAGTTGGCGTTTGTGGTGGTCTCAGCGGTCGTGAAGGTCTTGGAGGCGATAAGGAACAGCGTCGTCTGCGGGTCCGAGCCGGCCAGCGCTTCGGCCAGGTGGGTGCCGTCGATGTTGGACACAAAGTGGAGAGTCTGGTCTTTGGCGCCATAGTGCTTGAGGGCCTCTGTGACCATGACGGGTCCGCTATAGGGGGCGAGGTTGTCAGTCAATCAGTCAGGCAAGGCGGATGTCCGAAGACTTGGGGTGGGGGAGCCCCGATGTCTGCTGTATGTGTTTGGTGGCTTACAGATCAGAACCGCCGATGCCGATGTTGATGATAGTCGTCAGCTTCTTTCCGGTGAAGCCCTTCCACTCTCCGCTGCGGACCTGTTCGGTGAACTCCTTCATGTGCTGCAAGACGTCGTTGACGCCGCCCTTGGCGTTCATGACGTCCTGGCCGTCGACCTTCATGTCCCAACCGCTAACATTTCGCAGGGCGGGATGGTAGACAGCTCGGTTCTCGGTGAAGTTGATCTTCTCGCCAGCGAACATAGCATCGCGCTTCTTCTCGAGGCCGGCCTCCTCGGCGAGCTTGACCAGCAAGTCGATGGTATCCTCGGTGATCAGGTTCTTGCTGAAGTCGAACAGGATGTCGGTACCCGAGGGAGAGTTGTGGAAGGTCTTGGAGAACTTGGCAAAGCGCTGAGGGTCGGACGCGAAAGCTTCCTTCAGGACGAACGTCTTCCCAACCGTCTTATAATGCTCGTCAAGGGCGGCCCATGTCGGGAGGGACGTTGCTTGAGGCATCTTGCGAAAATTGGATGGAGTCAAGTCTATGTCGAGTAAGCAAGTGAATTAAATAGCTACAGCATGAGGTGAATAGAGGCGGGGACCGGAAATCTCTGATATAAGAACCAACGGGGCGGGCAGTGTTCTCAGAAAGCGGAGGTGGTACAATGGCCATCCTGAGGGCCGAGGCGGGGTGGGTGGCACGGGTGGTGAGCGGTTTACCTCTTTTCCCCTTTTTTCCTCTGAAAGCTCTCGAAGCCGGGCTAATACGCAGGGGTTGGTAAGCTTAATTCACAGATACGTTTGGAAAATAAAACAATAATCTCGCTAGTACTTAGGGAAGAGAAGGCAAAATAGCTAATTCTTCTCAAAGACTCGGCAGAGTAGGTAGGTAGGTAGTATCAAAAGCTTCGGAGTATGTTGGTCGTTTGTGGTAGCAGAAATACGGATAATAATGTAAGTAATGACGAGGATGAGGGGCAGAAGGCATTGGAATGGGCGCGCACCCCGCACCAGCGAACTGTGACGTTATACAAGGTATATATAGATAATACAAATGCCTGCTAATGTGTACCTGTCTATAGGGCTCTCAGAAGGTTCTAAGGTACACACATAGGTACATACCTACACACCTGCCTACATTAGGTAAACTCATACATACACGTACTTGGTTAGGAGTGGTCATATGGGGGGTCCAGCGTCTAGGACATACCTACCCAGGTACCTACAAGCACGCAAACGCCATCTTTTGTATACATACCTACGTACATAGTAGGTACTACGTAAGTACACGTAATAAACGCTGAGCGCGTCCTAGCCATTCCTCTGTCAGTTGTACTCTCTGGCTATTCCCATTTATCTACACAGTGTCTGCCCAACTCGAAACCACCATCAGGGACGGGCATACCGTCGGCAATAAAAGACAGCCCTCAGCTATCCTTAACAGCAGACAGTCGGTGTCACCCTTTCGATGTAGATTCGATTGTTTCGTCTCAATCACATCCCTTCTTCCCTTTGCTACATACACATTGGGGGCCGCTTACCTCCCGCGACCCACGTCTGCTCCGACTGTTTCTTTGGCCGTGTAGGATCAATGCCAGTAAAATCCCCTAATTCGGAGTCTCTATCGGCTTCGTAGAGAATTCCCCCTATTCATATGCCAGAAGTTGAAAAGATCCGTAGTCCCGCCCGCTCTGCAACGAATTCACATCTCTCCATCTGCATGCGTTGGTGTCTAAGTGTCTTCTCCTTAAATGCCAGCCTGTCAGTTGCTATACTACCGCGGTACCAGCCCGTCGTAAGGTCTCCCCGCCTCAAATGCCCCGTAAAGTTCTAACGTCGGTCCTGGATGCTTCCCACGAAAGATGGGTCTTTGACGCTACCTCCCGCGTCGCCGAGCCCTGCAATAGGCCGGTTATAACTGAATCCCGCGAACTGGTTCTGCATCGTCTCAGATAGCACCGGCCCTTCGACATAAGAGTCCTGCGGTGCTTCCGACGTGAACTCTGGGTCGAAGTTGGCCGTATCGAGCGCGTCCACCTAGTTTGCGCCGCGGTTAGAAAAATCAAACTCACACCCACCCCCTCGGAAACTTGGCTTACCACGTTGGGTTTGAACGTCGGCTCATACTTCCGCTGCAGGAGCTTCCGCCAGTCGATGGCATGGAAGAACGGGTGCGCCTTAATCTCAGCGCTTCCGTTGGCTCCCAGACGCTGTGCAGAATCCCGGTTCAGCAATTTGGAGAGAAGATCCTTGGCGGCAGGTGGTACCACGTCCGCCCCCGGGAAGTGCAGCGGCTCCGACAGGATCTTACGGTACATCTCGTTGGTGTTCTCATCGTAGAAGGGCGGGAGGCCCGTCAACATCTCGTACAGGAGGACGCCCAACGTCCACCAGTCCACCGTCTTGTTGTACCCTTGGCCCATTAGCAGCTCCGGCGCTAGATATTCGGGCGTGCCACAGAACGTGTTTGTCCGGTCCTCGTCCTTCATGTCGAGCTTACAGAGACCGAAGTCACAAAGCGCGATGTGACCTTGGTAATCGAGCAGGATGTTCTCCGGCTTCAGGTCCCGGTAGATGACATTGAATCCGTGCAGGCACTCGAGGGCGCAGAGGAGCTCGGCAGTATAGAACCTGGCGCGGTTGACGTCGAACCGCTGTTCTTTCTGTAGGTGGTGGAACAGCTCACCGCCGTTGACGAACGCCAAGACGAAGTACAGCTTCTCGGGGGACTGGAAGGTGAACTTGAGAGGGACGATGAAAGGATTGTTGATCTGGGCGAGGACCGACCGTTCGGCGAGGGTGTGGGCAACTTCGGACCGCGATATGATATGGGCCTTCCGGATCGTCTTGAGCGCGTAGATACGGCTGGTATCCTTCTTTCGGACCTGCATGACTTTGCCGAAACTGCCCTTCCCGACCACCTTGAGCAGCTCGAAATCCTCGATCTTGAGCTTGCCCGCGCGGTTCTCGACGTATTCGACGCCGATCTTGAGCTTGCCCGTGCCGTATTGTACGTCTACCCAGTCCACACCGGCGTGGCCGAGGCCCCGCTCCCGGTTGGCGAATTCTGCCGCGGCCTTCTCGCGATCCTTCTTGCTCGCCTTGGGGTCGTCCACAAACGTATGCTTCTCTTCGAATCTCGGATTGATCCGTACCACGCCGATGAATATGTCCTGGCTCCGGCCAGCCCCGGACGGCGCATTGGGGTTGCGAATATAGAGATGCACGTTGAGGTCCGTCACCCGGGAGACATCAAACTTGTACTGAGTGTTGTCGCCGGCCCACAGGGGGTTTTCGGGGTTGCCCGAGACCGAGTTGACAAAGACCTGCATCTTGTCGAAATCTAGCAGGGCGTACGGCAGGTATTTACTGGAGATTCGGCCGTGGTTCGAAGGTATGTTGGAGAAGCCGCCCGCCGAGGTCTGTGGCCTTCCCGAGCCGTTCATAAAGGAACCCGGTCTCTGTGAGGAGCCGGGGCGGACAGAGCCTGCAGAACCCAGGGCATTTCCTGTCGACATGGAACCCCCGCCATGTTGAGAGCTGAAGGCGTTTCGGTGTTGCTCGGGTAACGAGAAACCCTGACCTTCGTGTAGCGTGACGACGAGGATGCCAGGCTTCGGGGGTTTGACAACGGGCTCTTGGACTAGGGCCTCCGAGGCAGCTGGTTTAGGTCGTTCGAAATTAGCACGTTTGACATAGGCAGATCCAGCATAGCGGGGGACGGCGAGGTAGAGGGTCGCTTACCAATGGCATTGTCGCTAGGTGTCGGTGTCGTCGAGGTCGCAGGCGGTGCCTTGTCGTCCTTGTCTGTAATGGTAGAGGTGGAAGGATTGCGCGAGAATCCGGCAAGGGGTCCCAGATGGGTTTCCTTTAATTCTGTTGCGTATTATCGCGGTCAGTGTCTTTACCAATCAACGAACGCAAGCGTCGCCCGGATCCGGAGCGAAGAAAATGTCGGTTATCATGCAGGTGTGTTCAAGGAATACATGTCTTGAAGGGATCGTTGATGACTCCGGATTATAACAATTACTTCATCCTCAGGGTCATAAAGGATGAATTAATCAATCTCCCACTCACTCTTAGTCAACTTCCACGACATAATGCAATGTCTTATGGCCCTCTTATAGCTGGGGTGTAAAGAGGACTATATGTGCCTGTTGTCGCGGGGATGCTACTGTGCAAGTAGACTGAGGAATATCGTCGCAGCGTGTGAGAAGCGAAGGCAGGGAAATCAGGGGGGGGGGGGGCGTTTTGAGGCGCGCCAGACTGGAATGATTTCAGACAGAAGTAGAAAGGAGAACAGAAACAAAATCAGAGGGGAAAAGGGAAAATGAAAAGCAAAGAGACTTGAAAAAGGGCTTGCGAAGATCCGACGAACTCGGTGAACGACCAGCAAATGTGAGGGTGATATCGGACTCTAGGATGCTAAGGCAAGTAATGTTTAAAAGCAGGAGGCAAGTTAGGTAGGTAAGTAGCTATGTAGGTATTTGCCTTGATCATCAATCAAACAGAGTTGGCCCGCTTTGGGGGAAAGGGTGGATGTTAATGGCCGATTTGTTTGGATGGTGCTCCTTTTACGTGAGGTAGTCAGGTAAGTTAGGTACCTACTGATTATGGAACTTGTGTTAGTGCAAACTGGCTGTGGTGTGGTTATCAGTAACACGGAGCTGGTGCAAGTATACTCTAAAGTATGCATAGGTACCTAAGTGGAAAAGGTGCCAGGCGTTGGAGATACTGTTAATTGCATAGGCACAACCGTTAAGTTACATACCCTAGAATGCTGATATCTGCCAGTATGTTACCTTAGCTAGCTCAGGCCTCCCTGGCTCGTTCTCCATTTCTTCGAAGTTATTTAAAATACCATTTTATAACGCTAGAAACAAATTAATTAAATCCTAAATCCCCGTAACGAACTAACAAGGCCTGAGTTATAATTATAAAAAACAAAAGTTAAATAAAAATATTAAGATTTAATAATTTAAAAAATTAATGTTTTAATAGTTATATTTATATATATATATCATTTTTCACCTTTTAATATAATATTAACATTATGCTAGGTTTAATTATATCTTATATACTTCTTTATAAATATTAATATATTTATAAATTATAACTTAATTACGTTATATTATTTTTATTATATTTAAAATATAATAAACCGGAAAGTCTTATATTATACGATTTAAATTTAAAAAGCTATATATTAACGTATAAGAATAATTAGATAATAATATTACCGAATAAATATAAGTTTCGAAAATCTCATTTTGAATTATGTTGTTTATAATTATAATAACCCGAGTTAATCGTTTTATTAATAAGGCAACCCGCTTACTAACGCTCCACCCCATTAACGCGCCACCCTATACCTACGTTACGCGTTAATCTACTTATTAATTTCTTTCTTTATAAAAAACCTTTTAATAACGGTTTAAAAAATTAACGATGTATCTTTTCATTTGTCAAAATCTGCATTTTCGAACGATATGCCGCTTTCAGCTTGATTCCGTACAGCATAAGCGATTAATAAAATAAAACGTAAAAAATCTTTCTGTTTAACCTTTAAAAGGATACCAAATCGATAAACGATAGATAATATGCCGTATTAAAAGCGTACCGACGAAAAAAAGGTTAATAAAATTTATTAAAAATTATTACGAATTTAAAAAAAAGGTTTAACTTATTTAGATATTATATAAAGTTAGTTAGGTTATACGTTATTTTATTTCCGATTACGCTTATATGTATGGCGCTTTTAATTAATAACGGTAATCTTAAACGTTTAAAGAAAAATTAAGTAACCTGATTTTTATGTCGTTATCTTATAATACGGACTTTTAAAGATATGATAATCGATTATAAATATTTAAATAATATATTTCCGGCTTTTATTAACGTTTTATTCGAACGTTTTGTCCTACCGGAGGCTAAAATTTTTAAATAAGGAAACTGATATAACGTAAATAAAGTCGGAATAATAAAAAAATAATAAAAACGTTTTCATTTTCGATAAAATTTAAAAAAAAGGTATCCTTTTAAACGATACCTTTAAAAAAGTTAATTATTATAATTATATATATTAATACTAACGGACGTTTGTTATTATTATTCGTAATCTTTAACGGTATTAACGCATAATAATAATAATTTTTTAATTCGGATAAAAGAGTATACGAAAGTTAGTATTTTATTATTTTAAAAAACGGTTAAACGAATACCGAAATCGGCTTTAAATAATTTCGCGAAATTTTTATTTTTAATATTACACCCGAAAACCTTAACGAATAAAAGCTTTTAATTATCGACGGCCATAATAACTTTATATTATAATACAGGAACAGGGGTTCCTGTCTTGGAGAAACCAGCCTTTGGAGCCTGGCGCAGGCTCCAGGCGGCTAAACTTCGGAACAGGAAAAGCTTGGCTTTTCCTGCCAAGACCTAGGTGATCTAGGTGATCTAAATGATTTAACCAGATCATATAGATCACATAAATCCACGACATACTTATTAAATCCAGGATAGATATATAACGATCGGTTCCCTTTGTAGATAATACCTATTTAGTTTCGCTTTTTAGCTATTAATTTAAGCGCTTAACCAGAGGTAACTGTACCGTTTTTTAATTAAGGGAAAAGTCCGTAAATCTTTTTAACGAATACCTTATTTATTATATTATTATTACCTGCAAATTAAAAACCCCTATTTCGGATATTATTTATACCTTCAGGTGGATGTATGATAAGTTCGTTATATTTTGATAGCTTTTTAATTAATAGTTAACGAATGATTTAAGGCCCAGTTAGGTATAAGGTTTTTTGAACTTAATAAAAACGATATTACAGAACGACGTTTAGTAGATAGATAGCATATTTAATCCTTGTTATTAGTTAATAATCGATAATATGGTACTTATAATTACCAGAGTTAAGGGCTTAAAAAAGTTTTTTTTTTCCCCAATAGCAATTTGTTTTTACTTCCGAAGAAATTATCAAAATCTAGCCTGAAAAATCCGATTAAGAGGAGGAAGAAAAATTAGGTATAGGAATTAAGAAAAGAAAAGAAAGGGAATTTATAATTAATAAACGATTGGACCTTATGGCTAAAAAGGTTATAAGATTTAAAAAAAAGAATATTTAATTCGTCCGATAACTTAAAAAGAAAACTTTTGTATGTTTTTGGTATTATTTTTCGTTTAAAAACCCCCGTTTTTTTTATTTAGTTATAACTAAAAAGGAATTGTACCCTTTCCTGCCTATTATGGAATATTTAATATTAAAGGTTATAAGTTAATTACTCCTAAACCTTATAATAGGTTTACCGATATAAAAGGATTTTTGGTTAAAGCCAGATTTTACCTTAAATAATACGAAAATCTTTTTACAGAGAATTACCAAAAGGTAATAGCTATTTCGTAACTGTTAGCGGAAAAGGTATTCGACTAATGCGAACCTATTTTTAAAAATTATTTAACGAATTACCCCGACGATTGGCTAAATATTATTAATTACATTTTTAGCAGTTACGATAATTTTAAAGAACGAATATAAACCTTGTACGGAAATGTGGATAAATAATAATATGCGGTTAAATAAATGTAAAAATTTAAATAAATTATTTTCGTAATTTAATATATGACGGAGTTTAACCGGTTAATAGTTATTTTTAAATTGCTATAGAATATATTATTCTTTCCTTATTATAATAACTTAAAAAAATAAGTTAAAACTAAAATATATAGGGTACTTAAAATAGGTTTTTTCGAAAATTACATAAATAAATTTATTATTACCGACCGACGTATTTTTAATCGATACCTTAAAAAGAAAGGAACCGGCAAACGAAATAGCAACAAACGCCTTAATAGTAGCAAAAAAATAAAAAATAGATTCCAAAAAAAATTAATGTTACTTTAACGGAATCCAAAAAAAACAAATCCAAAATTAAATATTTTAACTGTAATAAAAAGGGCCATTTTAAGAGCAAATATTACTTTTTAGCGAAAAAAAGGAACTTGTAGAAAAGAAAAATCTTATAGCCCAAAAAAAAGATCCGTACGGCCGAACGAAATATAGATAGCGAAGAAAAGGATAAAAAGGAAATAAGTTTTATTTCCGTTAATTAGGAATTTATTATTATTATAACCAACAAAATTAAAAATAACGACCTAGATTATGAAAATTGTGCTATTTGCCAGAATGTTACAGTTAAAGTTTATAAATACCATTTAAAACGAATAGTTTTTAAGGTAATTATTACCTTAGGATATATTTGTCACCTTAATATATAGGAGTATAAAATTTACGATTAGGACGGTTAGTTACGAAAAGACTTCAGTAGCTATAAATAATTATCTTCCGAATATTGCATTTTTCCAAAATGCATAATATATCTTAAATTTTTAACAGATAATTACAAATTTCTGTATTTTACCCTTTGCTATAATTATAATTACCATATCCATTAACGAGCCAAAAAGGATAATAATTTTTAGCCAAAATATAACGAAAAAACGTTTATAAAATTAAACGATAAATATAAATGCATAAAAATTTCCCGATAGCCAGATTACCCTAGGTTTTGTTACTTATATCTTAAATCAGAATAAAGCTAAAAAATTATAACGCAAAAATGTTTATATTATTTATTAATATTATATAATAAATACGAACTTTTAGCTATAAAAGTACCCCTTTCGGAAATTTACCCTTTTAACCTAATAATTCCTAAAGTATAAAACTTAAAAAAAAGCTATAAAAAGAAATCTTTTTAAATATTAATTCGGTAACAGAAAATGGTTTATATATATAAAAAACCATTATACCAAATATACGGTTAAGAAAATACGTAAATAGAAACGGTTTTTAATTTCCAAAATATATTAATTAAAAAATCATAAAAACTTTCGAAAATAAGGTACCAAAAAACTTTTACATATAAAACTTTATACGAAATAAAAAAGGAATACGGAATTAAATCGAAATTCTTATTTATTACGGAAATAAGATATTGAATGCCATAATTAATTCCGGCGCAAAAGAAAACTTTATTTTTCTTAAGGTAACTAAAAAGTACTAAATCCTTTAAAAATATAAATAATAATCGTAAAAATTACGTATAGTTAATAAAAACCTATTTACTTACGATAATAATCGAGTTTTCCGGAAAACGGAAAGATTCGTAATCTAAATATAAGGATATTTAAAACGGATTATTTTCGATATTGCCGACATTTTAAGATACGATATTATTTTAAAAATACCGTAACTTCGTTCTAATAACTTACGGATTAATTAAAGAAAATAAACGCTTTTATGGGATAATTTTAAAGAAGAATTCCATAAAATTTATTATATAATCAAAAGAACCAAAATTTCCAACCTAATATTAACAATATTTCCAAAATACCGATAGTGTAAAAAGTTATTTAAAAAACGAACCAAAAAAGATTACCTAATTATAATTAATAAGATTATAAAATTTCCATTAAAAAAATACTACTTAAAGCTTTATTAAATCTACTATATAAACTTTAAAAAAGTTTTTAACAAAACCTTAAAAAAGGCTATATTTAAAAATCCGAATTACCTATAAGGTATTTAATTATAATGGTACTAAAAATAAAGGGTAGCAAAATTAGGATCGATAAAAATGGAAATCCAATATACCGATAAATATATAACTATCGACAATTAAATGATATTATTATTAAAAATAAGTATCCTTTAACGTTAATAAATACTATAAGAAAAAATATTAATAAGGCCAAATAATTTATAATTTTAAACCTACCGGACGGTTATTATTTAATTCGAATAGCTAAAAGCGAAAAATAAAAAACTGCCTTTAAAATTATCTATGGATATTATAAATATAAAGTTATGTTACAAAATTTAATTAATGCCCTAACCAACTTTTAGTACATACTTATTATTATCTTACGAAAGTTTTTAAATAAATTCGTTTTCGTTTATTTGGACGATATTTTTATTTATTTAAAAACTTTAAAAAAATATAAAAAGTACGTTATTTAAATACTAAAAACTCTTAAAAAGGCCAACCTATTAATAAAAGTTAAAAGAAATATTTAATATATTTAAAAACTAAACTTTTTGAACTTTATTATTATCTCGGAATAGATTTAGATTCAGAATTTTAAGTTAAAAGTTATCAAAAACTGGCCGATTTTAAATAAAATTATCGTTATTAATATACGTTAATTTTTGGGATTTACCGGCTATATACGACCTTTAGTTTAAGGTTATAGCAAATTTGCCACTCCCTAAACCAAATTTACTACCAAAAAATACGTTAAAAAAGAATTTAAACTTTTAAAGAAAACCAAAAAAGCTTTCCAAAAAATTAAGAACAAAAAGACCAGCACCCCGGTAATCAAACTACTAAATTATAATAAAAAAAACGACTTAAGATAAACGCTTTAAATTACGCCTTCGAAACAGTTTTAAAATAACTAAAAAATAATACCTAATAATACCTAATAATACATTTTTTTAAAGCTTTTAAAAATATAAAACTTAAATATCCTATTTATAATAAGAAATTATTAATAATCATTCTAATACTTAAAAAATAGGAACCATTTTTTAATAGAACTAAGAAACCATTTAACGTTTATTCGGACTATAAAAATTTTATACGATTTATAATAACCCAAAAACTAAATAAACGCCATAAGAATTAAATAATTTTCCTATCCAAATTCAACTCTAAAATGCACCATATTAAAAGTAAAAAAAATCTCTAAACGGATATTTTAAACCGAAAAGGAAATTATAATTTAAAAATTTCCAAACGATACATATAAATATTATATCGAAAAAACGATAAAATAATACAATTATACGTAACCCTAAAATAACCGATTCCAAAAAAATTAACCTAATTCAAAAATTCTTACGACCTAAATAAACAAAAGGAAATTAAATAATTAAAAAAAAACGACAAAAACCAATTACTATTTCATAGTATAATTTATATCCCCCGCCAGCAATAAAAGGAATTTATTAAAGAATTCCATAAAGAACCTTTATATAAATATTAAAAGATATTTAAAATTACCAAATAATTTAAAAAAGAATTTAACTTTTTAAAACTTTACCAGATAATTAAATAAATAATAAAAATTTATAACGTTTATAAAAGAATTAAAGCAACCTGTTACAAACCGTATAACTTATTTTAACTTATAAATATACCTAATAAAATATAAAATATTATAACTTAAAATTTTATTATTAATTTTTTTATATCGAAAAATCCCGTTATTAAAATTAAATATAATATAATATAATTAATTATTAATAAACTTACTAAATATAAATACTTCCTACCTTTTAAAAAAACCATAACGGCAAAATAATCAACTTACGTTTTTATTCGATATTATTTCGATAAATACGGAATACTAAAAAAAAATTTTTTAATCGAAACAAATTTTTTATATTTAAATTCCGTACTAATTCTTTTAAACAAATTAATATTAAACTTAAATTTTCGATAACTTATTACTCCCAAATAAATAATTAAATAAAACGATTAAACCAAACCTTAAAATAATATTTTCGAAATTACGTTAATTATTAATAAAATAATTAAATTAAACTTTTACCATTTATATAAATAACTTATAATACGTCCGTTAACGAAAACATAAATATATTACCTTATGTAACTATATACGGATATAACGTAATAATCTAACAACTAAAGTAATTAATACATAAGGTACCAATTATCACTATAATAACTCCATAAATAAAAATAATAATAACAAAAATCCAAATAATATAAATCCCACTTTAAACTAAATTATAATTTCTGTAATAAAAAATAACTTAATATTATAAAAAAAAAATTAAGGGATTAATTTTAACGAAAAAAAAATCTACTTATTATGTTAAAAACAAAACGTAACGTTAAACCTTTCTTAAATTAAAACGAAAAAACCTAACGATAAACTTAATTTTAAAAACCTTAATCCGTTTAAAATTAAAAAAGTTATTTTAAAAACCAACTATAATTATTATTACCTAAAACATAAAAATATATCTTATATTTTATATTTCTTTATTAAAACCAGCCCTAAAAAATGTCCCGCTTAAAAAAAACTTTAAAATCGAAAAGGACGATAACGAATATAAAATCGAAAGAATATTAAACTTTAAAGTAATCAAAAACCAAATTTAATACTTAATTAAATAAATAAATTACTTACCAAAAATAATACATAAAAACTACTTAAATACTTAACGAATACGATAAATCTGGTTAAAATTTTTTACCGGTAAAATTTTAACCGACCGTTTTTAATACGGCTAAAATCGTAAACGATAACGATCCCCCGCCCAAATCTAAATCTAAAACGTTCCATCCGAAAAAAAAAAACGCTTGTATTATAACATTTATTTTAAAAATAAGTTACGCTTATTTTACCTTTATACGGCGTTATTTTTCTTCCATCCTTTTTTAATTTTCCCGCTAATCCCGTTCGGATCCTTTTTTTAAAATAGTAACGGCCTTTTTTTTAAAACGTCCTATTAAAAACGTAATCGTTTTAATCGATTAATAAATTCCTTCGTTTTCTTTTCGGCAAATTTTTAATACGTAACCAAAATATCTTCCACCTTATATTATTCCTTTTATAAACGGTCGTATTTTTTTCTAATTTTCTATAAAAAAATATTTTTAATACGTTATACGTTAGGCGTTAACGACGAATATAACAATTATAACTTAAAATACCTATTACGTAAAAATATTCGGTTTTTTTAAAATAAATAGAATTCGAATAAAGGTTAATTTTTAAACCAAACTTTTTAAAATCTTTTATGTAAATAATATAAAATTCTTTTTAAAATAATTGCGGTTTTTTTTTCTTTTTTTCAATTTAACTTATCATAATAAAGTTAGTTAAAAAATTACAAAAAAACCCTTTTAACAAAATAAAAAGGCCACCTACGGTTCTTATCTTTAAAACAAAAATCTTTAAAAAAAAATAATGTTATAATACAAAAATAAAAGTTCCTATTTTAAAGAAAATAACCTTTAAAACCTAACCTAAACCCTAGGCAGCTAAACTTCGAAATAGGAAAAACTTAGCTTTTCCTACTAGAACCTAGGTAATCTAAATAATTTAAATAATTTAACTAAATTATATAAATCACATAAATCTATAATATATTTATTAAATCCAGAATAAATATATAACGATCGGTTCCCTTTATAAATAACACCTATTTAATTTCGCTTTTTAACTATCAATTTAAACCCTTAACCAAAAACAATTATACCGTTCTTTAATTAAGGGAAAAGTCCGTAAATCTTTTTAACGAACATCCTATTTATTATGTTATTATTACCTGCAAATCAAGAACCCCTATTTCGGATACTGCTTATACCTCCAAGTGGATATATAACAAGTTCGTTACACTATATTACTGAAAACTTTATATAAATATACTTTTAAAATAAAATTTAAATCATTATTTTACTTACGTACGTTTTTTATATTTCCTAACCTTTTAAATAAAATACATTTATTACCTTAAAGCGAAAGTTCCGTTACTAGTTCCGTTATTAGTTCCGTTACTAGTTCCGTAAATGTTATTACGGGCAGGCTTTCGAGGTTATAAATAAAACCAATGTTTTTAAACGATTTTAAAAACGTAAATCGAAATTATAATAATTTCGAAATAAATCATAAAAAATTAAGAAGTAATAAGTTTACGTCTTATTAATAAAATAAAAATATTAAATAATAAATACGTTAAAAAAAAGAAAAAAGAATATATACTTATTCAGAAATCGATTAATATCTTATTACGCTTTAACCTTTTAGCCTAAATAGTTGTTTTAAGAATCAAAATACTTAAAAACTTAATCCGAATCGAACAATCCTTAGTAAAAATTAATTTAACCTTCGGAAAGCTTATTATACGGCTTTTATTTTGCAAGATCGCTAAAGCTCTTAATAAAAAAACGAACAATTTTCCCGCCGTGGAAGTTTACAATAATTAATTAACTACAGCCCTTAAAAAAAGGAAATCTAAAAAGCGTAAAAAAATGCAACCCGAACCAAATAATGATTTCGTAAAGATAATATCGGTTAAAAAAGTGAAAGTAGAGCTTAAGGCCCTTACGAAAGGACCTTTTGTTATTATTCGGCCAAATTAATAAGAAAACGAACCTTCCGAAAACGAAAAAAATAACAACGATAATCCTAATTGTATTATTATACGTAGCTGTTAGTATAAAGTTAATTAATTAAGTAATTATTAAGATACTACTAATTGTGCTAAAAAGCTATACTATTAATGGCTTCAAAAATAGGTGGCGCGTTAATAAGGTGAGGCGTTGGTAGGGGAGTCGCCTTATATAAAAAGATTACCTATTAAGCTATTACGATATAAGAGTTTATAAGAGTTTAAATTTTTTTTAAATTAACATTTAATGATAAATATGTATCATAATATAAAATAGAACATAATTATAACCTTTATAAAAAAAGAAGATTTTAACATTTTTTAAAATAATTTATATTACTTTAAACCAAAGTTAAAGCTATATAATAATAAGCATTTTTAAATTAAGTAAGTATATTTCATATTTAAAAAGTTAAACAATGCCATAAAAAAAGCGAACTAGTTTTATAACAATAATAAACTAGATAATTTGCCGTATTTTATTAAATAGTTTTAATTTATGTAATTAAGATATTTATTAAAAATACCGATAATAACATGCATTATTATATTATATAATTATAATTAATTTTACGTATATTTCAGCCAGACTTAAAACATTAAACGGGTGATATATTAATAAAAGATATTTTATTTAAATTAAAAACGTTCTTAATTATTTAAAGTAACAAAAGCAATTACGTTATTTCTTTATAATAATATAATTTTAAATAAGCAAACATGAGCAGTATAATCACCATAATATAAGTATATTATCTTTTGCTTTAATAAATATAATAATTAAGATTATATTTATAGTTTAAAGTTTTAATATAACTTCGTTATATTAATTTTATTACCGTTTATATCCCTTATTATAACCGTATTTATAAAGAAAAGCTAAGATTATTTACGCTTATTTTAACTAATTTTATAAAATTAAAGAATTTATATAATGTTATAATAATATTATTAATAATAAATACTTTTTATCTATTCTTAAATATTATTATCCGGGTTATATTTTCATTATTTATTAATACGTTATATAAACGGAATAAATAAGTACGTCTCGGTAATCTTAAATTAAGATATATATTATATATTAAGCGCCGTTATATTTCGTTATATAATTAATAAAAAGAAAGAGAATACTTATAGTATTTATAACGCTTATTAAAATTTCTTGTTACATCTATACGGATCTCATTAAACCCAGAGAAGGAGCTAGGTAAATTAAGACGGCTAAGGCCTTCACCCTGTTGGCTAAACCTCGATATTACGAATATTTCTGTCTATCTCCAAAAACCAAGGGAAACTTTACCTCAGCTAGCTCAGGCCCCGCTGGCTCGTTTTCCATTTTCTTTAGAGTTACTTAAGTACCACCTTATAATGCTAAAAACTAACCAATTAAATCCCAAGTCCCCGTAACAAGCCAGCAAGGCCTAAATTCAGGTTATACGAAAAAGGATTTGGTTTGGTACTTTTATTTCTTTAAAAAAACGAAAATCCGTATTAACTTAATAATAAAATATTTTTTATATATATGTTTATACGATTCGTTTTATTATAACTTAATATTAATATTACGTTAATTTTAATCAAACTCTTTTTAATATTTTTGAAAATATTAACGTATTTATAAGTTATAATCCGAATACGTTACGTTATCGTTCCCTGTTTTTAAATACAATATATCCGAATTTTCTTAATTTTACCGCGTTATATCTTTAAAATAAAATATACGTACGTATATAATAGAATTTTGGCATTAATATAAAAAACTAATATAACGTTTAAAAATTTTATCCAGAATTAAGTTTTTTATAAAAATAATAACCGAAATTATAATTCGACCGTTTAAATTAACTAGTTAATTAATATATTTTAAAAAAATACCTAACTAGCTTTTAATGTCGGAAAATTAACAGAGATTTATTATTCCTATAAATAAAAATGTTATTATAAATAAATACCATAATATATTATACGAAAAACTTATATTTTTATAAAAAGGCTTAAACTTTACCACTTACCGAAAATTTTATTATTCGAAATTAAAATAGTTTATATTATCTTAAACGAAAATTAATAATATATAAAAGCATTAGCTTTTAATTAATTTAACATTTTAAATTAAGTAATTATATACCCAAAAATGGTAATCGTATAATATAAATCGGAAAACAAAACGGTTGCGTTATAATATCGATCAGGACGTTTTTACGGACCCTTTTTTATAATTTTAATTATTACAATTAAAATTATTTCTAAAATTAACGGTAATTATTTATTCCGTTTATTATACAACTCTTTATTATTTTTAGCTCTATTACGGGATACGATCGATATTTTAAAAAAGTTAAATATTTACGAAATTATATTACGTTAAATAAAAATATAATCCGCATAATAAAAATAATTAAAATTACCTTATTGTTTTTTTACAATAATAGGATTTTAATTAAAATAAAATACGTTCTACGATTAAATATAATAAAACGATATTTTATTTTAATACCATAATTTTAATATTTAAAATTATATTCGTATTATAACGTTTTGATACGGTTTTATTATGCAGAACTTTGTTACTGTTTTCATTTATCGTTATAACCGTATCCTTAAATGAAATTTAAAATAATTTATAGTTCGTCTTAAGTAATATTATATGGTAAAATAGTTTTACGAAACGTTATAATATTATTTAATATTATTAAATACGTTTTATTAATTTGTAATTAATATTATCCGGATTTTATTTTTTATTTTTATTAATACGTTATATAAAGGAGAAGATTATAATTTTGAAAAGATTTTTAAATTAAAATATATGTCGTATAATAAACGCCGTTCGATTTCGTTAAAGATAATTAATTATACAAAAATAAGTTTAATGGTATTTATAATATGCATTAAATTTTTTTTAAAAGAATTTACGGTTTTAAAAAGAAATAACCTTACCAGTTTTCGCAACATTTTTATTTTATTTATAAAAATTAAAAAAATTATAAATTATATCCGAAGAATATAAATTAATTAAACCGCAATAATTAATTTATATAATAACAAATGGTAATTTTTTTCCGTTTTTATTTTATTTTTTATGTATATAAATGTTTTATTTATATTTATACGTTCTTATTAATTTGATAATATTAATAGACCAAATATAACGGAAATAGCTTTAAACGTAAATAGTTAATTTTTAAATATAATAACGTAATTATATTAAAAATTACCGCAGTTTTATTTATTCGAATGCATTTTTTAATATTTATATAATGTTTATATATTTATGTTATTATTAAAAGAGTTATACGACTGATATAAATTATTAATTAAAAAGAAGTTTAATATAAACGCAGCTGATAAAAATATTTCGATCAAAATTTTTATTCCGAAAACCGAATTTACCGAATTTATAAAATATATATGTTTTTAGTTAACCGTTACCTAATTCGAAATTATTAGTATAATATGGTTTATAAGTATTTGAATAACGTTAAATAAATAAGAAAAATATTACGGAACTTTAATTAAAACGTGTTAATAAATAAAAATTTATTTAATAAAAAAGTTTTATCGTTTTCTTTAATATTATATGATTTAATAATATAAATGATTTAATTAATAATTCGTAAATATTTTGTTTTTTAATTTAAAAATATAATTTATATTTATTACTTTTTAAATTACGCGGTTTTAATTAAAACGAATTAAATATAACCTTTTTATCTGTTAGTTATAAAACCGGTTGTATTTTTAATACGGATAATATTTCGAAAGGCAAAAATTTTTTTAATCCGGTTACGGATAAAAACCGACCGTTAAACGATACCATTTTTATCGAAAAAGAATTTCGTAATTACTACCGATTTCTTTTAAGAATTTAAGTTTATTTTTACCTTTTATATAATATACGATACAATAACGTTAATTATATTAAACGGTTAATATCGATATCATTATTATTTTTAAAACCAGTTAAAATAATTACGGTAAAAATCCTTTTTATTACGATTAAATATAACGTTTTATAATATTAAATCTAATACTTATTAATTTAATTTAAACGTTCAATTTAATTTTTGAAAGATTTAAAAAGAAAATATAGAAAATATTATAATTTATAATATATTAACGAACTTTGCCGGTTAAAAAATAATATATTTAACGTGAACTTTATTTTTTTCTAAAATAAATATTACTTTATTTTAAATTTTTAGAACTAAATTTTTAAACGTATTTGTTTTTTATTTCGTAATTTTTAATTTATTAAAAAATATTTATTTCCGATTTAAAGAATTAATTAAAATTTCGAAAATATTTTAACCGTAAATTTTAAAATTATATAAATTAAATTTATGGATTTAATAATGTCGTATTTATTATTAAGGATCAATCTAAATATAATTAATTAAATAATATAAAAATTAATAATTAGCTTAAATAATTTTAATATAATTATTGGAAAAGGTTTCGATAACGAATTTAAAAGAAAAATTTAATTTTAAATAATTATAATATTTTATATACGGAAAGAAGTTATAGTTTTATAGTATAAATTATAAATAGTTTGGTAAAAAGTTTAATCGTAACGGTTTGTTATTGTTTTACCGTCGTTAAATAAGTAAAATAAAAATTCGTCGGATTAAAATAAAGTATAATATAATTTTTATTATTTACTTGTTTGTTTATTTTATCGATTAACACGCAGCTTTTATTTTAAATTCAATATTAATATAAATTAAAATCTTATAATATTTTAATTAATGTCGTAATATTTATATATCTTATTAATATTAACATTATATAAACTTTTCGTATTAAACTAAACCGATATATTAATAATATCGTATTATTTATAATAAAATATATCTTATAACTTTATATTAAGTTATAAATCTTGCGTAAAATTAATTTATTAATTAAAGGTTTTACGTATTTTTTAATTAATTTTAATTAATTTTACCTTTTTTCGTATATTATTAAAATTTATATATTAATAACACTTTTTATATTCTCGAAAATTGAACATATTTCCGTTTTAAATATAATATCCGGATTTAAATCGTTTTAAAGATTTTTATTCGAATCGTATAATAATACTGAATTTTTAAAGATTACGTATAATTATGTTTCGTTACGTTTTTATACGTAATTTATATATTTATCGCCGGTATAATCCCGTAAATTATAATGTTTATAAAACGGTTATATAATATACACTTTCTTATTAATTAAATTAATTTAAAAATTTAAAAATTCTTTCTCGTATTATTTATAACATATTTAATATATATATTTTCTTTCGTTAAATTACGAAAAACTTAAAAAATTAAAAATCGGTAATTAATTTAATAATTTAATAATTTATAAATCTGGTATAATCCGTTATAACTTAAACTTTATTTTCCGGGATGTTATTATTAAATGTATCCCGAACGGTATTATTAATATTTAATACTTATATAATACGATACCTTTTTTTTAATATAAAATCTTATTTATAATATAAACCTTTCATAATATTACCAAATTTCAAAATTATTATTAATCGTAAAATATATTTATTTAATATAAGTTTAATTTAGCATTATATTATAAAATATTTATAATTCTCTTTTTTTCTTTTACTAATATAACCTTTAATAAAAACTTAATATTTAAGATCGGTTACGTATAATATATATTATTTACAAAATTCATTTTAAATTTTAAGATGATCGAATATTATTTAATTAATACGAAATTATTTTAATTAAAACTACGTTATAAATTCTATTATATCGTAAATAAATTAAATAATAATTTTAATTATCTTTTAAGTTAAGATATTTTTACTTATTTTTAAAGTTACTTATTAAAAAGATTATTATCGAAAACGTAAATATTAAATTGAATTTATTTAGCCCGAAATTTAAAGTTTTTAAGTTATATTTAAAATACATGATCAGCAGAATCTTTAATAAAAACGGTATTATTAAATTTAATATATTTAACTGAAAATATAAAATTTCCGGGTTGTATTTAATATATATTATCGGTAATATTAAGAAAAAAAGTTTCTAATTTCTTATTAAATTCGTTTATATTTTACGATAATATAAAATATAAATAAAATATACATTATAAAAATGATTTTAATTATTTAATTAAAACATAACTGTTTAATATTTATATTATAAATAAATTAATTTTCCGTATTATAATATAATAAGATATATAAAAATAAATAAAATAAAAATAAATTATATTAATATAAAAATATTAATTAAATATTAAATGATTATAATAATATTACTTTACATATACGAATTAAAAAAAGCTTATTAATTATATTAAATAACTTAAAATTTAAAAGATTTTTTAAATAAATTATATATAATTACCAGTTTCTTTCTTATATATTATTATTTCGTTATAAAAATAACGTTAATTTTTAAGTTAATATTTAATAATTTATATATACCTAGATATTTATATACTTATAATTATATAATCTTAAGATTTATATATATTATCATTTTAATTAATATATTATTTTCGGATTTGCTTATAAATAATTTATTATTTATAAGTTTTCTTTATATATTATAAATCGTTACCCTTTTTTCCTAATACTAATTACATTTTCTGATATTAATAAACATACGGATCTTATCCCGTTTATTATATTTTATATCTTTTATTTTTATTTTTAATCCTAAATAATTAAAAATACTGTTAATAAGCTTTATAATATCCTCACATTTTCTATATATAAATGCTCTATTTATAATACCTAACATTATATAATCGGACGAATTTTATCCCGTCAATTATATTTCATATCCTTCCCTTTAAATTTTAGTCCTAATTAACCAGAAATACCGCCAGTAAACTTATATTATTCCCAGATTTCTTATTTATAAATACTTTATTTATAGTACCTAATATTATCTTATCGTACGAATTTTACCCCGTTAATTACATCTTATATTTTTCCGTTTAATTTTTAATTCTATTTAACTAGATATACCGTCGGTAAACTTTTATTATCCCTAAACTTTTTATATATAAATATTCTGTTTATAATACTTAATATCATATAATTGTACGAACTTTATTCCGTTTATTACATATTATATCCTTCTTTTTAATTTTTAATCCTAATTAACTAAAAATAATATCCGTAAATTTATAACTGTAACGAACCTATTATACATCTACCTAGAGATATAAGCAGTATCCGAAATAAAGGTCTTAATTTACGGATAATAATAATATAATAAATAAGGTATTCGTTAAAAAGATTTGCGGACTCTTTCCTTAATCGGAAAACGATACTTTTAATTAGAAATTTAGATTAATAGCTAAAGAGCGAAACTAAATGGATATTATTTATATAGGTAACCGTTTATTATATATTTACCCTGAACTTAATAAATATATTATAAAATTATGGGATTTATGTAATTTAGTTCCAGATTTACCAGATCCTTTGGATTATTATATTTTGGCGCGGGAAAAGTTAAGCTTTCCTTATCCGAAAATTAGCCGTAAAAATTTATATCAGGTTCCGGAGGCCAGTTTTTTTAAAATAGGAACTTTTCTTCTTGTATTATAATATTATTTTCTTTTTTTAAGGATTTTTATACTAAAGATAAGAACCGCAGGTAGTTTCGTTATTTTGTTAAAGGGGTTTTCCGTAGCTTTTTAATTAACTTTATTATGATAGGTGGAGTTAAAAAAAAACGAAAAAAAAAGGTTACGCGTAAATTAACGCGATATTCGTAACATTTACGTTAATTTAATTAGAACTTTTGGAATTAAAGTTTTTTTTTATTTTAATTACGTTCGATTTAGGAAGATTAATTGTTTTTTTTTCCCTGGAATATTCTAGTTATAATTATTGCATTTGTTATTAATACCTTTTTTGCGACGTAAAAATTATGAATTCGTTAAGAAAGATAAACGAAATTTAAAAACAGCCGTAATAAGAATAACGGAAAGTTAAAAATAGTTTTTTAGAATATTAAGAAGTTATAAGAAAGGAATTAAATGAATTTCGACGTCGTTAAAAGAAAAAAAAAGAATTTATTGAAAGGTTAAAACGTTTACGTTTTTAATAGGACTTTTAAAAAAGAGCTCTGAAAATATTAAAAAAGGGTTTAAAGTTGGATTAATTAAAAAAACCGGAAAGATGAAAAGAAAAACAACGTTACGTAAAGACAATATAAGCGCAGCTTATTTTTAAAATAGATGTCGTAATGAAAGTATTTATTTTCTTCGGCTGGAATGCTTTAAATTTAGATTTAGGCGGGGGACCGTTATCGCTTACGACCTTGGCCGTATTGGCAATGGTCGGTTAGGATTTTGCCGGTAAAAATCTTTAACCAGGTTTATCGTATTCGTTAAGTGCTAAAGTAGTTTCTATATGTTATCTTTAAGTAAGCAATTTATTTATTTAATTAGGTATTAAATTTTGTTTTTAATTATTTTAAAATCTAGTATTTTTTCGATTTCGTATTCGTTATCCTTTTTCTTAATTTCGAAGTTTTTTTTAAACGGAACGTTTTTTGGAGCTGGTTTTAATAAGGAAATATAAAATATAAAGTATACCTTTATAGTTTTAATTAATAATAATTTATAATTAATCTTTAAAATATTTTTTTTATTTTTAAACGAACCGAATCTTTTGAAATTAAGTTTATCGTTAAATTCTTTCGTTTTAATTTAAGAAAGGTTTAATATTACGTTTTATTTTTGGCTTAATAAGTAAGTATTTCTTTAATAAAATTAATCCCTTAATTCTCTTTTTGTTATAATATTAGGCTATCTTTTATTATAAAAATTATAATTTAATTTAAAGTTAAACTTATAGTATTTTAATATTTGTTATTATTATATTTGTTCTTAAGGTTACCGTAATAATAACCGGTATTTTACGTATTAATTACTTAAGTTATTAGGTTATTACGTTATGTTTATATATAATTATATAAGGTAATATATTTATATCCTTATTAACGGACGTATTATAAGCTATTTATATAAGTAAAAAAAATTTAACCTAATTATTTTATTAATAATTAACGTAATTCCGAAGGTATTATTTTACAGTCTGGTTTAATCGTTTTGTTTAATTATTTATTTGGGGGTAATAAGTTATCGAAAACTTAAACTTAATATTAATATACATAAAACAATTAATATTAAATTTAAATATAAAAGTTTTGTTTTAATTAAAAATAAATTTTTTTTATATTAAGTATTTGTTAAAATAATATCTTCCGAAAGCGTAAATTAATTATTTTACCGTTACGGTTTTTTTAAAAGGTAGAAAATATTTATATTAATTAAGTCTGTTAATAATTACTTATACCGTATTATATTTAATTTTAATAACTGGATTTCTTAATATAAAAAAACTAATAATAAAAATTCAAATTATAATATTTTATATTTTATCGGATATATTTGTAGGTTATAATAAACCATACGGTTTATAACGAACTGTTTTAGCTTTGTTATAAATATTCTAATTTTTGATTACTTATTTAATTATTTAGCAAAGTTTTAAGACGTTAGATTTTTTTTAAAATCGTTTAGTTGTTTTAAATATTGTTAAATATTTATATAAAAGGTTTTCGGGGAATTCTTTAACGAATTTCTTTTATTATTGGCAGGAAATATAGATTTTGCCGCAAAATAACAGTTGGTCCTTATCGTTTTCTTTTAGTTATTTAATTCTTTTTGGCTCTTTTAAATCGTAAAAATTTTTAAATAGGTTAACTTTTTGAAATAGGTTGTTTTAGGGTTACGTATAGCTATATTGTCCTATTATCCTTTCAATATAATATTTCTGTATATCGTTTAGAAACTTTGAAGTTTTAGTTTTTTTTTTGGCTTAAAATATCCATTTAAATATTTTTCTTATCTTTAATATGATAAATGTTAAACTTAAATTTAAATAAAAAAAATATTTAATTTTTATAACGTTTATTTAGTTTTTAAGTAATTATAAATCGAATAAGGGTTTTATAATCCGAATAAATGTTAAATAAAATCTAATTTTATTAAAAAAAGGTTTTTATTTTTTAAGTATTAAAAGAATCGTTAATAACTTTTCATCGTAAATAATATATTTACGTTCTGCGTTTTTAAAAGTTTTAAAAATGTAGGTTATTAAATATCATTTTCCGTTATTTTTCAGCTATTCTAAAATTGTTTTAAGGCTATAATTAAAGCGCTTATCTTGAGTCGTTTTTTCTTATTAGAATTTGGTAGCTTAATTACCGGGATGTTAATAATTTTGTTTTTAATTTCTTTAAAAACTTTTTTTATTTATTTTAAAAATTCGAATTCCTTTCCGACGTATTTTTTAATAATAAGCTTAATTAAAGGTTTGGCAAGTTTGCTATAATCCTTAATTAAAAGTCGTACATAATAGGTAAATTTTAAAGATTAACGAATATCAGTAATAATAATGTTGTCCGGAATTAGCTAATTTTTAATAGTTTTCAATTTGGAATTTTAGATTTAAATCTGTCCCGGGGTAAGAATAAAGCCTAAAAAGCTTAGTTTTTAAGTATACCAAACGGTTTTTTTTGGGTTTATTAATAGGTTAGATTTTTAGAAAAGTTTTTAAGCATGAAAGATGTATTTTTTATATTTCTTTAAAAGTTCTTAAATAAATAAAGATATCGTTTAAATAAACGAAAATAAATTTGTTTAAAAATTTCCGTAAAATAATAATAAACATATATTAAGAGCTGGTTAGAATATTAATTAATCTTTATGGTATAATTTTATACTTATAATATCCTTATATAGTTTTAAAAGCGGTTTTTTATTAATTGCCTTAAATTATACGAATTTGGTAATAACCGTCTTATAAATCCAAAGCTGTAAACTATTTAACTTTATTAATATTTTCCCTTACGGTATTTATTAACGTTTGGGGGTATTTATTTTTAATAATAATATCGTTTAATTATTGGTAATTATAAACTCGTCGGTATATTAAAGTTTTATTCTTAGTGATCTTAATTTTGTTATCTTTTATTTTTGCTATTATTATAAGTGGATATTTTGTAAGTAATTCAGATTTTTAAATATAACTTTTTTCGAGGTTTCGTTAAAAGCTTTTTTAAGGGTTTTAATTTTTTTAAGGTTTATATAGTAAATTTAATAAAGCTTTAAATGGTATCTTTTTTTGATAAAAATCTTATAATCCTATTAGTTATAATTAGGCACTTTTTTCGGGTTTATTTTTTAAATAGCTTTTTAAACCGTCGATATTTAGGAGGCACTGTTATTATTAGGTTAGTAACCTTAACTGTTTCAATTATATAATAAAATTCGTAATAATTTTTCTTAAAATTTTCTCAAAAAAACCTCTGGTTTTTTTAATTAATCCGTAAATTGCTGGAACGAATTTTTAACATTCTTCAGATGATATTATATCCTGAAATATCAGCGATGTCGAAAATAACCTTTTCTAGATATTTTTATATTTGGATTATAAGTTTTTCCGTTTCCCGAAAAAATCGACCATTATTATAAGTAAACAGGCTTCCATTAACCGTCCGAAGCTTATATAAGCGTTATTTATATTTCTAACGAATCTGGTATCTTTTGGCTACCTTAAGGGAGATAAAATTTCCTTCTGCTTCGAAGTCGATTATGCAAGGTTGATATAGGTTCAAGCCTTATTTTCCAGGCTGAGCCAAATACACAGAAAATCATTACACGTATAATCCACACGATAGATACTATACCCAGTATCTTCGAACACGATAACTGATCAATGGTTTTTACGGTTAAGATAGATTATATACCTCAGTACTATAGAACCTCACTCTGAATTTTAAGGTTACATATATTTATACCGTTTTATCGTTTTTACGATATAATATTTATATATATCGCTGAAAGATTTTAAATTATATTTTTTTTCCTTTAAATATCCATTTAAATATTTCTTTTACCTTTAATATAGTAAATTTTAAAGTTAAAATTAAATAAGAAAATTATTTAATTTTTATAGCTTTAATTTAAATTTTAAGACGTTATAAATCGAATATGGTTTTTATAATCTAAATAAAGATTAAATAATTTATTAATTTCATTTAAAAATAATGTTTATTTTTTAAATATTAAAATAATCGTTAATAATTTTTTGTTATAAATAGGATATTTAAGTTTTACATCTTTAAAAGTTTTAAGAAAGTATATTATTTGGTATTATTTTCCGTTATTTTTTAATTATTTTAAAACTACTTTAAGGGCGTAATTTAAAACGTTTATTATAAGTCGTTTTTTTGTTCTAATTTGGTAATTTAATTACCGGGGCGTTAATAATATTGTTCTTAATTATTTAAAAGGCTTTCTTTAACTTTTTTAGAAATTCGAATTTTTTTTCCGACGTATTTTTAATGGTAAATTTAATTAAGGGACTAGTAAGTTTGCCATAATCCTTAATTAAAGGTTGTATATAACCAGTAAATCTTAAAAATTAACGGATATTAATAACGGTAATATTATTTAAAATTGGCCTGTTTTTAATAACTTTTAATTTAATATTTTGGATTTAAATTTATCCAGGAATAATGGTAAAATATAAATGTTTTACTTTTTTAAGTATACCAAACGTTCTTTTTAACGTTTACTAGCAAGTTGGCCTTTTTAAATGTTTTTAAAATTTAGGCGTCGTATTTTTTATGTTTTTTTAAAACTTTTAAATAAATAAAAATATGGTTTACGTAAACGAAAACAAATTTATTTAAAAACTTCTGTAAAATTATAATAAGTATATATTAAAAGTTAGCTGGGATATTAATTAACCCTTACGGTATAATTTTATATTTATATTATCCATAAATAATTTAAAAGGCTGTTTTTTATTTTTTGGCTTTAATTATACGAATTAGGTAATAATCGTTTAATAAATTTAAAACTATAAATTATTTAATTTTATTAATATTTTTTCTTATGGTATTTATTAACGTTAAGGGATATTTATTTATAAGAATAATATCATTTAATTATTAATAATTATAAATTTATCAGTATATTAAGTTTTTATATTTATCGATTTTAATTTTGTTATTTTTTATTTTTAGTATTATTATCATTAAATATTTCATAAATAATCCGTATTTTTGAATATAATTTTTTTAATATTTCGTTAAAAACCTTTTTAAAAACTTTTAATTCTTTTCAGGTTTATGTAATAAATTTGATAAAGTTTTTAATACTATTTTTTTAATAAGAATTTTGTGATTTATTAGTTATAATAAAGTAATTTCTTTCGGGTTCGTTTTTTAAATAATCTTTTAAATCGTCGATATTTAAGGGATATTATTGTTATTAAGCTAAAAACCTTATTTCTTTTATTTATATAATAAATTATATAAAAACGTTTAATTTTTCCACTTAATCCGTAAATTGCTAAAACGAAGTTATGGTATTTCTAGAATAATATCGTGTCTTAAGATATCGGCGATATGGAAGGTAACTTTTTTTTTTAAATATTTTTATATTAAATTACGATTTTTTTAGTTTTTCGAAAGATTCGGCCGTTATTACAAGTAGATAGGCTTTTGTCAATTATCCGTAATTTGCATAATTATTATTTATATTTTTAAGGTCTTTAATATTTTTCAGTTACCTTAAAAGAAATAAAAAATCTTTTATTCCTAAATCAATTCTGGTATTAAATGTTCTGTTTTTATAATAAATTAAAATCTTGATTTAATTCCGTATTTTCTTTTTACTTTATATAAAGTTTTATATATATGGGTTTTTCGGTGCATACTTTCGAAGGCTTTTATAATTTTTTGATTAATATGCCCTGGGGGCTAAAAGGCATCTTTATTCGCGTATTTCCTTCGCTGTATGCTTTATATAGTGGTTATTTATATACTTAAACTATTTTTTCTTGTTATATTAATATTTAAATATAATTATTTTTTTCTAGTTTGTTCTTAGGTTTTATTTTTTACGAATTATAGGGTTAAAAGGGTAAATTTCTGAAAGGGGTATTTTTATATCTAAATGTTCGCATTTATCACATAATATTAGGAAATAACATCAGTATTTTTGCGTTATAAATTTCTGGTTTTATTTTAATTTTGGATGTAGATAATAAATTTAAGGTAATCTGGTTATTAGGAGGTTTTTATGTATTTATATTTATCTTTTAGTTTTGTAAGCGTTCTTTCGTTATATTCTGGCCAAAAGTCGTTATCTTTTATAGCGCGTAGGTAAATAAGGTAGCGATAAACGTAATAAGTAATAAAATGCAAAAGTTTATAATTATTTGTTAAAGGTTTAGGGCATATTATATATTCCGGAAGAATATAATATTCGGGGGATAATTATTGATGGTTATCTTAATCTTTTCGTAATTAACCGTTTTAATCGTATATTTTATATTTTTATATATCGAAGTAATAAATGCATTTTAACCTAATAATTATCCTAAAGGCTGTTAATTTTAAATAATATTTATACATTTTAACCGTAATGTTTTTGTAAATAATATAATTTTTATATTGTGGGTCGTCGTTTTTAATTTTATTAGTCGTAATAATACTTAATTTTTAATTGGTAAAAATAAGGTTTATTTCTTTTTTACCTTTTTTGGTTATTTATATTTCGTTTGGCCGCACGGACTTTTTCTTTGAGCTGGGGGATTTTTTTTTCTTAAAGTTCCCTTTAGTAAAAAGTAATATTCGATTTTAAAATGGCCCTTTTCGTTATAGTTGAAATATTTAACTTTAAATTTTCTTTTTTTAGATTCCGTTAAAGTAATATTAACTTTTCTTTAAAATTTATTTTTTAAGTTTTTGTTATTGTTAAAATATTTATTATTATTTCGTTTACCGGTACGTTTGTTTTAAAGTATCGATTAAACACACGTCGGTCGGTAATAATAACCTTATTTATATAATTTTCGAAAGGATCCGTTTTAAGTACCTTAAATATTTTATGCTTAATTTGGGGTTTTAGGCCATTATAGTAAGGGAAAATAATGCATCCTGTAGAAATTTAAAATAATTATTAGGCGGTTAAATTTAGTCGTATATTTAACCGTAAACGTAGTTTGCTAAGGTTTATATATTTGCTTAATTATATATTATTATTTATTTACATTTCCGAATAAAGCTTTTATTAATGTTTTAAAGTATTCGTAATTGCTAAAAATATAATTAATAGCATTTATGAAGTCGTCGGGGTAATTTATTAAGTAATCGTTAAAAATAAGTTTGAATTAATTTTGTATTCTTCCAGCAAATATTTACGAAATAGTTATTATTTTTAATAGTTCTTTATTAAAAAACTTTCGTATTATTAAAGGTAAAATTTGTCCTTAATTAGGAATCCTTTTATATTAATGGATTCATTATAAGGTTTGGGAGGGATTAGCTTGTAGCCTTTGATATCGGGTATTTCATGGTAGGCAGGAAAGGGTATAATTCTTTTTCGGTTCTGATTAAATAAGCGGGGGGGCTGGGGTTTTCGGATAAGAAGTAGTTTTTAGGGGGGGTGTAGGAACTTTCTTTCTTAATTATCGGGCGAGTTTGGCGTTTTTCTATTCAAGTTTTATTACTTTTTTAGTTATAAGGTTTAATCATTTATGGGTTATAAGCTTTTTTTTTTCCTTTTTCGATTTTTGCGCCATATTTTTCCTTAATTTCTTCCTTTTTTTGGTCGGATTTTTTAGATTGGATTTCGATAGTTTCTTTGGGGGCAGAGGTAGGTTATTATTAGGAAAAAGAAAACTTTCCTTGGCCCTTACCTTTTTTGGTTGCAGTGACCATGTTGTCGATTAACTAAAGAACTTTTTTAATAGGGGATATATTATTTAATCCGGTTACTGATTTTTTATTAGCTAGTAACGGGGATCCAATATGCTTTTTTTTTGCTGAATGTCGTTTTGTAATATTATTTTTATCAAGTTCAGAAGAGTTTATGCCTAATTAGGCCTTAAATTATTCGTTAATTATTATTTAAAAAGTTATTAAAATGTAATAAACCTGTTATATATTTACCTGGAGGTATAAGTAGTATCTGAAATAGGAGTTTTGATTTGTAGGTAATAATAACATAATAAATAAGGTATTCATTAAAGAGATTTGCGGATTTTTTCTTTAATCAGGAAAAGATATTTTCAATTAAAACCTTAAATTAGTAGCTAAAAAGCGAAATTAAATAGGTGTTATTTATATAGGTAACCGTCCGTTATATATTCCATTTGGATTTAATGAATATGTCGTACATTTATGTAATTTATGTGATCTGGTTAGATTATTTAGATTACTTAAATCGTTGTGATCTTGGCGGGGAAAGCTAAGCTTGTCTTTTTCCGATGATCAGCCGTAAGGGGCCCATACCAGGCCCCGGAGGCCGGTTTCTCTAAAATAGGAACCCCTCTTCCTGTACTGTAACAAAGGGTTCTTCGGTACCTTAATTTTTAAGGGCCTTTGTAATTTTTAACCAATGCATTTTGGGGGCTAAAAGGTATTTTTATTTACCTATCTTTTTAATTACGTATTTGATACAGTAATCGTTTGAATATTTATACCATTTCCTGTTACCGAATTAACATTTAAAGATAATTATCTTTTTTAATTCGTTTTTAAGTTTTGTGTTTTTACGAATTATAGGGTTAAAATGGTAGATCTCCGAAAGGGGTACTTTCATAGTTAGGTATTCGTATTTATTATATAATATTAGTAAATAATATAAGCATTTTTACGTTATAGCCTTCCGGCTTTGTTTTAATTTAGGGTATAAATAACATAATTTAGGGTAATTTGGTTATTAAAGAATTTTTATATATCTGTATTTATTGTCTGGTTTTATAAGCATTTCCTTATCGTATTCTAGCTAAAATCGTTATCTTTTTTTACGCGTAAATAGATAAAGCGATTATGGTTATAACAGGTAATAAAGTATAAAAGCTTATGGTTATTTAGTAAAAGTTTAAGGTATATTATGTATTCGGGAAGAATATAATGTTCGGGGGATAATTGTTTATTGCTATCGGAATCTTTTCGTAATTAACCCTTTTGGTCGTATATTTTATATTCCTATAAGTTAAGGTGATAAATATATTTTAACGTAATGGTTATTTTGAAAGTTTTTAATTCTGGATACTATTTGTAAGTTTTAACCGTAATATTTTTGCAAATAATATAATTTTTATATCGTAGATCGTCGTTTTTAACCTTACTGCTTGTAATAATAATAAATTTCTGATCGGTAAAAATAAAGCTTACTTCCTTTTTATCTTTTTTTTCGTCATCTATATTTTGTTCGGCCGTACGGACCTTTTTTTGGGCTGAGGGATCCTTTTCTATTAAAGGTTCCCTTTTTTTAGTAAGGAACCACATTCGCTTTTAAAATGGCCTTTTTTGTTATAATTAAAATATTTAACTTTAAACTTATCTTTTTTAGATTCCGTTAAAGCGGTACTGGCTTTTTTTGGAATCTGTCCTTTTTTTTATTGTTGTTAAAACGTTTATCGTTATTTCGTTTACCAGTTTTTTTTCAAGGTACCGATTAAAAATGCGTCGGTTAATAATAATAGCCTTATTTATATAATTTTCGTAAGGTCCGGTTTTAGGTACTCTAAATATTTAATCCTGAACTTAGGACTTTAAGCCGTTATAATAAGGGAAAAATAATGCATCTTATAGGAATTTAAAAATAGTTACGAAACGGTTAAATTTAATCGTATATTTAACCGTTAACGCAATTTGTTAAAAGTTGTATATCTTTTTAATTATATATTATTACTTATTTATATTTCCGAATAAAGTTTATATTCGTTTTTTAAAATATTCGTAAGCGTTAAAGATAAAATTAATAACATCTAGGTAATCGTTAAGGTAATTTATTAAATAATCCTTAAGAATAAATTTAAATTAATTAAGTATTTTTTTCGTAAATAATTACGAAATAGTTAATATTTTTTAATAATCCTTTATTAAAAAGTTTTATATTACTTAAGATAAAATCTAGTTTTAATTAAAAATCTTTTCATGCTTATAAATTTATCATAAAGTTTAAAGAGAATTAGCTTATAACTTTCAATATTAAGTATTTCATGGTAAGCAGAAAGGGGTATAATTTTTTCCGGATTTCGACCAAGTAAAGAGGGAGCTGGGGTTTTTAATCGGGAAATGGTTTTCAAGGAAAATATAAAGGTTTTTTTTAATTATCGAACAAATTTAACGTTTTCTTATTTAAGTTTTATAACTCTTCTAGCCATAAAATTTAATCGTTCGTTAGTTATAAGCTTTTTTTCCTTTCCTTTTTTAATCTTTTTATTATAAACCTTTTTAATTCTTTCCTTTTTTTAATCGAACTTTTTAAGCTGGACCTTAATGGTTTCCTTAAAGGCAAGGGTAAATTACTTTTAAGAAAAAGAAAAATCTTTTTGTCCCTTAATTCTGATAATTATAGGTATTATATTATCGATTAATTTAAAAACTTTTTTAATAAGCGGTAAGTTATTTAATTCTGTTATTAATATTTGGTTAATTAATAACGGGAATTAAACATATTATTTATTTATTAAACGTCGTTTTTAATATCGTTTTTATTAAATTTAAAAAAGTTTATTCTTAATTAAACCTTAAGTTATTCGTTAATTATTAATTGAAAAGTTATTAGAATATAACGAGCTTATTATATATTTATTTGAAAATATAAATAATATCTGAAATAAACGTTTTAATATATAAATAATAATAATATAATAAATAAGATATTTTTTTAAAAAAATTTATAAATTCTTTTCTTAATTAAAAAAAGAAACTAAATAAATATTATTTATATAGAAAACCATTGTTATATATTTATCTTGAACTTAATAAATATATCGCGGATTTATAGGATCTATGTGATCTGGTTCCAGATACACCGAATCCTCCAGATTACCATATCTTGACGCGGGAAAAGCCAAGCTTTCCTTACCCGAAGATCAGCCGTAAGGAGCCTATACCAGGCTCCGGAGGCCGGTTTTTCCAAGACAGGAACCCCTGTTCCTGTACTGTAACAATAATATCTCCAGATTTCTTTATACAAAAACATAATTTTTTTAACACTTAACATAATATAATTATTATAATAATACCTACCGTTTAATCGAATGGAATATAATAACTTTAGCCTAACGTATTATTACAAAATAGCAAAAGATTAAGGCATATATAAAGATATAAATATTGTTAAGTTAACATTTTATATAACGTATATTAATTACGGTACCATTTTTATACCATTTTTTAATTCTTTATAAATCTCTTTTAAATTTTACACCAACCGATAAAATATTTTGTATTTCCATTAGGTAAATATTCGATAAAATTATAATTCTATAAACTTTTAACAACATAAAGTTTATTAAAATATACTTAAAAACGTAATTTATTTATTATTATATAATCGTTAACGTATATTTTACCTTTAACAACATCGGAATAATATTTAAATAAATATTTAAAGATTTAAATTATATATATATAACCTATAAAACCTTAATAACAAACGTATTTATATATTTTAATAGCTTTTAATTTTCGTTTTTACTATCCGAAAACGAAATTACGAAATCATATATAACGTTATTTATTTTTTCTTTTATTATTTTAAAATATTACGAAAAGAATTAACAAATTATAAATTATAAATTATTTAATAATAAATTTTTAACATCGTAAAATAAACATTTTTTGTATTATAAGCTTAATTAATGCAAGGTTAATATAGGTTCAAGCCTTATTTTCCAGGCTGAGCCAAATACACAGAAAATCATTACAAGCTTAATTAATATATTTTATTTAAAAAACCGTATAATTCGAACCGTTTAACCTTTTCGAAAGTTTATAAAATGATAACTTACGTAATATAAACGGGATTTTAAATATGGTAATTATCTAATTCCGATTAAGATAATAAAACCGTAATACTTTTTATAATATACATTATATAAATGAAATTTTATAATATTAAGCGAAAAAGAAATTCGTTTTTATACGTAATCTTATAACGGTTAAATAAATACATATAAAGATTAAATCTATAAATATCATCACATATTCGGTATTAGTACTTAGAATTTTAACGGTTATTTAATATATCTAACAAACCGTATAATTATATAGGATTTTAATATAAAAAAGTTTAAAAACCTATCGGATTTCTCGCTTACGCCGGAAAAAAAAAGTTAAGCAACCATAACCTTATATCCCTATACGTCGGCCATCTTAAAAAAGAAAAACTTAACAGCTGCAACCGGAACTACCAGTAAACTTTTATTCGGCGTATTTAACGTTAGGTAATATATTTATATTCCCGGTAAAACGACGGGCCCAAAAAACCTTATAATTACCGAAATCTACTATAAGAACGTTACGGCCTAAACGACAGGTTCAAGGAAATATTAATTAAAACCTTAAACCAACTACTTTAAAAAAGCCATTACCATAAAAATCTTTAACAAATAGAAAATAACGTACGTAATATGCTTTAAAAAATGGTAACCAAAATCTGGTTCTAAAAAATAATATCCATAATTATAAAAAAACAAAATCATAAAATGTAAAAGTTTCTAATCTATTATAAAACCGAAATTTTAAATATTTCGAATTAATACCTAAAAAAACGGATACCGGAATAATTATATATATAACACAAACATAACGTTTCGATATTAACTGAAGATTATTTATATCGTTTATTTACCCGCATAATCGATCTTTCCGATTCGTTAACTAACCCGAATTAAGGTACCTTAAGGACTAAAAAGGATAAGAATATTTTAAAAACCAATATAACCAATTCGAAAAACAGGACCGGAAAACAGGATTTAAAAGATTTTAATTCGGTATCGTAAATAAAAGGTTATAAACTAAAAAGGATAACAAACTAATAATTACGATAAATTATAATCTATAACATATAATATTAAAATATATTATATATTATTAATCACATATAATTAATCCGGATCAAAAAGATTAATATTTATATAATATTTAAAGAATTTAAAACTTATACAATAATAAATATAATTGCATTATTTTACGGTTTTATATAACCAAATTATTCTAGCGTAAAAGAAATATCGTTTCGGATTTTAAGGTAACGTTAATGTCGTATAATAAATTAAGGAAACAGAAGAAATATACTTATAACGTCTCGTATTTTAACAAATTCGAAAATATACCGCCAAAAATCGTAAAAAGTTATAACGTTACGCTTTAACTTTTAATATATCTTATTTATTAACGACCGTAACCTTAATTCCGTTTCGAAACTAAGTACGTTTTTCGCCACCTGCCTTAATTAAAACCGGCCGGATTTCGTTTCATAATTTTCGAACTAATATTATAATTATTAATATCGTTATAAATACCGTTTACTTTTAATACGTAACTTTTTAACCTTAATAACAATTATTATTTCGGCATTATTTTCAGAGATATTATTCGTAACGTTAAATTATAGATTATTACCTTTTAATAATACAGGCAATTCCGGTAACGAAATAAAAATAAACGAATTAAACGAGTATAAATAAGGTAACGAAGATAGCTTTAATAAATTAAAAAAATGAAAAGTTATAAGTTTTAAACCGACGTTATAAAAAAAATATTAAAACAAGCTTTTAATTAAGATTATCTATTATATTATAAATTACGCATACGGGTATAAATATCGCGATGATTGGAATCGTAATTCTAAACCGCGAAAAAAATATAAATCGTGTACTGGATTAAAATATAAATTATTAAAATTATCGTTAAATCCATAATTATTAATTTAAGCTAAACGATTATAATTAATAAACCTTAGTTAAAACGGAACGCGGTTTATAATTATCATGTAATTTTTTCCGATATTTATTAAACTTATAACGTAATTATAATCCGTAACCTATATAAATCGGTTCTAAATATGAAAGTACGGTACCGTTATTTTAAATCAAACTTAATTTACCCTTTACGCATTTTTTTTTTTTTTTTTTTTTTTTTTTTTTTTTTTTTACTTTTTACAATATAAAAAATACGGCTTTTTCGTAAATGAAATATAATTTAATAAATTTATGATTTTTTAGCACGTTTTAATATTATTATTTATTAAATCCGGAAACCGCCTTAATTAATTCCATTATATTTTGGACCGAATAAAATCTTTTAACATTATTTAACCTAATCGGAAACGTATTAAATAAAAACCGTTTAAATTTAAGAAAAATAAACATCTATTTTAATTTTTTATTACCGAATAAAAACAACCGCATAAAAAATAATTCGTTCGTTTATTATTTATACTATAATTCGATTATTTTCTAAATAATTACCTTTAACGAACCGGCTTTTAATTATTTTTAAGCAGACTTTTTCGCATTCAAAAATTCGGATATATAGATAAGATTAAACGTATATGTCAGCAGTCACAGTGATCGAATGCAGGAATCTGGTGTAACTCTCTATATGTTCTCTAATGGTATTCTAAGAAAGGACTAATCTAGTCTGTAAGCAATCGCCCTTATATATACGATTAGGTAATAAAACATCATCAGTGGATAAAGGCTGTCCCAGGTAGCATCTTGCTACCTGGCCCATAAAACCTGGGCCACAAAACCTACCAGCCGGCAATACCTGAAAGTACTAATTGCCGACATGCCCTTTTACGTTAGGTAATTATAACTAGAAAGTCCGAAAAGTCCAAAATTAAATCTAAAATAATTAATAATTATAAGGATTAAACCTTAATTTTTATGTATTAACCGTTATATTAATTACCCGGCCTTTTTATTTTACTAAATCTTCATATTACTCCGGATTATAGGGCCCATTTTTCCCAAAAGTTTCCGGGCCCGCCTTATCGTTATTTTGATTTAATATGGGAAAATGCTAACTTTTATTAACTTTTTACGTTATAAATCTTTTGATTTTAAATAAACGTTTTATTTTTTACTAGCAAATTAATAAATAAATAAAGTTATTTTTTTGGATTTTTTTACTTTCGGGCGGTTAAAAAGTAAAGGTTTTAATCCGGCAAATTCGGAAACGTTTGTTAGTTATAAGTTATATATCGTAATTAATTATTACCGGGCTATTAAACCTTAATTTAGTACATAAATTAAAGAAATATAAAAACTTTAAAAAAGTTTTTAAAAAGTTAAAATTTTAAAATTAATAAGTAAACGGATACTTTCGGATAATTAAAAAAAAAATGTAACGGAATTATTTTTTTGTTAATTATTTTAACTAAGTTTTAAATACCTTTCGACTTATTTTTTCTTTTTTTAAATCTTAAATTCCGTATAAATTACTTAAAATCCGTTTTATTAAATAATTTCGTAAAACCGTTTATAAAATTTTTTTATTTTTTACCTATTCGTAGTTAATATTTGTTTCTTATACCTTTTAACATACCTAATAATATTTTATTTTAATATAACCTTTTTTTCGTAATATTTGCGTTTTTTTATTTACTTAAACATATCCGTATTATCCTTTGAAATGGAAATAAAACCTTTAGGTATAAATTTTAATTTTATTAAAAAGTTTTTAATTTTTATTATTTTAATTATAACCGTTTTTATTTTTACGTATTTTGTTTCCCTAATATATTTTATAATAACGCCTTTTAACTTTAAAATTTAAAATACGGACGTTTTAATTATAAAAAATATATATTTTATTATGGATTTTATTAATTCGTAATTATTTGTCAAAATATTATTTATTATTCCGAATAATTTTATGTCGTTATATTTTCGCTACGGATGGTTTTATTTTAATTTCCGGTACCGACAAAATAAATTTGCCGTACCGTTTAAGTAACGTAATAGTGTTTTAATATATTTTTAATATTTAAGTAACGGATTACTTATAAATCTCACTTTAATGAAAATTATAAACGTTATATCCGGTTTATTAATATAACTTAAAAAATTAAACTTTTTTATTAAGTTTATGTATTTCAATATATCTTTTCTATTTATTTCACCTTTATATTATATTATCTGTTTTAAATAATTTTTAATAAATAACATAAATCCTTTTCGTATTTTGTTAAATTTAATTAATTTTAATAATTTTTTAATATATTGTTATTAATTTAACTTAATATCATTAATTATAAAAAAACGGATAATTCGTATATTTAAATATTAGTTTACGTTTTTTAAATCCTTAATAAAAAGGTTTTTAACGATTTCTTTAATAATATTTTTAAGTTATTATTTATTAACTTTAAAAAAGGAAGTTATTAACGTATAAAACGATAGCGTATCCCGTTTTGGGGTTATAATAAAGTATATTATCCGAAATTAATTAATAAAAGTTTATTTTTATAAATATCTTTTTAACTTCTTTTTAAAAAATAATTCCGGTCTACTTTAGGCCTTATAAGGGGTTTATTAATTTGATAACTTTTTTAGGGAAAAACCGGTACGTTTTCTTATTTTTTAAGTACGTATCAAAATATTCTTTTAATATCGGAAATTATTTTATATAAATATTTTTTTAACTTATAGTTTAAATATATAATGATAAAATCGATTTAAAATATGTACCAGCCTAATGGATAATTAAAGCTACTAAAATCTTTTAATATACAATTTTTACGATATTCGTTATAATTCTGTTATAATTTACTTTTTTTCGTTATATAAATCATTTCGCGTAAATACGTATTTTATATTTATTTAATTTTTTTATGAACGAATATTTTTTTTAATATTTATTTAGCATTAATAAGGTATCCGTAAGCTTTTTCGTTAAAGGGCGTAAATTTAAAAGTTTTACGTAAAAGGTTTTTTTTAATTTCCGTAAAAATTATTTTAAGTTATATTTTTCGTTCTAGAACTTTTATAACTTTTTTTAAGAATAAGCCGTCGTCCGTTATTATAAATAATTTGTAAATAATAAATAACTTACTTAAATTAATTTTTTTTTAAATTCTTAAAAATATTATCGTATTTATCCTTTAATATATTAACTATTTATTAGTACTTATAAATATTCCGGATAACCTGTTTTATATCTTTATAACTTTTAAAAAAAACTTTATCGTTTTTATTCGTTAATAGGTTAAAATTAAAAATATATAAACTTTTATCTTTTGTTTGGATTAAAGCTAGCTTTAATTCGTTTATTAACTTAAAAGTTTTATCCGGGGCCTTTAGGATATATAATTTAAGGATTATCTTTTTCGGGTATCCCTTTTTATGCTTAATTTGCTTAATTTCCTGGTCCGTATCGTTATTTAAAATAACGTTATTATTTTTATCTTTTATTCCGCTATCCTTTTACCTTTTACGGTATTTTAAACGCTTTTATACAAGTTATAAAAACGATCGAATAATAATTTTAAGGTCGGAAAGTTTTTTTAATTTTTCCAGGTTCTTATAAACTATAATATATGGCATTATAAGTAACTTACCGCTTTTTAAAAGCCATACCTTATAATTATAAATTTTTTAATAATTTAATAAAATTTCCTTAACTTTTTACATTATTAATCTTTTTAATTTAATTTTATAATTTTTATTTATTAGGATTATATACCTGTTATTAAAGATTTAAAGATAATTATTATTAAGTTTATATGGTTTATTAAATTTAAATACGTTTTCGAAATATTCGATTAATATTTTATTTTTTATTATAAATTATTTAATTTTATTAATTATATATATTATAGCTTTTATTATTACATTTTAAAAATATAACGGGATTTTTATTTATACGGAAATTATACGGATTTCGTTTTGTAAGAACTGGATATTCTTTTTCCGTAATTCCGTTCTGGTATTAATTATAAAAATTAAAAACTGTTACTTTAATACTTTCGATTATGTAAAACTTTTTAATTATATTTATACCGAAATTTTTACTGCTATTTAGGCGTAAAATTTATATTTTTTTACTTTCAATCGTTTCCAGGCGCTTAATTATCCGCATAATATATATATATAAGTTCCATTATATTTTGTTTTTGGTTTTAAACGAATAATATTTTTTATAACGTAAAAAATTATTTATAATAAAACTGAAAAAACTTTTATTTTCGATATTAATGGATTTTATTACTCTTATATCGTACCAAATAATTTTTCTTATATATTATTTCCGTCTTTAAAAGTTTATAAATAAGATTTTCCGTATTTTCTTTTTCGTTATACGTTATATAAGGGAATACTTTTATTTTATTAAGGTTTAAATTTATCTTCGTAAATTTTTTAATAGTTTAAATTAATTGTTTTATATTAAAGTAATAAAAACGCCGGTATTAAAATATAATTCTTTTTATTATTTCGTCCGTTATATAAATTTTGCTATCCCTAAAAGTATTTATTAGTACTTTTTTTAATTTACCGTTATTATTTTTACCGAATACCTTTTTTAACGCGTATCCTTATTAATAATTTCTATCGTTTGCGTATTTTGGTACCTAAATAATAAGTTCCGGTTTTTAATAAAACTATAAAAAAAACCTTTTCGAAGTACGTTAATAATTATTAACTGGAATTTATTAGGGTTTATTAGGGTATTTTAATTTAAGTAACCTTTTTTTTGTAATATATTTTCTTAACAATACCTTTAAAAAGAAGTTGTTAATATGTAACGTATATTTTATCGTAATTTCGTTACTTTTTTTACGCGAACCTTTTAATAGTTATTTTATTATTCCGATAAAGGTAATTACGATAAATTCTGTACCTATTATAATTTAAACGCCTTTAAACCTAATATTTCATCCGGTATTTTTTTCGAAATTTATGATATTATTCGTAATATTAATATTTGTTCCTAAGTCCTAAAGGAGCTTATCTTTATCGCCTTCCATAAAGAAGTATACGAATAAAAACATAGTATTTTCTATGGCAGTTACTTTAGGGCATTTAACTACTATAGCTTTAAAGCACTTAGCTATTATGGCCTCTATAGCTACCTTCTAAATCGTTAGGTTAGCACTATCTGTAACGGTTGCTTTAGGGCCTTCGGTTACTGCAGCTTTAGAGTAGTTAGTTACTGTAGCTTTAGGGCAGTTAGTTACTATAACTTTAACGCCCTTAGCGCTTTCAGCTACTGCAGCTAGCTTCTGAATCATTTTATCATACCACTGTATAAGGTCCTGAAGCTATTATTTATTAGCATAGGCGCTAAATGTTCCTTTACTGGAACGGTACAAATCTCCCAGGCCTTTAAGGATAAATTACTTTTTATTTTAACTATTACCCCGGGCCTTTTAAAAGTTATTATTTTGGTTATTATTATTTCCTTAATGTTAGCCTTACTTTTTTTTCCCCCTTACCTTTTTTTTTGTTTTATGGCTTAAGGTAATCCTTTACCAAATGTCCGTATTTGCCATAATTAAAGTAAAGCGGCGTTTTATTTTTATTCTATGCGGGTTTGTTATTTCGAAAATTATTATTATTATTTCTTTTGCTTTTATTTCTTTAAGCGTTATAAGATTTCCCGTTTTTTTTTGTTATTAGTTCGGTTATAAAATTCGTTATTGAAGTCGTCGATCAGTTACTGAAAAAAATAATCCGTTTGTTTAAGTACTGATTATATCGTTTTATACCAGTTACCGACGCGGTTTTTTATAGTAATAAAAAATATCGTAATATATTTTTCGGTTTTAAGTTTTATATTATAATTTTTTTCTTGCTGCAAAATTTTTTGAAATTTAGTGGTAAAGTACATAAGGTTTTTTCCGTCGTATATATTTTTATTAAATCTTTTTTAAACGGATTTTTGCCGGGTTTTACTTATTATTATATAAGTTTTCCGTAAGGTTTTTAATATTTTTATTCTTTTTTTAATATCGGTAACTAATTTAAAGGATACCTTTTTATATATTTTGGTAATAACTTTTATAAAATGTAACTAATAAATTTGCTTTAATTTTATACTATTTTCGTAATTAATTTTTTTAAATGCAAATTTTAAAGTATTATTTTAAAGTTTTTAATTAACTTAATTTATTAAATAAATCTTTTTATTTAAGGAAAAATTAAAGTATTTTCAACGAAACTTTAAATCGTTATTAAATTTTTTAAAGCTTTTTTTCCGTTCCTTTAAGCGGATATTTAATTCGTTTAAGCCGTTTAAATTACTAAAGCTGAAAAAGCTGCTAGAAGAATTATAATATCCTTTTTATCGTTTTGGAAAGTTATTAAATAAATTAAAAAGAAAAAATAAAGATAAGAAATTATCTAAATTATTAAAGTTTTTACGTATTATTTCTTTTTCTTTAAACGGTAACTTTACCTTTTTACTTTTTTTCGGTAAGTTAATTTTTTATGTCGCTTTTTTATTATTATAACGGGTATTATAACGGGAATTATTTTCGAATTACTTGCCTGAATTATAAGTTAAACGCTTTTAATTACCTTTATATTTATATTTTACGAACTTTTTAAATTTTCGCGACATTTTATTTTCGAACGAATCCAAAAATTTCGTTATTTTATCGTTTAATCGTATTATTATTTTGCTACTTTATTTGTTTTAAAGTTTTATATTTTTAACCTTATCTTTAACCTTTTAATATTTATTTTTTATATTTTAATATTTTATTTAATCCCGCTTATATTAATATTTAAAAACGTATAAAATTTGTTCAAGTTTATTACGGTATGTTATTTTTAAATAAGGGTTTTAAATCCATTTGCTTTTAATCGTTATTATTAACGTAATAAGTTATTTCCTATTAAAGATAACTTTTTCTTTTCTTTTTTTTATTATAAAACTTTTCGTTTTAAAAAATTTTCCGATTAAAAGGTCCGGCTTAGGAAAAAGGAAAAGGGTTATCATTTAAATACTTCCTGTTTTTAAAAATAAAACTATTATCGGATAAATTATTTATTTATTTATTAAGATGCTTCTTAAAAATTTTGCGTTTGTTTGTTATAATTAATTACTAAATATTTCTTTAAATTATTAATTAAGCAACCCTTTTTTAAACCTTTTACTTTTTTTATTAATTTAATTGTTAGTTTATAATTAACTATTTCGTATAACGTATTATGGTTACCAATTAACCCGAAAATGCTACCATGTTAATAGTTATAATAATCGAATGCAGGAATCTGGCGTAACTTTTTGTATGTTTTTTAATGGTATTTTAAGACAGGATTAATCTAGTCCGTAGGCAATCGCCCTTATATATACGATTAGATAATAAAGGATTATCAGTAGATAAAGGCTATCCCAGCCAACATTTTGCTGCCTGGCCTACAAAGCCTGGGCCACAAAGCCCACCAGCCGGCAACACCTGAAAGCACCAATTGCCGACAGTATATAAATTATAACAAAATTTAACCGCAGTAAATTTTTATGGGGGTTTTTAATTAAATAATATCGATTTTTTTAAATATATTATAATCGTTTTATGTACGTATTTGCCGTTAAATAATATAGTTCAATAAAGCCTTATATTTATCTTATTCTGTAAATTAAAATTATTTTATTTGGAAAATTTACGGATAACCCAAATAATATTTTAATTAACCAAAAGTTAAAATTAAAATTCGATAATTATTTCGTTTTAATTGGAATTATTTATAACAAATAACTTATCGTTTTTTATTATCCGAATCCGTAACGTCGATTTGTATTACGACTTTTATATTTTACCAAATAATATAAGTTTTATATTAACGGGTTTAAATTATTTTTATTATTTTAATTAATTTTATAATAAATAATTCGGTTTTATATTTACTAAATACCTAATAAAATATAAATAATATAACTTAGCTATAATTTATTATATTTAATTACCTATAATTCCGAACCGTTTAATTAAATCATTATTATAAATTCTTTAACGAGAACTTTTTTTAATATTTTTTATTATATTATTCGATTAATATCTGGAATATTTATACCTAATCCAAAAACGAGGGTAAATATTACGATACGGATAAGATTATTAAACTTTTTTAATTTATTATATTCGTAAATTTAATTTCCGTAAAATATGTCGGAATTATAAAATTTAAATAATTTTTTTTAAACTTTCGATAATTATTTCCGATTTATAATAATTTTAATTAATTCATTTTGGGTATTTATAATTTTCGCCTTATTATTAATATAAATAATAAATTTTATAATAATATGTAAATTATTAAATTAGATTACGGAAAAATAATTTAGTAATTCGGGCACGTTACTTAATAAAAGATTTAAATATAATTAATTAAAACGTTAATTTTTAAATAAAAAAATAATATTATCGATTTCGGAATAATTCGTAATAATATTTAATTATTATTATATAAATATATTTCATTAAATTTCCGGTTTTATTAAAATCTTTACATTTCGTAAATTTTTATAATGCCGTTAATAATTATTATGTACGTAAATTAATATACGTAAATAAAAAAATTGAAACGTAAATTACGTATATTAACATATTTAAGCCGGAAAATCCAAAATTTTCATAATATATATCTTTCGTTAATAAAAATTCAATATATTATCGTTTAAAAATAAAATTTCATATAATTATTTAAAATTAATCGTATAATATTTTTTTAAAACTAAAAATAATATAACTATATTATCCGGTAGTTATACGTTCGAATATTTTTAAATCGAAATCTTTCGTTTCCGTAAATATTAAAATAAAAGTAAAATATAATATTATAAATATATACGTTTATTATTTTTCAGTTAATTTAATTAAAAACGTAACTTAAATAATAAATAAGTTTATTATTTTAAAAAAAGTTTTAAATAATTAAAAACTTTTTATATTTTATTTTAATAATAATAAAAATATTAAAATTTCTAAAAACTAAATTTTATACCGTATTTATTTATTTATTTTCGTAAAATACGGCTTTATCCGTTAAATATAATATTTAATATAAAATAAATAAACCGACGGCGTAAAGTTTTTATAAGATTATCGGCCGTATATTTAACGTTAACGTATATATTAATTACGTTTATATCGGTAAAAACCCGGTAAAAGTATCGGATAAAAGTAAACGTTTTGTTTTAAAGCGTTAAGTATTCGAAGGTTGAAAATATTTACTTTAAACCTTTTAATACGTTGTTTATATTCGGTTAATTAAGACAAAAATATATTTCGAAACTTATTATAAACGATATTAAATTTTATATATTATTATTATATTAACAAGGGGGAAAAATTTTATTAACAATATTATTCGTAATTTTAATTTTTTTTTAACGTACGATTTTAATTAGGACGAAATTTATACAAAAAAACAACTTTAATTTTTCGTATAATAATATAAATTATAACGTTAAAAAGTTTATAATAAATATATATTCCGAAAGTTATTAATAAAAATTTTCGCAAATATATATAAAATAATATTAAGCCTAGCCGAAAAATTATAACTTAATATTAGGCATTATTTTTTTAATTTTTTAATTTTTATAAAGCTTTTTCCTAAAAAGGTTTAATTAATATATCTGACCCTTATAACTACTTAATTAAAAACGCTAGCTACGGCTACGCCGCAGGCGCAGCCCCAACCTTAAAAATAGGGCCTGATGTCGATAGGGTAAGGCTTAAGCCTTATTTTCCAGGTTGAGCTAAATATATAAAAAATCATTATACGATATAATTTATACGATAGATAATATACCTAGTATCTTCGAATACGATAATTAATTAATGGTTTTTTGTAACGGCTGACTGGCTTAACTAATTATTAAACCCTAGTCGTACGGTTTATGTTGGCAGTAATACTGTAGGAATTTGAGCAATAGATTGGAAATGTAATTACGTTTGGTAATAATAGATATTAAAGGTAATTTGGGTAATTAAGTTATATTATAAGTTGGTATTATTTAGATTATAAGAAAATAACGAACGTATATATATTTTTTTTGGTTTCAGGTATTTAAGCGATTTAAATTTTTAAGTTTATTAAAAATTTTAAGTTAATTACGTAATTTAAAACTTACGTCAGAAATAAGTGTTAAATTTTCCGATCGTTTATTTTCAGGTTAAATTTTTAGGTTATAATACGATTTTTTTCTTTTAAAATTTTTATCCTTAAAAATTAATTTGTTTGTTATATTTATTTAGTAAGTAATTTTTTTTTTTTTATTTCCGGATTATTTTTGGTTATTATATTTAATCGTATCGAAAAATAAAGATTATTTAAGCGTAATAACGTTTTAATTTAATCGAAACGGATTAAAATTTTTGGTTTGTTATATTTTTTTATATATTATATTTTCGTTATAAATTTAAACGGAGGGTTTATAAGGTTTATTCCGATTTTAGGAAATGTTTTTGTTATGTCCAATATGGTAATTTTTGTAATTTATTTAGTTTTTTTATTTTTAAATATTAACGATTTTTAGACGAAAAAAAACGGTTGGAGCGTAAAAAGGAATAGGCGCAAAAAGTTTTTTGTTTTGCCGTTAATAAGTTAAACCGTTTTTAAAAATAACGTAAAGTTTTATGCCGTTGAGGGATTAAAATGTTACGTTATAATATTTAAGTTACGGAAGTAATAAAAAAGTTTAAACAGTTAAAAAAAGGGTAATAATAATTAAAAATTAAACTGGCCGTTTTCGTATAAGTTTTTTTTTTTTGTTAATTAGTTATTAAATTAGGACGTATTTAATTTTAACGTTTCCGGCATTATTAATAAAAAAAATTTAATAAGCGTTAAATTTCCATAAAGTTTTTTATATATTTTTATATATTTTTTAATTTTAGGTAATTTTTTTATTTTACCAAATATTGTTTTTTTTCTGTCTTTTTTTTAGTACCGAAACTTTTTTTTAATTTTTTATATTAATACGTTTTTTATTACCTTTTTTTTAATTCCGTATTTATTCGAATTAAGTCCGTTATTGATTTTAATAAGGAAATATAAAAAACGGGATAAAACTTAACTTTAGGGGGTAATTTTAATTAGTAATTATTTTTGGAAATTTCTTTTATAATTTTATATGGTCTGATATATTTAAAATCGAGTTTTGTATTAAATCGTTTAATTTAGATATTTTTGGTAATTAAATATAAAAAGAATTTTAAAAAATTAATTTTTTTAACCTTTTTTGGTTATAATATTTTTATATTTAAATATATACGAATTTAAATTTTATTTTTATTTTTATATATAATTATTTAACTTATTTTAAAATAAGGATTATTTTAATATTAATTAGTTTTTCTTTTTATAATTTTCGGTAAATTTTTAACGTAAAATTAAAATTAACGTTAACTGGTATCGTTTTAATATTTTCGTAATAATTTAAATTATATATTAATTAAATTATTAATAATTTTTTAATTTAATTATTTTATTTATAATTAATATAATATCGTAAGTAAGTTTCGAACGTTTAATTGGTTTTTTTTATCTGTTTATTTATTTATAATTTAAAAACGTTTAATAATTTATAATTTGAACTTAATTACGTTATAAAGTTTTATTAAAATTTTAAAATAAATATAATATTTTTATCCGATTTTATTTTTATTAAAAATTTATATATGTTAATAAAATATTTAAAAAGAAATATATATTAATTATTTTACGTTTATATTTTTGTTAAATAATAAAAATAAAAAAATTTCAAAAATTAATTTACGATTATAAAAATATTATCGCAATATATATCCGTTATTAAGTTTTTTGATAATAAAAATTTGGTAATAAAATTAAAAACGATTAAATTTTATGGTTATTTTATAACTGGTAATAATTATAATTTTCCGTATAATTTATAACGTTATATTTTAATTTTATTATATAAATCGTATTTTTATACAACTTTTTTTATTATTAATTTTATTTTAAGGAAATAATACGTATGTTATAATTGTTTTAAAGTTTTATAAATTCCGGAATATTTGTATAATTAATGTTCGTATATTTCGTATATTAATGTTTTTAATACTTTTTTAATATTTAGGTTTTATCGGTTTTGTTTTAGTAATTAATTATTATATTATTAAATTTTTTGGTATAAATTAGGTATTATTATTCTAATTATTACGATTTATCGTAATTTTATATATTTTTTTATTAAGTTAAATATTTAATATAAAACCTTAAGGATTTTGTTTTTAAATTTAATTATTTATTAAAAATATTTATTTTGTTATTTTTTAACTTTTTTTTATGGATAATAACGAAATTAAATTTCGAAAAATATTTTATATAATAAAATTATCGTTTTATTAATTTTCGTGTAATAATAAAGCGGATAAGATTTTTATAATTTATATATACTTTAACTTAATATAAATTTTTTTTAAGGTAATATTTAAATTTTTTAAAAACGTTAATAAAAATTAAAAACTTTTTATTTAAAATAATATAATTTAATTCGGTTTTTTTTAACTTATAAAAATAAAATATAATAAGGTATAAGTTATTTTAATTATTTTTATATCCGATTATTACGTTTAATATATAATCCGACGTATTAAATTTTAATTTTACGAAATAATTTAAATTATATATAATTAGTATTAATTTATTAATAATTATATTTTTATTTTTTTAAATTTTTATTTTTATTTTAACCGTTTATTAAAACTTAATTTCTTTTTAATTAAATCAAATAAAGATATTATAATTTTATTAAAGTTACGAATAAATTTTCGGTAATAATTAACGAATTCGAAAAAAATTTAAATTTCGGTAATTATAATAAATATTTTTTATTTTTAAATTATTATTATTTTTTTTAAGTTTATTTTAATATATTTTTAAGTAATAATATATTTTAAATATAATATTTTTTATTTATAAAACTTACTTTTTTTGGCGTTAATTAAAAAATTAACGTTTTATAAAACTTATAAAACTTTATAAATATATTTTTTATATTTCTTTTTCGAATTCGAATAAATAAAAATATTATTAAAATAATAAATAATAAAAATATTAAAATATTCGTATAATACGTAATTAATTATTTTTTGGAACATTACGGATACGTTAATAAACTTAAAAAATATTATTAAATATTCGTATAATTTATATTTAATCTTAAAAGTTATTTTTTATTCGTTTTTTAATTTAATACGAATTAAATTATATTTATTTTATAAATTTAAAATAATAAATTATTTAATTTTATAAAAATAATTTTTTATTTTAATAATTAAAAGTAAAAATATACGGTTTTTAACTATAATATCGTTTAATTATCGGTAATTAATTATTAACCGTAATTTTTTATTTTTTTTAAATACGAAAAATATAAAGTATCCTACCGGTAACTTAAACCGTTTAATATATCCCTTACGTAATTTATTTTCGAAATCTTTTTATAATACGTATAATTTTTATTAATTTAAGTTATATATAAAATAAAAAATAATCGTTTTATTATTTTTTAAAATTATTTCGTAATTTTATTTATTATATTTTGATAATTTTATTTCGATTTATTTTTAAAAAAATCGCTTATATTTATAATATTTTAATAATATTTTAATTATTTTTTCGGACGTTTAACGTTAATATTATAAATTATCGTTTATTTCGTATAACCGTACCTTAATTATAATAATAATGCGTTATATATATTTATTTTGTTTTTTTTTTATATATCGTATTTTTTTAAATAATAGAATTTTTATCGTATCGTTATACTTATATTTATTATCGTTATTATTAATCAAATAATAAATTTTTTTTTAAATCGTTTTTATCGATAAAAAATAAAACGAATTTTATTTAATTAATTTTTTAATTAATTAAAGGATTATATTAATATAATTATTTTTTACCGAAAATTATATCGTAATTTCGTATTAAAATAATATCGAAATTAATAATTTATTTTTATTTTTAAATATAAATTTCGAAATAATTAATTTTATGGTTAATTTATCCGTTATTATAAATAAATTTAATATTTTTAATATTTTTATTTTCGTAAAGTTCGGTTTTATTTTTTCATAATAAACGTAATTCGTTAATTATTTTTAATTTCATATAATTCGGATCGGTTCCGTAATTTATTATAACGATATATTATTTTTTTCCTAACTTATATTTTAATTATAATAAAAAAAAAATTTTTTATTATCGTATATAAAACTTTTTTTAAGGGATATATATTAATTTTTTTTATTTTACCAGCTTATAACTTTTTTATAAACAACGTTTATTTTTTAAGTTTATTTTAAATTTCTTAATACGTTTTTAATTTTTTTAATTAATTCGTTAAATTTTTTTAATTACTTTTTTTAATATTATAATTATGTTTTAAGTTTAAAAAATTATATATAAATTTTTTTTCGTTAGGTATATATTAATCTTTTTAAGTAATATTTTTATTATTATTAAGTATTATATTACGTTATATTTTTTTCGTATTTTTAAATCTTTTTTTTTAATTTATACCTTTTATTCGGTTTTTTAATAAATAATAATTTAAAACGTAAATTATAAATAATTTTTTATATAATTTTTATAACGGTTTAATATATTTATTTTTTTTATATTTTATAATTATATTATTTATAATAATATATAAAATTTTATTCGGAATAAATTTTTTTTTTAATTAATTCTTTTTCGTTATAAAAATATCGATAATATTTTATATAACCATAATACGTAAATATCGATATTACCTTTAATCCCTAATATTTTTTCCGGTTTAATTTTTAATATTAAATCCTTATTAATATATACGCGTAATTCGTTATTAAATATATTTTTATTATTTTTAATATCGGAAATAATAAGTTTTTATATAACAAATAACGTATAATGTTTGATATTAATTAAGTTTTTTTAAATATAAAACTTTATTTATCCTTAATACTTTTTAATTTATTTACTTAATTCTTATTAATTTTATTATTATTTTTTTTTTTATTACGTACGGAATATTAATTTTTTTAATATTAATTCCTTTTATTTTTTATATTTTTATAATTATTAAATAACCGCTAATCCGGTCGTAATAGTATATTATCGGATAATTATAACTTAAGAAAATATTTTAACCTTTTATAACCTTTTTTATATTTTTAGAAATAAATTAAAAAAAATTTAATTATACCGAAAATAACGGCCTTTTTATTTTTTAATAATTTTTTAAATAATAAAATTTATCCGTTATATTATTATTTCTTAAAAACCTTATATTAACTTTTTATATAACCCATTTTATTATAATTATAATATTTAATTTAACTTTATTTTTTTATACAGTTTTTAATTTTATAAATTTTAAAATTATTCCGTAAACAGTAAAAAATATATTACGTTTTTTATTTTAATTAATTTCTGTAAATTTAAATTTAAATTTAAATTTTTATTTTTATTTTTATCGTTATTTATATTATCGGCTATTAATTTTAATTACTTTTATAATATATTTATCTAAAATAATAAAACGTATTATTTTAATAATTTTATTTTTAGTATTATTTTTTAAGTTTTTATAAAAAATATCGATTAAGTTATCATTTTTTTTATTTATCCGGTTTTAATTATAAAGTTTTTAAACGTTATTACGTATTTAAATATTAATTCTTTTTATTTTAAATTAAAAATTTTTTATAGTACGGTTTTTTTTTCGTTTAAATTTCCGAAATTAACTTTTAATTTTTTTTTAAAATTAATATAATATTAAAAAAAAATTTAATAACTTATTATTAATTTAATTTCTTATTTTTTAAATAATTTCATAAAATAAACTTAAATTAATTTAAAACGTTTTTTTAAGAAAACGTTATAATTATAAAAATTTTATCGGCCTTATTAATAATTTTTTCGAAACGGAAATAAATACGTATTTAAATAAAAAAACTTTATACGTTATTTTTTTTATTATAAAGTTCGGATTTTTTAAGTTTAATTTTAATTTCGTTAATCCGGATAATATTAATTTAAACCTTAAAGTCTTAAATAATTTTTTTAAATTTTTTAATTATATTTTTATATTATTATATAATAAATTTTTAAATATTATTTAATATATTAACGGTATAACGTATTATTTAAAATTTAATTATATTATTAAATTAAAATTTATAACGTATAATAATTAATTAATTTAATTAATTATTAAACCTTAATCGTACGATTTATATTAATAATAATATTATAAAAATTTAAATAATAAATTAAAAATATAATTATATTTAATAATAATAAATATTAAAAATAATTTAAATAATTAAATTATATTATAAATTAATATTATTTAAATTAAAAAAAATAACGAACGTATATATATTATTTTTAATTTAAGGTATTTAAACGATTTAAACCCTTAAGCCTATTAAAACCTTTAAGCCTACCGTAAGCTTAAAAGGCTTAAAATGCCAAGGCTTTTAAGACCTTTAAACCAGTTATGTAACCTGGGACCTACGTCGGAAACAAGTCTCAGACTTTCCGACCGTTTATCTTTGGGCCAAGCCCTCAGGTCATAACATTTTTACGGTTAGGATTTGCCTTTAATAAGAATAATAATTTTTCTCATAGTTTATAACGTTTAACTCTTACATTATTATATAAATCGTACTACCGTCAGACATTTTTATTGTTAATGTCGAAGCCGGCAGTTCTCTTTACTACCAGCACGTTAACTACATAATAAGCGCTTGTCCAGTCCGGCACAGTCGGAGCAAGGAGTAAGCAACTCGGCAGAAGGTCCAGTCGGTCATATTCAACCGCGACATCTGAGCCCATACCAGTGGGGCACCGGAACGCTGCTGGCGAGAAGTACGTCGCCGCCGCTGTGGCGGAACCTATCCAGACAGGCACTCGAGAATACCTGAAAGGGTGGAGGTTATACATTCTCATCTTTGCGTACGTAGCATTCGCCGTGTCTAGCCCAGTCTGCCCCTGTGTAGATATAATCTCCTAAACACCACGTGTCCAGTTTATGCCTGTCGCTCCATTTATCCACTCTGGAGACAACAATCTTCAGCACACCTCTGATATCCATATCAAACGCGGTTGGATGTTTTGAGCCAAGAGATTGGGTCGTCACTTCGTATCTCATCACTTACACAGGCACTTGGAGTGGACTCTTCTCGGCGTTGATTGCCCCACTAATTAGAGGTTCAACAGGACTCCCGATAATATTTGCTAAGTTTAGCGGCGTCCTCCGGCGAAAGTGGCTTCTACTTTTGGCCCTTGCGTTCTTCACGGCCTTCTCGATGATTTGTGGCTCCATCTCGGATATGGTGCAGCTGCGTATCCTACGTGGTCCCCCGGATGAGACCAGAGACGTCTGTCTGCTAACGCGTTTGTAGTATCGTGTTCCGGGCATTCCAGGACATTAGGGCATCGGGCGTCTACGCCCTGGTCACAGTTATTCAGCCGGAATTGGTACCGCCGGAGAAATGGGAAATCTCATCGCAGTCACATCCATGGTATTCCTGTTCTGGGCCCGGTGCTGGGCAATTGTCATTAACCAACACTCATCCTGGCGATGGGTTTTTCTTCTCAAGTTAGTAGGCCCCCTCGCTCCTATCCGCAGCATGTCGAGAGCGTACTCGCTAGACTAACATCGAGAAGAGTGCGCCAGCCGGTGTGCTAGCTACCGGGTTGGTCATATTCTCCATGCCCAACCATTTCCCGAACATGCAAGGCTCGGCAGCTTCGTCGAGCTTTCGAGCGAAACTTTCAGGAGCCTCATTCGCCCACCTTGACAGAACGGGGGCCACCTTACTCCTCCTCTCATCCATGCTCATCGTTTTCGCCTTTGAGGAGGCTGGCTCTCGATATGGGCTGGGTCAGTCCAGCGATCCTCAGCGGCTTAGCAATCGGTGCCTCTCTTTTCGTAGCTTTCATCATCTGGGAGAGGTTTGTCGCCCGGGAAGCTCCCCTCAAGAGCCAATCTTCCCTCGAGAACCAATCTTCCCGCTTTGGTTGATGAATGACCGGATCTCCTCCCGATCTTGTCATGTTAGTTCTCGACCCCCC